>JBAMHW010000017.1:3089032-3112910 GCA_037177495.1 Rhadinocentrus ornatus
ATATATATATGTATATGTGTGTGTGTGTGTGTAGTGTATTTCCATAGCTGAGACTGATAACAAATGCCTTTCTCAAACATCAGCACATGATATCATGATGGCTTAAGTGTTTTCTATGACATGTGTGTGAAAGAGGCCTGCAGTGTGCACATAAATAAGTTGTATCTGGGGCAGAAAAGGCTGCTATGTCAGCCTAAAAGAATTCATCTAATTAGTCTGATCTGTCGATACTAAAACATAGCCAAAGATTATCAGTGAAACCTTATTTTTTTACCAAAACCTGTTAAATATGTGAGGTTTTGGGTTTGACAGTCATTTAACAAATAGTCTCTTGGTTTAGTGATATTAAAGTCAGATACAGTATAGAAACTTGTCCCCATGTAACCTACTACAGTTCTATAAATGAATCGAAGTAGCATGGTGTCGGTGTTCCTGGTATATAAGAATCATACAGGGAAAAAAACAGTGACACTCATCCCCCCTTTCTTCATGCCATGTATTCTTAAAGTTAAAATTTAAGATTAATTGATTAAAGCCAATCTGACTTACTAATACTCCAAAATCACTGAAAACCCTTAGTTTGACTAAATATTCAGATGAGATTGAAACTATTTGATGCTAAGATCCAGTCTCTCGGCATTAGGACTTTTGGTTTGAATGAATATGTTGGTGTGTTTTTTTGTTCTTTTTTTTTTTTTTTTTTTTTTTTAGTAATCAAAGACAGCTAACATGAACGCCGCTTCCAGGAACTGAGTTTATATACTGAGCATTTTTCATTTGCACTGGGGGTTTGTGGGTCTACTGTACTGTGACAGACAGCAATAACTTAGTAACTTTATCTTTTAATTTGCCTCCATATCAGTATAATGAAGTTCAACTTGCAGTGTTACAACACACATTTTTATAAGCGCATGTGGTGTATTGATTAGATTTTCTGTCCACACGTTTGCATCATAACACTGTAAAGTGTTTGTTAATGCTTAGCAGATGTTCTGTGTTAGAATAATAGAAGAAATAAAAACATTTTGGGATTTTTGGGAGCTGATCACATGAAGATGTAGTAAAATTATTGGATGCAAATGTGTGGAGCAGACCTTAGTATTCAGTTTTAGTCATTTGTGACAGATGAAGTGATTGTTCACTCATTCTGACTGGTTTTTCTTTTAAATCTGTATGACACAGGGCTGTTGGGTACCTTCTCAGGTTTTTCCTCATAGTTTCTTTTCTGCACTCAGCCACCTGTCGACCGGCTGTCAAAAAGCAGCAGAATATGCCAAAACGTTAGGTGCTTTGCTTGTTTCTACGGCTATGAGAGGCCGAGTTTTCCCAGCAGCGTGGTAGATATTCAGTGAAAAAGAGTTTTTCTTTTTACTTTTTTTTTTTTATTTATTTATTGTAATTGGAGAGGAATTTAAAGTTAGGATTCATGTTATGAATGTTCAAATTTGTCAATGATACATAAAGGGAGAATGGTGATGCCAAGCATAAAAGGGAAGGCAGATTTTGAGACACTTTAGATGTGAAATAGCCGGGAAAGAGGCAAGACAGAGGCAGTACTGTATGTTTTTGTTTTATTTTACTTTTTAAACAAGGAGTGGACACTTAAAAGTTGCCGAAATGTACAGTGAGTATTTGTAATGATCTTGTATTTGATGGCCTTTATTGCACAAGTAGTCCTCTACCTGCTGTGTAGCAACTTAGGAGGCTCCTCCATTGACTGAATAGGACCTAGGCCCGTGTAGATAACTTTTAGCTCAGCTTATTATATTTAGCCTTACACAAAGACCTTCTTTAGTCTTAATATGTTGTTTACAGGATGTTTATCGATGCATGCATACCAATGTTATACCCATGTTCTGCCTTATTTATGTTGCTTTCATATTTAAGTTTTTCTAGGCAGACAGGTCTACAATATTGGAGTTGTAGATTGTCACTGTAGTGGAAAAGAAGCTGTAGGAGCTGAGTGTATATACTGTAATAAACTGTGTTGGGACTTGTGGATTAATTTCATGCAGTGCAGAAAACTTTTTTTTTTCTTTCCTTATCTGCATTCATTGTTTGAAACCAGTGTTAAGATTAACCTTTTTATATATTAATGTTTTTATTACCTTTTTTTTTCTTTTCTTTTTTTTTTTGGGGGGGGGGTCAACTCGTCTGTATTCATATCGTTTTGCGGAGTTTTTGCGTTTTGTTTTGCATGCGTGAGCAATGCCGATGCAGGATTAGTATCTAAAGATGTAGTACGCAAAGGACTCCTTGGTTTATATTGTGATGGTTTCTTTCAATATGGATCTTTTTACAGAAATAAAGTATGTATATTTTCACAAAAAAAAGTGTCATGTATTTATTCGCTCCTGAAAAAAAAAACAAGCAAACAAGCTTTTTTTTTTTATCTTTATTGAATAACACACAGATTATACATCATATACTGTGTACATTTTTCTCTTTTTTAGGACATATAAATAGGTGAATTTTAAAATGGTGAAAGAGTTAGCGAGCTCTGCTCAGTGCCACAATCTTCCCATGTGAATCGACTGCTGCAACACTCTGGGTAAACGTGTGGCTTAAAGAGACAAAGCAGCTTCCTCTTTTCTGACTTCCTGCATGGGCGCCATGCCGAGGCCTCTATGCTCTCCCTGAAGCCAACAGTACACTCATCCATAAAGTAGGAAACACTACACTGTGGCGATGAGTTTAGTAGTGCTTTCTACTTTATGGATGACTGCACTGTACATCCATCGTTCCTCTTCGATCTTCTCCCACTTCTCTCTTCTTCTTCTTGCAGCGGCACACAAGTCTGCAGCTGCACACATGCACCTTCCCCCACCCTCTCATGTTCACCAACCTCAAACCTCCCTGCTTAACTGTTCAAATGTAAAGCTAGAAAATGTGCACTTCCTGATTCATCTAGAAACATTTGTGCCACCTACTTTGACATTTAATTTGATAAAATGTAAATGAGGCCTGGTAATATTTTAACATTGACAACAATACGGGGGAAAAACACAAAGACAAAAATTTCTGCTTTAGTGCTGTTTTTGAGTCAAATATCAGAAGCACTCTACCAGAGGAAGCGCTATCTTGAGGAAGCCATTTTGTCATACATGAGTAAGCTTTTCTGTCTGACTTACTTGGTACATGAAAAGTCTTAAAATAACTAAGAATTACTGCACACATCCATTATTGAGTAAAAAATATGGGCCAAATCCATAGATTTAAAAGATACATGAAATTTAAATGACAATATTACAAAGGCAGAACATTTAATATTTTTCAATTGTTTTTTTTTTATCTTAAATACACATTTTTAAAAATAAAGACCACTTAACAGGAAAGAAAATAAAAATAGAAGTAAAGCAAGCAAAATCTGTACAAAAAAAAAAAAAAATTATAGTAATATCTGAAAAACTTCATAGGCTTTTACCATCTTGCCCGAAATAATTCCAGTAAAGATTTTGCTATATTCTTAACCATACTTTACCTCAACCCTCTTTCCTTTTTGTCTGTCGCCTAAGCGATGATGGTCCACCAGCCTCACAGGTGTCTTCTGTCTGTCCAAGAAGTGGATGAAGAAGAAGAAGTTGTCTCCTTTTGAACCCTACACGTCCACGTGATGCAACCACAGGAAGAGGTTTAACAGTCACAGCCGCTCTCTTCTCTGCTTCCGCCCTCTCGCTGCCTTCTGCAGACTCCTTTTTAAAAAAAGCCGACAACAGCTTGAAAGATCTGATGATGACACAAAATTAGACGCTAGAACATCCCGCTTTTTTTTTTTTTTTAAATTAGCTTCACACAAAATTATTGAAGGCCTCAGCTAAATTTTTCCATCCGTGTTCAAGCTTGTTGCTCTGCTGCAGACACGTAATGTGTAACGTTTTGTCATAAACAAAGTGAAGAAGGCATTGCTGTAGAGTGTAGCTCGCATGTGTTAGATTAGTGGTATAGGAAATCTAAATGCCCTCAGTTCAGAACTCAGAAAAAAGCTAAGAACAGATAGGTGCAGTTGGGTTTGGTGGAGCACTTCCTGTGAGAAGATGGTAACACTGATTATCTAACTCTCCTTTAGTTGAAAAAGCTGCCTTCACTAAAGTAGTATTGACATCTCAATTGCAATTAGATTAGTTCAGTACCAAACTATCATTATAAAACAGATTTAACTGCAGACTTGATGCTCTCATGTACCTGGAATTTATCTGTAAGTATTGAACAATAAATATACAGTTAATACAGTTGTCACTATATATTTTTTTTTTTTGGGGGGGGGTCGTTTGCATGTTTGTCACCATGAGTACCATTGCCTTTCCGTTTGTTTTTTAAAAGTGAAAGGCAACAGGTTTCAATTCCCCCATAAATGTAAATGTCAAACTGTAACTGTGGTTTTATGTAATGCAGACCCCCTGTGAGGAGTATGTTGAGTGGTGCCCTAAAATATGAACACACAGTTCATTTGCTCAACTATTTAGTAGTATTCAGTATTCTAGCAATCCTTCTGCTTCACTGTATTTCATGGAGAGTATTGTGTCTGTCACTTAACCAAACAGAGGACGGTTTCTTTTTTCTCAAAGCAATGACTTTTCTTTTTCTTCTTATTCTTTTCTATCTTATTCTCCCCTGGTAGTTTAAAATCTAATTTTTGTTACCTTAAAATGCAGAGATGGCCCATTTTCAGGTTAACAATGTAATGCATGTATTTATTTTATTTCACAAACATTTGAAAATTGATTGCTTATGTAATGTAATATATGTTATGAATTTCTATGTAGCATTTTTAAATACACTTTATATTACCTTGTGACAGTTAACAGGAAAAGTTGCTCATTGATGCATCATTTTGGTTCTCATGAATAGTTAAGAGTATACAAAATGTGTTTTTTCCTTCCATTTGCACCATTTTTAGTTCTCTTGCCACACCTTCCTTTCACTGATGGGTATTACCATTATGGTCATGTGTAGAAAAACAGTTCAATTCAGTTTTACTCATATAGCTCCCAATTCATGACAGAAATATTTCAAGACACTTGTATGAAATCACAAGTGACACAGTTAAGTAAAATGTAATTGTTCCTCTGACATGTATTGTAGTTGGGAGCAATGGCGCAACATCAGCACCTTTAGGCGAGTGGATGTGAGAAACAAACTCCCACACTAACTAAATGCTAAAGACAGAGAAAAGATTATCCAAAAGTCATCAAATGTGGACCACACTTATTTGCAGTTTAAATTATTTAATAAAAGAGCCACAGAATTAGTCATTTCAGAGAGGAAGACTGGCTTAAACTGTCAGAGGATTCAGATACTGTTTTGCAATTTCCCTCTGGGCTTAATAAAGTATTTATTATTCTTTTAAATTTCAAATAATTTTATTTCATACCAGTTAGCCAATTGAATTCAAGCTAGTTCAGTCTAGCTAAAGCTAATAGGTCATAAATGCTTGCTTCCTAAACTCCTTTTTATGCTCTAGCAACTTAAGAAATAAATTAGTTTTACCACTACATAAGTAAAATAGTTTCTAATTTGTAAGTTAAGGAAAAAATATACTACAAAGATATCTTGTTTAAAGCTAACCAGCCTAGCATAGCATAGTATAATGGTTTTTATCTAGCTTTTAACTCCAGTGAAATTCAAACTAGTCAAAGCTAACTGCTAACCTAACCTAGATCTGTTAATAGCAGAAGTTTATTCAGGATTTATTTTGGGCTTCAAAACTTTTAAAGACTGCTGTTTTATTTATTTATTTATTTATTTATTTAATTATTTAGGGTGGGGGGGGGGTATTTAAAATTTTACAATTTCTGGATTCTGGATGTGTGCATTTTTTATTAAAGAATCATCACTGAAGAGGCCTCAGACTCCAATAAAACCCATTGATTACAAGAAATACACACCATTTGATATATTTAACAGCCACACATTATTTTAGGCTTTAACCCTCCAGTCTTCTCGTTTCTTGTGAACCCTGCCCTCTTCAACTCACTGAGGCATCAAGGTGACAAAATTCAGCAGCTTTCATGACTACTGGCATTTACTCATCTGCACATGAGCTATTTGGGAAGTGATCCCAACTCCTTGTGAGGAGTAACACATATGCCATCCCAAGCCCATTCTGGCTCTCCTGATAGACCTTATCTGGGCCGTCAGCAATTTCCCCTCCCTACTCCCCTGTAACATTACGACCGGGTGTCGACACCACCGAGCCAAACTGTTCAGTCATGGACCTGTTAGGCTCACGCAGAGGCCAAAGCTGCACCAAAGTTATTTACTTCTGCAGAACATCAGTGGAAAGGAGCTAAGAAAGATCCATCTCATACCTTTGCTCATATCTCAGAGGAACATGTAGTACTTTAGCTTATTTGTTCTGTAGCTTCTAAACTACAGCCATCAGGGTTTTTTTCAAACTGAATGCAACTAAAATGCCTCTGAAGGTGTCTCATGGTGTTAGTAAACTCTCTAGTGTCTAGGTTAAGTGTTCAGCACTTTACACGTGATTTTTTTTTTTTTTTATGTTTTTGCAGAAGCTCAAAAAACTTTCAATTAGCCTCAGCATTTTGTCAAATCAGGTAGAAAAAAGTTAATACTTCATTGTCGATGGGTTAAATATTACTGCACTGAAGCAGATTTAATACAAAAGGCGAACTGAGCTTGGTCCATTCGGCAAGGCTGCCGTCATATGTAAATGAATTTGAAAGCTTTGAACATGATGAGCTGGTCTCAGTTCTGTAGCTGCTTTCTGGTCTCCCAAAGAGAGGAAGTTTTGTCAGGCTTATGAAACACAAGCTCACCACACACAAACTGTAGTTTGAGCGTGTGTCTAAGACTGTGTGGATAATGTCCATCCCCATGTAAGACACATCCCTTTACTTCCCTTTCTCCACGTTATCCCCGTTAAAGTACATTTCAAGAGTGAGCTTAAGAAACTTTCACCTCCTCTATCTAACAGAGGATAAACCTTTACAGAGTGCCTAGTTTTATGATCTACACACACCTTTTAGCTCAATGCTTTGATATAGCCAAATAAGGGCAAAAGACATGGTGGCAAGCACCAAAGAGACTCTGCGTGTGTGTATGTATAAGTTTCAACAGCATTTAATGTGTCAAAGACGACACATTGGGCGGAGCTGAAAGCCTTCCTGGCAATGCCTGTGGTTGTCTAAGCTGAGTTTTTGGTTTTGTTTTTAGCTTGCAGCTTTCATGAAATGACTTCACCCACATGTACTTTGTGGAGGTGAGGACTTCAACTCATGCTGGAATTTTTTTTACCGGTTTTGAAGTAAAAAAAAAAAAAAAAAAAAAAAAAACATTTTTAGTGTTGGACATCAGAAAAGAAGAAAAATGAATTAAGTTGAACTCAACTTCTCATGTTCTCAGGGAGCTTAAAGGTCAACAAGGAGGTGTATAAACTGAAGCTGGTGGCTTTTTTTCCATTTGGTTATCTGCCATCTACAACCAATAAGGACAGAGTGTCAGATTAAAATGTATATCCTGCTTGTAATAGAAAGAAATACTTAAAGCAATTGAATGGGAATAATTTTTGATATACATCTTTTCCAGTTTAGATAGATATGATGAAAGTGGTTTTAAGTGTGTCTAAAATTGTGTTAAAATCAATGATGAAGTAGCAAGACAAGGCAAGTTTATTTGTATTGCACATTTCATGTACAAGGCCATTCAAAGTGCTTCAAATGGGAATAATAGGCTTTTTAGATTGGATTGACCGTGGCTCACCACTTTCTGTCAAATTTGGTCAGAGAATCATAAAAAAGTAAAAAGGTCCAATACAGAGCAGAATATTTGAAAAGTACTGGAGTATCCAGAACCTGGAAATCCTCAGTATTAAGGCCATACAAAAAAAAAAAAGAAGAAGAAGAAAGCCAGGTGCAGGCAAGCCTGAAGACTTCCGGCCAATTGCTTTAACTTCCAAATTGTGCAGAACAATGGAGAAATTTTTACTTGATCTTCTGACCCGACTGCGGCCACGACATTTGATGCTTATAAGAGCAACAAAGCTACTGATGATGCCGTGTTGACTCAGTCTCAAAGCAAATTGCACATCCTAAGGGATATGCTAGGGTTTTATTTGTTGATTTTAGTGCAGCTTTTAACCTGATGAAGGTACATATTTTATTGAAGAGGCTGGCAGATCATAATGCTGATACGAGCCTGATTCTTTGGATCAGGGACTTATACCACCCTCAAAGGGTTTACGTTAATGACACTAAGAGAGCTTACCACTGGCAGTCCACAAGGTAGTGTTCTTTCACCTTTGCTCTTATCTCTTTTACAAATGAATTTGCTCTTAAAGTAATTTTAAACTAATTAAAAATACAGATGACATGGCCTGTTGCAGAAAAACTGACTCTTCTGATGAAGCTTTCCATCTTGCCCACATTAAGGCCGTTGAAGCACGGTGTCTTGCCAGCTAGAGATCAATGTGCCAAAAACAAAGGAGTTGGTAATCTGCACTAAACCAGATATGACAATAGAATCAGTTTCACTTGGAGGTCGACTTGTTGAAACTGGGGAAACTTTAGGGACAATTCTTGACCACCAGCTGAGATTTTCTGAAAACACAGAGCATGTTTTCAAGAAGTGTTCACAGAGACTGTCGATTAAAGGTCCCATATTATGAAAAATTTACTTTCTAAAGGTTTTCTAACAACAATATGTGTCCTAATAGCCTGTGTATGAGGCCCAAAATGAGAAAATTCTGTCTTTTCTCTCACTTGCTTGTTCCACTTTTTAGTGAGTGTGTGCTCAAACGGGTGAGTCTGAGATCTTTCCCTTTGTGACCTCACGGAGGGAAATAACTACTCCCCCAGTAAGTGATACTGCCATTGACCTGCTCCCCCAGCTAGCTGAGCCTGCTCTACAAAATTACTGAGCAGGTGCCAGCAAAAGCCAGATCCTCTCCCAGAGAGGGGAGTGGACAGGCACCACTCCACTTCAGAATGGCTTCATTACCAAATGGCATCGCCATTCTTAACTCAACAAAGTGATCAATCCACAGGTTGACTTGATCTGCTGCACTTTTACTTTTTATTTCTTGTTTATCTTTTTAGTGTTTTCAATTTATTTTCTGTTGTATTTGTATTTTGTGTTTTTTTTCCCCCGATCTATTCTATTCTATTCTATTCTATTCTGGAGAAATCACAGCACCAGGGCCAGAAATTACTGTTTGTATAATGTTCAACTCACACATTCTCACTTAACATAGGTAGCTGCAGCCTGGGCACAAGCTAATCTAAGGTGGACAGAAAGATCTGACCTGATCTGAGGTCAGATGAGTCCAAATTTTAACTGCTTCTGGGGGGAAAATTAATCTTTTTGTTCTTAATTCCATAGATGATGACGACCATCAAGGCTGCTATCAGAGAACAGTTCAAAATGTAGAGGCAGACTTTGTGTGTGCTAGGCTGGCCTCCCTGTATTCCAGATCTATTTCCTGATAAAAACTTATGACTATAATCAGACAACAAAAATAAACTGTTAAGTATCTGAAATCTTGCAATGAGCAAGAATGGGTGCATTCCTTAAAAAAACTCAGACAATTAGCATCCTTTGTTCCCAAATGTTAAAAAAATGTAATTAAGAAGATTTAACCCAACGAGCAATATGCCTCTATCCGAACGTGTGCTGCTAGAATTAAACTTTATTTTTCTAAATACTATGAAGTTTATTTTGCGTTTGTTCAATAAAGGTTCAAATTAGATTTATTTTTTTTGTTGCATTTTAGCAAACTTTCCTGCTTTTCTGGAAATTGGGATTATAATTAATAATGACCAAAAATGATAAAAAAAAAAGCAGAAACATTTTTATCCAGTAAATTTACATTTATTAACATAAAGGTCACTTCTTACAGAGAGAAAGCGAAGTTGTGCTTCTTTAGCATAGGTCATTGCTTATGTCTTCATTCCATATTAACTTTCCATGAGCCTTTAGGCTTTTCCAGAACAGAAAACTGATAAAATCGGATTACAGAAACTGGGACACCTTCCTGGATATCACATCTTTTCTTCACTTTTGCACTTTGTATTATTTCAGTGAATTTTAAATCCCTGCTGGGAGACAATGATGTGCCTTTGAAACATAAGGCTAGAAGCAAATACAGTGAAGTAAGACTTTTGCACCGTGAAAACTTGCAGGACTGCGGCGCTTGGGACCAGGGTTCTCCACCACTGAACTAGTCACCACTACTGACAGAAAACTTCAAGTGAGGAACCTCATTTACACATTAACAGTTTGGTCCACGGCTCCCCCCATTGGCAGTGTTTGCTGCTGCAGGTGATTAGAGTTAGAGGGTAACAGAATGTGAGTCATTAGGCGCTTTGAGTTAATATGTTCACTTGGTTTGATGTGCAGGCATGCTGCTAAAGAATTTCTTCACAAACACAGCAAAGGCTGATGTGTGCCCTTAGTTTTATAATAGTTGACCTAGTTAAGTCAGCTTTATTTATAAGCACATTCAAAAACAACATATGTTGACCAAAGTTCTATTAAGAGTGACTAAAATATAAATAAAATAAAAATAAAAAGGGGACTAAACAATAAATCAGATATAAAATAAGACTATAAAAAAGACAAGCATGAAACAAATAATCAGCAAAATAAATAAAAATGAATTCTGTTTGCAGGAGAGTCCAGAAACATTGAACTTATACTAATAATCCTATAAAAAATAAACAGAAATGGGCTTAAAAAAAAAAAAAAATTATATTCTTAAATTTTTTTATTTTTTTTCATTTGAGCTTCATTGCCATGACAGCATGTTTCCTTATGGCTGGTATTAATAAAATACCTTTGCAGGTTCCCAACATGTAGGTACAGAACTACAATTATTCAATTTTGTTGTGTGAAAATGTTTTTTGTCCCCTCATGTGTACACTTAAAGTGGTGAAAGCAGCCCTGCATGTTGTCTTCATGCTACTTCGGACACATTTTTTGTGTCAATTAGCTGCTTCAAATTTTTCATAAGTGAGATTTGAAGTGAACAAAAAAATTGAAACCATGATGTGTAACACTTGTCAGTGTGTGTATAAAAAGATAACTGTCATGCTCAGCTAACTCGTTTTTAATTTGGGACTAAGCTGAACCAAAGAGTTGACTTAGTTTTGAAAAAATCTTATCACCTTCACAAAATTTTATCTTAAATATGAAAAAAAACACCAGACTTAGATCTAACTTACATTAAATCCAGTCTCATGACTCATAAGATTTAGTTAGGGATTACCAAAATCAGTGTTACCACAAAAATCCAAGTTACTACTGACTGTTACTGAATCCTACAGCTGCATCATTTACATATACAATATAAAATTAAGAGTGAGTTGTATTTTTATAACAGCAGCATTTTCTTGATGTCTTTACTTAGCTTTGTCAGTTGTGGGCCATCAGTGATTCTGAATGCTGCATCATACTGCAGTCTGCCAGACCGGCTGAACCAGGCAGGGAAGGGAGCTATTAATAGACACATATATTTTGAAACTGTATAATCACTGGCATTGACTCACTGGCACAAACTCTCGACAGTCTATAAATTAATAAACTGCTTACAGTTAGATGGAGAATAATAGTCTTCTATGGTGCTTGATCTTTTCTCTGATCTCTGAATTTGCACCACAAAGATGCATTTAAAAAACTTTTTCCACAGCGACTCGTTTATTATAAAATGACCTTTATTGTTTTCCTCAATTACTCAAAGAAATAAAGTTTTATTATGTTTTGTAATTTGTACTAACATTATAAAGCATGACAAAAAGAACAAACAATTAACAGTTTGATAAGACATCACAGACACGGTGCTGCAGTATGATGCAACTCTGACAGGGAATAAACAAGAAGCAGCCAAAGTTACGACTTCACCGCTGTGTCTCTGGATTTGTAGGTCACTCCTCTGCTTTTCAACTCCCTCACCACACCTTCAGAAAAAAAGATCATGCAAGAACCATCAGGAAACAGCAAAACAGTTACATTCTCAGCGTGTAAGTCTTGCTATATTTGGATGTACCTGGAGGTAGTCTCCCTGTTACCGACACTGCATATACACCTGGCTTGAAGGTGCCTGCAGAATGAAGCATAGACAAAATGTGTGTGTGTGTATATATATATACATTGCTCAAAAAAATAAAGGGAACACTAAAATAACACATCCTAGATCTGAATGAATGAAATATTCTTATTAAACACTTTGTTCTTTACATAGTTGAATCTGCTGACAAGAAAATCACACAAAAAAATGTGATTGACTTGGAGTTACATTGTGTTGTTTAAGTGTTCCCTTTATTTTTTTGAGCATTTTCTGACTGGTTTAAACATTCAAAAGAAGGGAACTCGTGGATGAACAATGGTAAAGGTTTACTTTTGAGTTTTAAGGATCGGTGTATAATAGGGCATTTTTGGCAAGGCAACTTTATTTGTACAGCACAATTTACCAACAGGGTGATTCAAAGTGCTTTACAGACATTGAAACACCAGAAAATACGAATCATAATTTCAAATTTAAATCAAAAAGTGAAAAGAAAAAGAAAGAACATTAGATCAAGTTTTTAAAATAATAAGCAGAGCCAACACATTATTTACATAACCAATCTGGTGAAGCAGACGAAGATTAATAAAACGTTTTGTTTTGTTTTTTTTTGCTTAGGAATGTTAGTGAAATGACTTGGAACTATTTAAGTGGCAGCCAGAAGTGGTAGGTGAGATGTATAGATGCTAAGAAAAAGAACTTTAATGCATCTCCTTCATTACAGGAAACATCAGACCATCTATAAAACAACATTATCCCCTATATAGGACATTATTCCCTCCCATAATTCCTTCCAGCACCAAAATTTAAAGAGGTGCTTGATTACTTTGTGAGTCATGTGAACAAATATAAAAGAGGAAGGTAAGTCTGGGCAGCACAGGTCACAGTGTGTAATGACTTCTGTGGCTTTTCCCCAACTTATTCGAATGACTTTTTAATGAAGTTATATTCTATGTTACACTAATACATGTGAAATATTTTTTAACAGTTGTTTTGCTAGTGGTTTTTGTTGAGTGGTTGTCTTTTTAAAAGTAATCCTACCATTTCTCTTTAACCACATTAGGTTTTCCAGCGAGGTCTAGGAAAAGTGCTTAGGAGAAAACCCTACAGGAAGTAATATTCTGACATTCTTTGAAATGGATAATATACAGTACAAAACCTTACCTATTCGCTGCCATTTAGCCACCCAGCTGTCTTCAGGACTCATCATGGCTATAACGCTGTGTGTACATATATAATATTTATGTTAATTAAATGTGACTTTAAATAAAAGAAGAAATTGAGACATTCAACGTTGTGTCAATACTCACCCATCAAACGAGGAGCTTGTGCATTCATAAACCATCTCTCTGTTGCCCTTAAACTGAAGGTACGACTCACAGTTGTCACAGCCGTCATATTCAAACTGGTCAATGGTCTTGAGAAAATAAGAAAAGAAAGCAACCACAATCGAATTATTTACATGTTTAAATGTATAAATTGGACACAAAGGCAGAAAGATACGGCACAGCTATCGGCTACCTGTTAGCCTAGAAGCTACCTTTAAAAAATAAATCATAAACCGCAATTTACCTTAACTAACGAACAAAGAAGACAAGCTCGCAGGTGGCGCAGGTCTTTTGGAACCGTTTCTAATGCCATTGTGTTCAACTCCGAAAGAAAATATTGCACTTTATTAGAATTCGAACACTTTTTGTGATACTATCGTGTCGCAGCGGAATGACGTAGTGACAAGCAGGACCTAGCATTGGACTGGAATGAAGGCCGTTCTACGGTGCGCCTGAATAAAAATATCACTGCGATAAATGGATTAATAAATCGCGATGGCACAATTATTCTACTTAGTATAGAAATGTGCCATTACTATCCTTGTAGGTTTTTTTTTGTGCGTGTATTTATATCAGTGCTAAAGTAAAATAAATATTTCAAGGACAGTTTGGATAGTGAATGATAGAAGAGGTGATCATCATGAATGACGTCCCTATGATTTTAATTCTTTATTTAGCATTTTTAAAGTTTGGGCCGCATTCCTGCTAACAGGGTGACATTTTGAAAGTTTGGCTTAATTAAGGTATTGTTGGTGATGTTGTTGATAATTCTTAATTAGTTACTTTTCATTCAATCTAGCTTCACTGTGGTTGTGTAAAATTAACTAACATATTTGTTATATTTCCTTATTATTATCAGATTATTACAATTAATAAATGGAATCAGTTATTGGGAAAAACAATTCAGTGATTTATTCCTAGACATTTACAAGTTTTTTTTTTTTTTTATCATTCCACTTCCATTTTTTGCCACTCTTCCACTCTAGTTTGCAAAGCTACATTTCACATTCCTCATGCCTTATTTCTAAAATTCACAAATAGATTACTGGTTTTGTCAGTCACACACACACACACACACACACACACACACACACACACATATATATATATATTCCAATGTTTTGCGCTTAGCCATTCAAGGGTGGCATGGGTGTTTTTAGTTGTGTATTTACCAAATACTTTTAGTACAAGTATTTTATGTACTTATTTTATGTCTTAATTTAAGAAAAGAAAAGAAAAAACCGGTAGAAACATGTTCAACGTCTATTACACACTCCAAGCTAACAGTTGCAAGCTACTACACAGGCTGGACATTTTGAGAAGAAAATACACCCATTAACAGGCAGGTTGTGCTTTTCAGAATTTCCTTGGCAATTCAATATGTAAGTCATCAGGAAGATCTGCTTAAAATCCAACCTTCAAACCTACGAACATGACAGGTACTTTTTTGTGCATCAGCCTTTTGTTGGCTATTGGACCATAGCAGTAGGGGTATTGCTTATCTTCTTAAGTAGTTGATCAAAAGGTTAAGAAGTCAAAGCTGTTTCGGTATCCTGTTTATGGCACATATATGCAGGCTACCTGCAGTTATGATCAAGGTTATGTGGAAAATATGCATATCTGACAGAAATTAGGAAAGTTTTCAGCAGTGGACAAGGTGTCTTCATGGATGCAAGACTTGCTGTGGAACAACTATTTTACTGGACTCCATTAACTAGACCCTTCCTGACATATCAGGGCTATTGGAGTTTCATCTGCTCTTGGACCACAGTGAGGCTAAAAAGGTAAGTTGCATAAATGTTAGTGTTTGCAACTGGTCTGATGTCTACAGTTATGATCGTATCCTGTAATTATGTGCCTCAAATCTGGTGACCCTTAGCTTTCAAACAGTGTTTAAACCTTTGAAAACTGCAATAGAAATGGCCAGTCTGTGCCTACACTGTTATTTTTGTGCATCGTGGTGTCATCAGTAGTTTCAACTGCTTTATATTTCTAATATCTGTACAACTTAGACATGCTCATTACCTTTCACATTAGCATCTAACACTAAGAACGTGGGCTCTTCCCTGTTCAACAAACACTATTTAGTAAATAACAGGAAGTTATGTCACCATGTGCCTATGTATTGCAAAATAAATCCAATAATGGACTAGCAATTGTAGACCACCATCTTTCGAATATCTTATCGCAGAAGTGCATTACAATATTATTACACTATTACAGTAATCTGATTACTCCCGTATATCTGATTTTGATGGTCATATAATTGGGCTCATTGTTTTATAAAAAGCTATCTGAGAATTTCTTTAATATTCAAGAAAATTTAGAGTTATTACATAAATGACAATAAATCAATATTGAATCGGATTAAATCAAAATTAAAACAGGCTGTTGTGAGTCTTAGCCCAATCCAAAACATTTCTAAATGTACAAAAACAAATAAAAATTCTTAACACTAAAGTTATTGCAACAATTTCACTCTTATTTTTGTGATACACTCTTTTTTTTTTTAGCAGAGCACAAAGGTGTATTGATTGATTGGTTGATTTCATCTGCAACACAAAGCTTTTTTTTTTAATACTGTGGTGTCATTTTTGTAACTTCAAGTGCTTTATTTCCCTAGAATATGTACAATATAAGCAAAAAGGTTATGGAATATTCAAAGTCTGTGAAAAAAAACCCATCTAATTCAGGCGTTTTACTTTTTCATGAAACTGTACAAAATTAATGGACAAAAACATTGAAACAAAACACAAAAATATTGCAGAAAATTATTTAAAAGTTAAGAAGGTATTTAAACGAAATCCATTTTTTAAAGTGGCTATTTTTTATGTACAGAGTGCAGTTTCATCTCTGCAAAGTTCACTTGTGGTAGTCATCATGGCAGTTCACAAAGAGGAACCTTGCAAGCCTTGCATATGAAGGGTAATAATAATAAATAATAACAAAAATGGATTAGATTTTTAGAGCACTTTTTTTCAGGGAACTGAAGGCGCTTACACTGTATCCATTATTCATTCACTCCTCACTCATACCTGGTGATGTTAAGCTACGTGTGTAGCCACAGCTGCCCTGGGGCAGACTGGCGGAAACGTGGAAGCCTATGGCCTCTCCGACTATCACCGAACAGTCATCCACTTCATTCACCAGCAATGCCGACACTGGAGGCAAGGAGGGTTAAGTGTCTTGCCCAAGAACACAACAACAGGAGATGACTGGGGAGTGGGAATCGATCCACCAACCCTATGGTTATTGGAGGACCCGCTCTACTGCCTGCGTGTTTCTCCCAGCAACTTTCACTATTACGCTGTGGCCTTCTTGGAGGGATCTGTGCTGGTGGCAATTGTAACAAGTGTGTGCTGGTAATGTCTCTACTTGGGTGCATTTGAGAGGTCCAGAGGAACTCCACACAGCTTAGCAGAGAGGAGCTCCTGGAAAGCCTGGTGTGTCATGGGCTGTTCCCCTCTAGTGGGACACAGTTGCCTGTGTAAAATGTATCTATTGGTAAAAGTAATGTCAAGGAAGGATTACAAAACTGTCTTGTACTACTTCCTGCTCTTCTTCCACATGGAGTAATATCCACGGAGCTAGTCAGAAAGGCCAACCCCCCTCATAAAGTGGTTGTACTCCCCAACAGTTGTAGGTCTAGAAATGGTTGCCCTCTAATAGCCATCACCCATTCTCCTCCATCTCATCATCGTCTCATGTGCACGGTGAAGCACATAGACACTTTGCTTGTGTCCATCCACTTTACAAAGAGGAGCTGGCCTTCTCTGATCCACTGTATGGATCCTCTTGGAGAACGTCTTGTCAGTGCAATTTGTTTAGTGGCAGGTGTACCTAACCTGCCCTCCCTGTACATTCCACATGCTCCAAAAGCCAACGTCAAACAGGTGCTTGAAGAGTGCTGGACTTGTGTAAAAATGATCACAGTAAATGTGATAGCCAGATCAAAGAAAGCCTTTATTCACAAGGGAAATCACTGCATCAAAAGACAGCCCCCTTTTCTGTGATTTTTTTCAGCTTTTTTCTGGAAGTCCAACATGTTGCCATTTGAATCTGTTAACACAAAAAGCTTTATGCCCCACTTTGTCTGCTTCTTTCTCATATTCCGCTTCCGCCCTATCTTTGCTTTGATGGCCACCATTTGCTCAGCCACTGCCAGGTTCTGGTGAGGGTGGTTAACAGCCATGCAAGCTGTTCACTGTGTCGTAACCCTTTTTGCCTTTCTTCCTGCCACTGACTGCATCCTACTTAAGGTCACTCATATGTATGGTCCACGATATGAAGAGGAACCTGTCTCTGGATATGACCTTAGGAGAAAAGTGGACATGGAAGATGCTCTTAACACGCCACAGGTCACTGACCTTTGTCAGTTTGAGAACACTCATGTATAACACAAGGCCCATGTACTTGCAGAGTTCCTCACGTGTAACTGGAGTCCGTGAGAACTTTTTCCCAGCTGGAAGATTTTCTCAGCATTTCTGTTGATGTTGTCACACACGGTTTGAATTGTTTCACTGTAATGAAAAAAAGCTTGAATAGCGCCATGGGGCTCTGCTTTCGTTTGTAAAGCTAAAAACAGAAGCCTGGCAAAAAAACAAACAGTTAAAACAGGATTATCCTTTAAAAAAACAACCAAGTGAACACCTGACTAGAGTTCAGTACCAGCTTATTTACGATTAAACAGACGTAGTTAATTTGAGCTAGCATAGCTGCCACATCACTGCTTTAATTTCCAACCTCTGTTACAGTCATCCTTTAAAACCATCATTGTGTAGCTCAAATGTTGTGAAGAAAAGGAATTAATTTTTTTTTTTTTTAATTGGGACACCACAGCCATTTTGTCTTTTCTACAGTGATGTTTTGAAATAATGACCCTGTCCTCTTTAGGAAATAATACCTATCATCATCTTCTGTCCCTCCTCTGTGTCAAAAGAGTCCACATGCCAAACAGTTGTGAAATCTGACAAAACAAGAAAAATTCAGTCAAGAAAATTAATAAACAAAAAACTGAACCAACAAAATGGAAAATAAATATTTCAGTAACAGTATCACAGTTACAGATTACTGCAAATGAAACATAATTACAGATTAAACATCTTGTGTAGCTGGACAGCATTGAGGGCCAAAATGATTGAAAAATAATCAAAACTAATTTTTCCACAGAGGTGAAATTTACAAATTAATTGTATAAATGAATGAGCTCCTTTCCCTTCTTAAAACAGATTAATTAACACAAACATTACTAAATCTACACTAATACAATGAGTAGCAAACTAGCCATAATGGCTAAGAAAGTATGTAAGGAGTTTGTAGAACATGTTCTGAAAACACATTAGGGTCAGAATGTTTTTCTTACATTGAGCCGATCATAAAGGAAGAATGAAGAACTTTGTCAGCAAGGGAAATGATCCTGTACCTCCCACAAACCCTGGGTCTGGTGAAACTTGAGGAGCTGAGGCAGGAGGGAGAACACAGTCCAATTCCTCCATGAACCCTGAATCTTACTGCAGAACAGTTCTATGTGATAGCCTGCAATCATGATCCAAACTGAACAAGGCAGTTATTGTCTGCATCTCTGGACTCCCAGGCCTGAGGACCCCTACATCCTGCACTTCATATCAGTCTAATTCGTTATGATTAGCTCATAGGTATGGATAAAACCGAGTAAGTATGCTGAAGGTCCTGGATACTAGTAACGCGTTATTGTGTCAAAGTCAAGGCCCGCGGTCCACATCCGGGCGGTGAATTAATTACTTTGGCCCACAATGCACTGCTTGCGAGTGAGTACCTCGCTCGTTCTCTAGCAGCCTGACGAAGCTACTCATCTTTGTCAACTAGCTCTCCCCCAAAAATTGATAAAGTAAAAGTGGACTTTGAAAACAGAGAATATATTTGCAAATGTAAAGGACAAAGCTGTGTGTTGTTGTTGTTTCTTTTAAAATAATCTGATGGCTTGACTTAAATAAATTAATGTTGAAAAATACTTTGTGTTTGAGTTTTATATTTCGTACAACACTAATTAAGTAATGAGGATATTAATTGGAGAAAATTTAAGAATGTTATTTTACAAAAGTAACTACGAAGTTACTTTTAGCAGTAACATGTTACATATATGTGTAAGTAATCAACAAAGTAACTATGAAATAAAACTGATACCAACCTTTACAACTGAGCCCCTCCCACTTCAATGAAGATGGTCCAAGGCAATCTGAACATTTATTAAATTAGGAATTCTCGACTTTGATGTCATCATGTGTCAATATAAGCAAAAAAGAAAACAAAACAAAAACCAATTAGTTAAGCATTAATTTTGAGTTCACTGGTGAGGATCTTCTTCTCCATCCCTTACAACCAACTTCTGCTCTAGCAGGATCTAGTTGTTCTTACGCATTTTCCTCTTTTTCAGTTTTGTTGTTGTCTCATTTCTCTTCCTTCGTCTTCCTCCTTCTAAAGGTTCAACATGAAAAAGGAGATGGACTGTTAGAGAAAATAAACATCAACCCAGACATCATAAAGTTGGGATGATTTTTTTCTTACTGTTATTCGAGCAATCAGCACTTCAACCTGGGAATCCATAAGTAATTTCTTAGAAATCCCAAAATGTAATGGAATATTATTGATGCATGCATATTCATGGCAACTGCTCTGGCAGCCTGTGGAATGGCAGTCTTCCTCTTCCACTGATCAGTCTTCCAAGGGCTCCTCTGCACTTAGACCTGGGACCCCATTGACGGCAACTAGTGCAAACACCAGCCCTGGCAAGGTTATGCAGAAGAATATCACCAAGCCACCAAAGCTGACCCTTCACTCCCAATGATCAACATCTGTGTTAGAGTCACTTGTGTTGGCCTGAATGAAGGGGTACGTTTGGACTAAGTTGCATGCAACACACACCATGCAGAACGACAGGTGATTGCTGACATCTGAAAAGAGACGTGAGAGAGTACGTTAACAGGCTCAGCTGACCATGATGCAACTGTCATGGGCTACACCTCAAACCCCACCCCGGACCAACACGCTCCAAGGAGAGGTGGTTTTAGATCTCCACGAAAGCTGCAAACTCCTCTTCCTGCTCTGGTTTCAGCTGGTGGTCCTGGCTGATCAGTGGGGAGTGGAGAATGTGGCTGATCACATTCCTTACAACCATGATGCATTGTGCTTCTGATTTGCAGATACATTACGATAATGGGTACAGGCTAGATGTTGGCACAGGTGCTGGCTCCCGCAATGGTTTCTGTGGGCCCCTTTAACAACTCTGTGCATTATGACATGACATGGCTCGTCTCTATGATTCACACTTGGATTATTCTGATTTCTTGGATGTCTGTGTAATTTTACCCACATGATTCCAACTGTAACCACATATGTGCTGTTGGTGGTAGATGATAGACAGGTTACGCCTGCTGGACTGAGATATTTCTGCAGACATTGTGTCTTTTCTCTAAGAATCACCGGTACATTTATTCCAGTAGATTTCCCCTTTTCCTTCCTTTTCTCTTGTAACTGTATTAATACAGAATGTGGTACAGTGTACAGTGGTGGCACCACTCAGGGACAGAGGCCTGATAAGTAAAGGCTAGTTAGACATCTAGACTTCTGTTATGTAGTGTGTCATAAAAAGCAGCATGCCATTTGACCTCGAGGAACACTGTAGAACTGCTGAGTGCCTTCTACTGACTGTTGCCATTCTGATCAGAATTAAAGATTTGTCTTTAAAACGTATACCTCAGTTCTCAACAATTCCACAACAGTCCCCCGCACACAGAGATTCCTTTAAATCTTTTGATGATATTATATAGGCAAGGCAAGTTTAATTGTATATCACATTTCATGTACAAGACAATTCAAATTGCTTTACATAAAACATTAAAACCATTACAGCGGGGAGCAGGAATCAATAACAAGTGCATTAAAACAAACTTTATAATAAATTAAAGAAATAAAATAAAATAGCAAGGAAAAAAAAAATAGATAAAATACAAGAAAAAAAGTTAAATTGTGAGGAATTAATAGTTGTTTTCATAATAGGCCGCATGTAGAAAAGTTTAACCCTGATTTAAAACTGTTAAAATGTTTACTAAATGTTTAGTTTCAGCCGACATGCAGTTTTCTGGAAGTTTGTTCCACATTTGAGGAGCATAAACGTCAGTATCAGCATCTAATATGTTGTTTATGTTCTAAAAATGAGGCTGTCTAGTAACTTTAAATGGCACCATCGATTATCTCTCTTGAGGAATAATAGTACTGAATTCTGTCAGTTGTAATGTGTGGAAAACGTCAGACCTTTTAACGGCGCGATTATAACGGTGCGCCGCAATTAACGGTTCCAACTGCGGCGATCCAGGTACGTTCAATATGGTCTTGTCATTTGGTGCTTGCCGTCAGATATACAGAGTAAGAACAAAACAGTAACATGCACCCTTCAATAATATTACAGCACTATTTTTAATTGATCTTGTTTGTTTAAAATAAGTTTCTGAGCATTTGATCGTGGATCAGACGTGGCTAATGTTAAAGATAGCTAAGCTAGCTGGTTAACGGTAGAAAAAGTCGGTATGTTCAGCGATTATTATTCATAATCCTTGTTAAATTTCAGCAATTTATTTGACAATTTTAATATTGACAGTTGATTTTTTTAAAAGTAAAAAGTGGGCTACATCTACTTACAGTTTATATTTAGGGGCTTTCTCAAATACGTTTTCATCAAGAGTGAAATCATAGGTTAGAGAGTTACTCTGTAGTTATAATAGCTAAGTTAGCATGATGCTGCCAAAGTAGGGGAAGCCACATCTAAAACAGGACCTTTCTGTTAACAGCTCAAGAGACAAGCATGGATGGTTCTGAGAATTCACTCCCTGACACCATTAACCCCAACAATTTCCCAGCCAAACTATGGCTTTTGGTAAACAACCCGACCATCAAAGCCATCCATTGGGACAGCCGCGGCGAGGCCATCGTCATCGATCAGAAGCTGTTTGAGAAACAAATCCTGTCCCCCAGCAGCGTAAACTCAAATGAAAGCTTCTTCAAAACCACTAATTTCTCAAGTTTCGTTCGTCAGCTTAATCTGTACGGCTTTAGAAAAGGCGAGATTGTTATTAACGATGAAACCACAGTGGACAGTGGGACGTTTCATTATTTTTACAACCCAAACTTTCAGCGAAACCACCCTGAACTTGTCGCGAGTCTCAGGAGGCTCACTGTTGACAATAAAGCTAAGATTAAAGCTGGTCTGGAGGTCAGCTGTCGGCTTCACAATCGTTACCAGCAATTAGGTGAAGGTGATGCCAGGGAACTAAAAAGAAGTATGTGAGCTTTCTTGATTTCGTATCAATGATTATTTCATTTATAGCACCCTACAGAAGTAATACAGAAGCATATTCCAATGCTTTCTAACAGGTGATGTTATGCTGTGTTTATTTCAGGAAGCACATCTCTTCTCAGCCCCACACATCAGGAATCACCTCATCCATGTCTTCCCAATAAAGTCCAGGTCACCAAAGTACACAGTGGAACCCCAGTCCCACCTCAACACCTGATGAGGGGTCATGGTGCAGCACTCCCTCCTGCAGCCAAAGGAATACCGGTGTCTTTAAGCCAATACTACACTGTAGCAGCCACAAGCTCCAATGCCATGCACATGCAGCAGGGTTTACCTACCCACTTAAGCAGTGAAAATCCAAATTTCACCAGTTTTAATCCTCCGAGTACCCCACATCCGTCTGGCTACTACCCCTCAGGTAAGAATGAGTTGTGGGCGGATTAAGTTAGAAATCAGACTTGCAAGCAGAGCTGGAGTGGGACCAATTTTCTGCTTAGACGTTTCATATCTGAGCCTTGTCCAATTATTTTTGATGCAGAAGAAATTGAATAAGTTAAAAAGGCTTAACACCCTAAACCTTTTTCAGGCCTTTTTAAGTGTTGTATTACTCCACTTGTTGTCATTATAATTATCTTTTTTCTTTTTTGTACCTTGAACAGCACTTTCCTATTTTCTACAGTGCATTTTTTTCCATTTTAGAACATTTGTTTCACTACACCAGTCCTTAAATTGCAACCGCAATTGCAAGCTGGAGTCCAACTGTATGGTGTCAACCACCTTTTAAAACTTGTGAAGGGATGCGTGCCTCATGTGATAGCATCCATCCTCTCTATTGCAATCCGGTGTGACAAATGTATAGCAGCATTTCTTTTTTACTGTAACGCCAACAGTAAAAGCTGCCTGTCTGGGTTTCTGCTGAAGCTCCTCATTGGCCACTCTGGCTCTGCTTCTATACTGAAATGTGCTTACAGGCAGCTGCTGCATGTGTTCATTAAATATTATTTGAGCTTTAAGTGCAAAAATGCAGAAACAAAAATGCTTTATTTGATCATTTAAAATTTATTCTGATTTATTTTTTTACTCTTGAAGTTTGCCGTTGCTGCCATCCAAACCTTGCGTCGCCACATATCATAGGTCTTCAAAAAGGGTTGTTTTCCCCCCAAAGTTTTTACCAGGTTGGTATAGAGGTGCTTTCGCTGTATT
>JBAMHW010000017.1:3112993-3149817 GCA_037177495.1 Rhadinocentrus ornatus
TCTCTAAATATTATTTCTATCTATTTAAGGGAGGATACCCTGTGAATTTGTTTGGCTACAACCAGGAATTACAGCGGGAGGAAAACCAGGAGGTGAAAAAACGTGACATTAACTTGGATGCAATTTTTCGGATTGCTGATGAGGTGATGCAAACTTCCTCCAATACCTGTCTGGTTAAAGTTGAGACCCCTGAGAAAAAGGTCCCAGTTTTTGGAATTGCTTCCAACTCTAGTAATGCAGCAGTGTTTGAAAACAGTGGGAGAAACACCAAACCTGTCAGAGTGTTGAGCAGTTGTCATGTAGCCACACACTCAGAGAAAGTGGAGTCTGTGGCTTCAGAGGCGGAGCAAATGCCTGAACTTGCTATATGTGAGGTAAGCATCTACATCACACACATCCTGAAGGGATTGAACATATTTTTATTAAGGAGAGAAAGATTAAATATTAAAGAAATATAAAAGAATGGCTTATTGAGGTGTAGCATCTTACGTTTAGGGGTTTAACAAAAATGTTCCATGAGATCTGGCAAACAATCATTTCTGCAAAATGTGTATTTCTATATTTGAAATTGTGCAACATGACATTACATTATTTCCTGTGATCTTCCTCTGTGTCATGGCTAGGTTACCACTGATCAAGTAAATGATGAGATCATAAGTGTTGAGATCAGTTAAAACGGCACTGACACCAATCAGGATTAAAACAGCTGGAGCGCAGGAAGTACACCAGATCAGTAGGTAAGAGATGACTGAATCTTTTAAGGAGGACGTTCAGAGGCAAACTAGTGGAGAGAAAGTGTTTTCATGGATTTTTGGCAAGCTCTCACCAGTGACTTTATCTACAATCTGCCACATCTCCCATTTAAATCTGAGTTTATGAATTTGTTTGGCATGTGACTCCACCATCTGATGTTAAGTTCTTAGAGGAATTGATGCTGGAAAATTGATTGATTTGTTCCAATATAAATTTTATTTTATTTTTAGCCAAAGTTGTAAGATATTTTCCTCTTTCGCTGTACAGTTGTGTTTCTTTTTATATGCAAAGAGTTTAGATATTTGATCATTTAAATTAAAATTTTCTCTTGTACACTGAATTGTTTGTACCTCTGTACATTTTAAAATACATATGGTAGGCTTTATGCATTCTTTTTAAACAGAATATTCCCTGATGTCTTGGTATTTTGTTTTTAAACTCAAGCTTCTCCGTTTAAATATGCTTTTTTGAAATATTTGTAAAACAAAGCAGTGCTGTGCATTGTAACAAGTTGAAAAAAAGCTTGTGCAAAGTACATTTTTAAGAAAAAAATAATTACCCTAATGTAGTCTTGATTTGTTTCCTTGGAGGTGGTGTGCAGGTGATGGTGGTCTTTTACCCACCTTTTTTATTTTTCACTGCATTTCCTCATGGTATAAATCTTTTTAAAAACTTGTAATAACATTTAACTGTCATTTTGCTTATGGAACTTGTACAAAGCACTGATATTATTAAAATAAAATTGAACTCGCAGCTGGTGGTTTATTAATATGTAATTCATTATAAACCTAAGGGCCTGTGGACACTAGGTAGAGCCATTCACATATTTTTGAAGAGCTGCTCCGCCCTCGCGGTCTTCATAACGCTGCCTTCACGTACTATTCGGAAGTTGTATATTCACCAACCGATTAATTTTATAAACATAAGCTTTTCTCCTTATACTATGTATTGCCATTGGAGCATAGAACAATTTTTGATTATTTTTTAGATTAAATGCAAGTTTTTTAAATGGTAACTTTTTTGTAACCCAGGGGATTAATATAACAGTAACAACATGTAATAGGTGTATCATAATCTATTTACATGATTTAACTTTATTTAATTTCCAACATTTAATTTTTTTATTGTAGGTTGTTTGCTTGTTTTTTTGTCAATGAAATTTTGATAAAATTGTTATGTCCGTTGGCACCTGAAGGCAGCAGGACGGCGAGCAGGTAGAGTGACAATGAGATCCCAGGGGAGCGACAGAGAGTCCGGGAAATAAACTTTTGAGACGATGTCATAACTGTACACTCTTGTCTCTCCACACTATCAACTTTAAATGAAGACTCTGTGGACTCTGGACCACTGTTATTTCGCACTTTCTTGTAGTGTTTTTCCCCCGTACTCGCTTATAATTTTGATAAACAATTCATCTGGGGATCTCAAGAGGATCGTCTCTAATTTAACTACTGTGCAGCGGAGGCTCTGGAATCGGGAACAAGCCATTCTCCTTGGGTTTGGAATAAGTTTTAAATGAGGACCGACTGAAGAAACTGAGTTGATACCAGTAGTTTACAGAAGCCGCTTGTGTTTGGGGACCTGGTTTAATTACAGAGTTATAAGTGAAGTGAGACGACGGTCCGTTTGCTTTGGTTAATAATTATATAGAATTTAAGAGCTTCTTCTAGGACAATTTTTCGCAATTCAACGGTTGTAAAAAGAAAGAAAGGAAAAAAAGGAAGAAAGAGAAATCTTGCACAACTTTTCGGCATCGCATTTATCCTCCAGCATGCCTGATATCTCTCCGGCGGCAACCTGTAGCCCAGGCTTTGAAGTTCAAGTCGTCGTTCCGCAGCGTTTTTGGTGGATTTATCCAGAAAATGTGGCGCCCTCAGGACGGTCTCTGTTCTAACACTTTATCAGCTTGATTTTTGGTCTAAAAAAGTGTTTTAAAGATACAGTGAGTGTCGTGCACTGTCATATTAAACACGGATACACTGAGCAAGACCTGTCCTGGAAAGGAAAGATACAGCAGTTCAAGCGGAACGCAAACACGCTGCAAATGAGGACATCAGTTGTCTGTCTGATGGAGGAGAGCCTTCTGGAAATCAGTGCACACTTTACTAACAACACGGATCGTCTTCATGGTGAATTGATGCAGGCAGAGCTCCACCACCCGCGCTAATGACACTGGATACAAGTTCATTAGAGCTCGTTGTATCATGGAAAAGATCCGCTTTCTGGCTCCACATGCATTCCTACAACCTGCAGTTTGATTATTAACTGGTGCTGAATGGAAGTTTTAGGACGCTCAAGTTGGAGTTATGATGGAAATTGTCCAACTTTAAAAGTTTGGAATTTATCTGTTCAGCTGTAGTAATCGAAGCAAGAAAAAGAGGAACTTATACAAAGAACTTTAAATAATTTTAACGCTTTGTTTATCCGCGGTGCTTGCCTGCTTTGAAGTCCAACCATGTGCGGCCGAGCACCGCCGCTACAGCCGAGGCCATGACCGTCCCTCAGCGGAGCCTGTCCGGGCTCTGGGTGCTCATGGCGGCCCTGCAGCTGGTGCTGGGCCAGCAGGTCCTGGAGCACGAGCGGCCGGCCCTCCGAGCGGTCATCAAGGTGACACTGGTAAAGCACGAGCCGACGGGGAAACCCATCATTTTGGAAGGGGAGTTCGTGGGAGGAAGTGCCGGCAAAGCGGAGGGAAAACTAATGCAGGTAAGGTGTAATTAAAACATGGTAAGACCTGATCAGGCTTCACACTTATCCCTAAATACAATCCACCTTGGCACCTAAAGCCAGATCTGTTTAAGAGTTTCTACTGGCCACCAGATGAGTAGCACATTGCAAAGTGGGAATGACAGCTTTATCATGAACACACTTATCCTGATTTGGAGGAAAAACCGTGTAAATGGTTTCATGTTTTGGGGACCCTTTAAAAATAAAAACCCATTGCTTAAGGGAGGTCCATGTAAAAAAACGGAAAAAAACAAAACCCAGTTTGACTTCCAAAAACACTTACCACTTCACTGCTGTGAAGTGATGTTTAGGCTACACGTGTCCCATCATCCACCTCTGGTAATGATATTAGCACCTGTATTCGTTGTAAACCATCTAAAAGACTGTGAGTTGAGTTTATGAGAGCTGATCACTAAGTCACACTTTCCACTGAGTGAATGATGACAGCAATTCTTAGTTTAACAATAGCAATAATAAATGTGTGTTAATAAGCTCGGTTTGTTTTGATTATATTTTGAGTTACTTCTGGAAAAACATGCTGACTGAGGTTTGCCAACATTTATAGGTGTATCCTGTTCAACATGACAACTTTGTTTCGCTGTAACTGTTTTGGAATCTAATGTTGATGCTGTGCAGTTAGTATCAAGGTGTGGTTGAAGACTTTTTAAGTACCAGTTGATCATGTTGAGACCCATGTAAGCCCCCCCTCCCTAATTAAAAAAACCCCAAAACAACTGGCATTTGTGTAAATGTGAAATATGTGGTCCATTCAGTGTGCATATTTAGGATTCATGAGTGGATTAAGGTTCTCGGGCCTTAAAGCTCAGCTGTGTCTAGGTATTTACTGTCTCCAAAGAAATGGGACGACAGATATGAGGTACTGTAAGATCTTGTCTCTCTTCACTCACCAGGTTTCTGCAATGTGTGAATGGTAAGCCCAGATGCCTGTTTGCCATAATTGATAAGGCTTTACATGGCTTGGTCATGGAGAAAATCCGACATTAGACATGGTGAAGCTTCTGCTGTTTTCCTCTCTGCTTTAAGCTGATCTGACTTTACTGTTTCTGTGTGGGATGTTGAAAACATGTTACGGATGCATATCTTCACATGCGGCTGAGATTAAAGCCACTTCCAGTTCTCTGGGATTTCCAACTTTCTTTAAGTCTCTCCAATAAACAAAACCTTGCACTCTTTGAGTGCTGGGGCTTGATAGGGAATAAATACAAGGTATGATCTAATATTTCCCAAATGGTGTTAAAGGAGGAGCCACAATTAAAGTTAATAATTCTTTGTGTAATTAAATTTGTGGCAGGCCCCCTATTCCAAATGTGTTCTCACAGAGGTGGTGTCATCCTGCAGGATGCTCTATGGTCTTTGTTGCAGTGCAGGCCTGTTCAAACAGGTCTTTCTTTTTTTGCCTCTGCAGGCAGCTTTATGGTCCCGCTTTATGCTCTTGTCTTTCACTGGATGAAGAGGATGAAGGCCAGGAAGTTCTATGGATAGATTGTGCAGTCTCTATCCTAGTTTTTGCTCTCTTTCCTGTTTTACCATATAAACATAAGAGAAATTGTCATTACATGTTCATATAAAGGTTAATTCCTGCTAAAATTCTTAGCTGGCGGGCTTAAGAAGTTTTAAAAGGTCTGAGTTACACCGATACCCATCAACAAACTTTAGATTATCTCCTGGTTGTAGTAAGTTTTCACTTGTAAAATGATGCAGTGCCTTATTTTAATCATGCTGATCATGCTGGCTAACATGAGCCATACAAATTCCGACTACTTGGGATAAAAGGAGTTCACAGTTTTCTTCAGTGTATCCAAGTCATGAGACTTTACTTTGGTCTATCTCCCTCTGATCTATTAAACTGTGATTTCCCTGGAAGTATGCCCTGTCCTCTGAATGAACACGTTCATTGGAACACTAGCTGGGGTCTGGCCAGCAGTATTTCGACAAATACAAGTGCTGAGGAATTTTGACTCTCTCTCCCTTCCAAAATGGAAGTTTAGTGATCGGTGGAGAGGTCTAATGGCTTCTCGGATAATGCCAAACTTTGGGAGGATTGTTGCTGAACCTTCCTTGGGTCTCCGTTGAGAAAAAGAGATGGAGTTTATAAATCCTCTTAACATCCACAGCGCCCAATTATATAACATCATTAAAGCTCCACCTATTTCCACTTAAAGCCATCTTGACTTTCTTTTCTTCCTTTTCAGCATTGTGTTTTTTTGGGGTCTTTGTTCTTTAAGACGTTGTATTGACCTGCTAGAGCTCCCTAAGATACATCAGTTATAATTAAGGCAGGCCAGCCATAGACCGAACACCAGTTAACTCTGCACCACTTCACATTCTTTTGTCTCCCCTCTCTGTGTCCCAAAAGGTACTGAAAGCCTCCTAGTCTCTCTCTCTCTTTCTCTCTCTGTCCACCACCCCTGAGCCCTCACCCATTCGAGGCTGCTATCTGAGCACACCCCTTTCCATTAACCCTCAGCACAAGCCGTTTGGGAACAAGGGATGGGAGGGTGGAGGGGGTGCTGAGGGAAAACATCAAAGTGTGTCCAGTTCCGAACGTGAGCTGAGATGATTAAAAGCTGAGATTGTTTACACTGCACTTCCCATATGGGCCCTCTCCTCCCCCTCCCTGTAGATTTCCTGTCCATACTTCCTATCTCCCTGGATGAGATAACAGCAGGTCCAGGGCTCCTCAGAGCTCCTTGCTGCTCTACATTTGCAAGGGGTGTAGTCTTACATAGTTTAACTCCTGATGGTGGCATCACATTCAAATCAAAATTCTATGAATTGTTTTGGGGTTAAAAGATTTGTATTAAAATGAAATCTTAGTCATAATATTAGGGTCAACTTGTTTACTTTTCATCTTCAACAAAGACCATCACACTTTTACTTTGATTTCTTCCAATTGTTTGCTTGGACCTGGATAAAACCTGAGGTGTTGAACCCCTACATTTAGCAAACAGATTTATCCTGGTCCATCTTGTTCTCATACAGCGACAGTGAAGAGACCTGCTCTGATTAATTTATTTATTTTGCAGGAGTTGTTATGGACACCATATGAGACTTCAACCTAAACAGAAGTAGGATCAAGTCCCTGAATTCGTCCCATCTGCCTCTTGGCGACACCAGCAGTTATGAGTTATAAGTTATGAATAAAATCGCCATAAGCTCACAATTTCCCCCCTTTGCCACTGTGCCTGTTGAAAAGAACACAGACTTCTTTTTTTTCTTTCTTTGTGATTAGCTGCTGTTTATGTGGAAAGGGTGCAGCCTCTAACATGAGAAACATACTTAACTCTGTTCATACAGGGATTATTTATAGCCCATTATTTTATCTACTGAGACAGATCTTCTGTCAAGATGTAATTATCCTGGTTTTTCTTCCATATGTTCATCAGTTTAGCCAGCCCGCCATCACTTTGCTACCACCTCCTTCCTCTAGTGAGACTGCAGCTCTTATGTTGCCTCTGGCTCCGGCTTTGAATAGACCCCTACGTGTGTCCAGGCAATCAGACAAGCTGTGGACTAATGGTTTCTCCTGAGCAGGGATCTGACAAAGCTAAGGGCCTGCAACACAGGAAACAGGGGCTGCTGCTGTCCTGTCCACCCTCTTCCACACTAGATGGTTGTTTAGATGTATTCTAGGGCACGGGGAAGAGGGGAGAGGCAGGTAGGGGAAACATGGCAGATCTCTTCATCCTGCAGGCTCCCTTCTTTTTTAGTCATTAGACCAGGTCTGGAATTTTTGAACGTTATACAAGACATTCTTGTCTCCCTTTCATAGCTCTCCTCATGCAAATAACCAGGAAAGGTCTCTGTTTCTTAAAAAAAAAGTACATTTTTCATTTATTTACATAATTTGTTTTTATACACCGATGTAAAGCATGCAGACACACAGACTGTGTGACTGCAGATCAGCTAAGGAATTACTTCACTACAGGATAAAGAAGAAACTAACTTTTACCAAGGCTCCATATCAGTCACCGTGGAGGGGATAAGTCACCACCATTCATTCTCCTTTGATAGCAGCGCACCTGACATAGGGCCAGGTGGGCTGCTTTCATGGTTAGCAGCATTCAGTTATTTAAAATGTCCAGGGTTAAACAGTGGAAAATGCCTCAGAATTTGTGCATTCTCAGTGAGAAATGTAACTTGAACGACCTTTCTGAATTTGTCCTGACAGCTCAGGTCAGCTGCAGCACCTGTCTCTTTCCAGTTGAAACCGATCCACTGGGAGTACAGAGGCCTGCTGATCCATAGCGGGTGTGGAGGCCAAGCTGTCCCCTCCCCCGGGGATCAAGGCCACATTTATAGAAATTTACAGAGAACCATGTTGCGACAGATGACAATTGCACCACACGGCAGAAGAATTTAATTCAGTTAAATTCCAATTTATTTATATAGCACGTTTAAAACAAAGTGCTTCAGAATAACAACTGCAAGATACAGATTATTTTAAATAAGAAAAACAAGTCATTATATACTCCGTTTAGGTAGCATTGAAGGCCAGTAAGAAAAGGTGTGTTTTCAGTCTAGACTTAAACTGACAGAGGGAGGCTATTCCACAGTCTGGGCCCTGCCACAGACTGGCTTTATGGACAACCAACACTAACTGGTCAGCTGACCTCAGGGCTCAGTGCCTTTAAAAACAATCAACAATACCTTAAGTTTCACACAAAAGCTGACAGAGAGCCAGTGTAAGGTGCACAAAACAGTGTTGATGTGCTCAAGCCTCTTTGTTTGAGTCAGTTGGTGGGCTGCAGCATTTTGTACACTCTGTAGGTGCTGCAGAGGGCTCTGGTCCAACCCAACAAACAAAGCATTACAAAAATCCAAATGCAAGGTTACAAATGTGTGGATTGCTCTTTCAACATCAGCCTGAGGAAGATAGGATTTAATTTTGGCTAGAGTCTTCAGCTAAAAGAAGCTGGCCTTGATGACAGTGCTGATGTGTTCTACCACCACCCCCAAGTTCTTCACAAGAGAATGGCAATAGGAGGACAGAGGACCAATCACACTGTCATGTGCATGCAGGGGGTTACTAGGTCTGAAAAACAAAATATCAGTTTTATTTTATGTTTTTATTTATACATGTGCTACTGGTAGGAAAAGCAGTGTCAGTTTTATATCCTCCTCTAAGTGAAAAGTTGTAAATGCGGTGATGGGCTGACTGCTAGTCAGATACATTTAATTAGTTCATCATTCCAAAGTGTGAGCACTTCAAAATAGAATCTAGGAAGGGATATAAGAGTCATTATATTTACCCTATGGTTAGGTTATATAAAAGTAAGAGAAATTGTATTGAAAAACAAAAATATCTCTACAGGCTTCAACATGTTGAATGCTAAAGTTTCTAACAATACAATTAGAAAAAGACTAGAAGGGTTGCAATAGAAAGCCTCCTCTTTATAAAAAATCATGGTATCATGGCTTAGGTTTGCAAAGCTTCATCTGAGTTCTAGAACAATGTCCTTCGGGTAAAACAAAACCAAAATATGTTTGGCCATCATGCACTGTGCTACATTTGTAAGACACCTTGAAGTCAACATTGCAGAGTTAACTGTGACCTCCTACTCCTCTGTATTTTAGAGTTAAATTTGAGGCCATCTGACAGCTAAAGCTTTGAACAAAGCTTGGGCCCAAACTGGGTCATGCAACAGGACATTCAGGACAATGATCTCAACCACACTAGCAAATCTAAAAAAAAGAATCCTCCCTGAGCCACCACCTTACCGTGGTGGAGGAGTTTGCGCGTCCCGACGATCCTAGTGGATCGATCCTAGTGGATCCCCCTCTGGAGCCAGGCCTGAAGGTGGGGCACGGAGGCGAGCGCTTGGTGGCGCCGAGCTGGTGTGGGCATGCTCATTGCCCCCCAATTTGACGCCTGTACGCTGGGGTTTACGCGGGTGGATGAAAGGGTAGCCTCCCTCCACTTTCAGGTGGGGGGACGGGTCCTGATTGAGTACCCACCCTTTTTGGAGTCCTTGGAGAGGGTGTTGGAGAGCACTCCTTCTGGGGACTCTCTCGTTCTGCTGGGGGACTTTAATGGCCACGTGGGCAATGACAGCAAGAGTTGGACTTCTGTGCTCGTCATGGATTGTCCATAACGAACACCTTGTTCAGGCATAAGAGTGTCCACATGTGCACTTGGCACCAGGACACTAGGCGGCAGTTCGATGATCGACTTTGTAGTCGTGTTGTCGGACTTGCGGCCGCATGTCTTGGACCCTTGTGTGAAGAGAGAGGCGGAGCTGTCAACTGATCATCATCTGGTGGTGAGCTGGCTCAGATGGTGGGGGAGGATGCCAGTCAAGCCTGGCAGGCCCAAGCGTGTTGTGAGGGTCTGCTGGAAACATCTGTCAGAAAGAGTTTCAACTCCCATCTCTGGCAGAGCTTCAACCATGTCCCGGGGCGGGGGACATTGAGTTCGAGTTTGTGGTGTTCCGTGCCTCTATTGTTGAGGCGGCTGCAGCTGTGGCCACGAAGTCGTCAGTGCCTGTCGTGGCGGTAACCCCCGAACTCGTTGGTGGACACCAGCAGTGAGGGATGCCGTCGAGCTAAAGAAGGAGTCCTATCTGGCCTTTTTGGCCTGTGGGACTCCAGAGAAAGCTGATGGGGATCGGCGGGCTAGGCGGAACACGGCTTCGGCGGTCACTGAGACAAAAACCCGGGCATGGGAGGAGTTTGGAGAGGCTATGGAGAATAAGGATGGCTTCAAGGAGATTCTGGTTCACCATCCAGCGGCTCAGGAAGGGAAAGCAGTGCTCCATCAAAACTCTGTACAGTGGAGATGGGGGGCTGCTGACCTCGACTCGGGAACTTGGGAGGCGGTGGAGGGAATACTTCAAAGACCTTCTCAATCCCACCACCATGTCTTCCGATGAGGAAGCAGAGTCGGGGGACCCCAGTGTTGGCTCTCCCATCTCTGGGGCTGAGGTCACTAAGGTGGTATAAAAATTCCTCCGTTGCAGTGCCCCGGGGGTGGATGAGGTCTGCCCAGAGCTCCTTAAGGCTCTGGATGCTGTAGGGCTGTCTTGGCTGACACACCTTTGCAGCATTGTGTGGACATCGGGGACAAGTTCCTCTGGACTGGGAGACTATGGTGGTAGTCCCCCTCTTCAAAACGGGGGACTGGAGGGTGTGCGCCAACTACAAATTTCCGGTGAGGGTTGGACTCCACCAAGGCTGCCCTTTGTCACCAATTCTGTTAATAACTTTTATGGACAGACTTTCTAGGCGCAGCCGATGTGTTGAGGGGATCCGGTTTAGTGGCCTCAAGATTGGGTCTTTGCGGATGATGTGGTTCTGTTGACTTCATCGGGCCCTGATCATCAGTGCTCACTTGAACGATTCACAGCCGAGTGTGAAGCAGCTGGGATGAAGATCAGCACCTCCAAATCCAAGAACATGGTCCTCAGCTTGAAAAGGGGGGAGTGCCTTCTCCGGGTCGGCAATGGGGTCATGCCCCAAGTGGAGGAGTTCACGTATCTCGGGGTCTTGTTCACGAGTGAGGGAAAGATTGGAGCGGGAGATCGACAGGCGGATTGGTGTGGCATCGGCAGTGATACGGACTCTGCATTGGTCTGTCGTGGTGAAGAGGGAGCTGAGCCAAAAAGCAACGCTCTCCATTTACTGCTCGATCTACGTTCCTACCCTCACCTATGGTCATGAGCTGTGGGTAGTGACTGAAAGAACAAGTTCGCGAATGCAAGCGGCCAAAATTTTTTTTCTCCGCAGGGTGGTCGGGCTCTCCCTTAGGGATAGGGTGAGAAGCTCGGTGATCTGGGAGAGTCGCTGCTCCTCCGCCTCGAGAGGAGCCAGATGAGGTGGCTCGGGCATCTGGCCAGGATGCCTCCTGGACGCCTCCCTGGTGAGGTGTTCCGGGAACATCCAACCGGAAAGAGGCCCCGGGGAAGACCCAGGACACGCTGGATGGACTATATGTCTCGGCTGGCCTGGGAGCGCCTCGGGATCCCTCCGGATGAGCTGGTGAATGTGGCTGGGAAGAGAAAAGTCTGGGTTTTCCTGCTTAGGCCGCTGCCCCAGGATCCGACTGCGGATAAGCGGGAGAGAATGGATGGATGGATGGAAAACAAATTTATCAAAGTGTTGCAATGGTCCAGTCAAAGTCCAGACCTGATTAAAATGCTGCAGCGGGACTTGAAGAGAGAAACAGATGCTTCAAACCTCAGTGATCTGAAGCAACGTTGTAAAGAAGAGTGGACCTAATTTTGACTTAGTTTTCTTTAGAACTGAAAGAGGTTTTGTTTTCTTTTGTCACATGATGGGACCTGCCTGAGGGTTGCATCATTATTACAATTTATATATTAACTTTTATTATTATTGTAATTGTTATTGTATCCAAAAAGCCATGCCAGGGCTGCTCAAGTTTATAGAGACTTGATAAGCAGCATCATAAAAAGCAATGAAGATGAGAAATAATGAAAACAAATTTAATCATATTTTTTAACCATCACTGTTTATTAATTACTGTCTAAATATGTACACAATAAGCTGATAATAAACACTAGCAGCCCAGTCAAGATGTCCACATCTTTATGCAGAGCAAGATGCTAATCAATAACAAATACATCATGTTTTGCTCTGTTATGTTTTTTTTGGGGGGGACCAAAAATTGTCCATGCAGAAGTGCAGGATATTAGTGATTGTGTACATTTGCTGAAGGTTGATTTGGCGTCTTTAGGGTCTGTTTGGATATTTAAGTCAGGCAGAGTTTTTGTTGTGTTCATTTTTCGTCAACAACTAAAAGAAGAAGCAGACTTTTCTGCTCCCGCTAACATCAAAGGCACAGAAGCCTCTCTGCACTTTTTAATTTTCCCTGCCTATTTCCCTCTTAACCAGAGTAGCGTGGCTTCAGATTCCTCGTCTTCCTCCTCACCTCCTCTTCTCTCCTAAGCAGCCCTCTGCTTGTTTCTTGACAGCTCTGCTAAAATGGTTGTAATTCATTGCACGTGCTTTAGTTTCAAGGACAAAAGTGCCTGCATGCACTCAAAAAGGCAGGAAGCGCTTAGTTTTTTCTGAGAGGTTTGAGGAAAAGAGTCATCACCATGCCACAGATAAATGCTGTCTGACAAACTCCCTCCCTCTCTCTCTGGCTCCCTGTGGCTTCTCTAGTCACTCAGACATAAAAAAAAAAAAATGTCTTTGTGGTCTCCGCTTTGGGAAATCCAGCCTATGACACTCCTCAAAACAAAGTAATCTCATTTAAAGTTTTTGTGTTTCCTGTGACAAGCTGCAAACTGTTTGTGCTGCCTGTTTATGAATGACAGGCATGCATGTGCACAGCAATATTCTTTAAAAAAAACATTGTTGTTTGGATTGTTAAAAAAAGAAAAAAAGCTGTCTGCGGGGAACTGAAGCACATTTTATACTTTTCTGCTTGAACGCTTGGCTCAACGATCCGCGAGAGGAAGAGCTTTCACCTGTGTGATGGTCGGATATTTTGCGTGTGTGTGTACAAGAAGTACACACACACCTTGAATAAGTCCTTGTGAGTGTCCAGACACTGTGTGTGTGTATGTATGTGTGTGTGTGCATGCACACAGGAGGTGGAGCTCTCATACTGAGATCATTTACCAAACTCTATTAAGTGAGATCAAAGTGACTTAGATCTTTCAGTGCTGCATGACTACAAAAGCCACATTGTAACCCCAGATTAAGGGAGATAACGCTGCTCACAAAAAATGCTTTATGTCTCCAAGAGTCATATGGTCACGTCCAAACAGAAAACAGCATGTCCTGTTTTTGACCTCCCCCCCCCCCCCATAATGCTTCACTTTTAGTTTTGGTGAAGCTCGTCATCCCACCAGTTCATTCAGAGACTGAGTTTATTCAGTAAGCAAAGTTGATATTCATGATATTTCTTTGACTTAATAAATGGAAGAAGCAAGCAAGTTGGTTTGAGCCATGCTGAAGTTTTTTCCTTGCAATGTCGTATTATACATGATCACTTCCACAAAGGCCACAGACCACCCATCACGCTTGTTGTTGTTGGTTCACAAGTGGTGTCAGGTGGATGTGTGAGCAACTGGCATATCTGTTCACAGCGCAGCAAACAAAGACAATATGAGGATCATGCAGTACCAGCCTCGGTGACAGATTATGTTTCCAACTACTGTTTTACAGTGAAAACCACCTTGTGTTTAACTTGTTGAATGGTTCCGTGTAAACCAGTAGCAGTGTTGGACAGGAGAACCAAAAACACACAGGCTGATATCAAAGAGATAAAATTACAGTCAAACTGGAAAGCATGCACACCCCATTTCCTGTAAACTCTTTTGAGTACACTAGATGGAAGAGTTACAAGAATTTTTTGATGTGGGATATAGCTTTATTTCTTTGTCATGTGATGCCCTAGGCTGGAAAAATAAGTTGTGAAGTGCAGCTTCTCAGCCTTGGCACGCTGCAGGACAATGACGGCTCCAGGAGTGTACATAATGAATGTCAGTGTGCCATCAAAACGAGTCAGAAGACCTGCAGTGTGAATGTAACCTGATTGGTAGGGTGGGGTTTTAGTTACATAGCATTCTATTTAAAGTCCACACTAGATTTTGCAGGTGTGATCCTAAAGAAGTGGGTTTTTTGTTTGTTTGTTTGTTTGTTTGTTTTTTAATTTTTGCCTTTAAGTGAGGTTATATCTTGGATGGGTTGTCAGTCCATCCAGGATATAATCTCTGTGTCATCAACATAAAAATATTCATTAGTCACTGTTAATATAGCAATGGTGATATAGTGGGAGCATCTGCTTATTAACTGGTTATTCTAATACAGTGTGTTGGGGGGGCTGGAATCTATCCCAGTGGCTATTAGGCAAGAGGCAGGGTACACCCTGGACAGATCGGCAGTCTAAGTGGAAGCATGCTTAATGAATACAACACTAAGAGTGCATGTGCTGGTATAAGAGATTTGCCATTAACAAGTAAAGCCATCTTACCCCATCCCAGATTATTGACTTGCTCAAACGATACATTTATCTGTCAATTCATAAATATCACTTAACAATACATGGCCTAGTTATGTGTGGGTAAAATTAAGCAAAATAAGTACTGTATGTGCTGTTTAAGTGTAATATAAAATGCATTAGCAGCTCAGCTTTTACATCTTTTTCTTTTTTACACAAATACCATCACACACTGCACGCCATGTATCCCTGTGAAATTTCAGGACAGCATAGCGCCCAGGCCTTTGATGACAGCTGTCTGAGGTTGATGTGAATGATGGTTTCTCATTCAGTCACATGCCTTCCAGCATGATAGATGGCCCAGTCAGACTAAAGACTGCCTGTCTTTGCATTAGCCGTATGTCTGACAGGCCTAAACTGACTGCTAATTTCTGGTCTGCAGGAAATTGACCCCTCCCTTCAGGGAGTTCTAGTAAAGATGGTTTGAGGAACCACTTCCATTTTTAGTCTAAAAAGATCTGGTAAAGTCTTTTTTTTTCTCAGAGAGGGTTGTTGGAGACATCATTATATGAATTTATCTAGACACCAGGCTAAGACATAGTCAGCACTTCTAACCCCCCGTCTCACAGTGGCTGTACTGTTCAAACTTACATGGTCCCTTCATCCTTTATAAGAATGCTACCTATCAGCCATTTTTTAGTCTCACCCCAGGTGGAATAACTGATTTGGAGCCAAACTGTGACCTCATTGCATGCTCCAAAAACATCTAACCCCAAACTAGACTATGCTTGATTGACTGTTGAACAGCCCCCCCAAGAGAGGACTACACATCTAGAAGACTTGTTCCAATTGGCCATGACCTCCTGACTAGCTGCCCCTAATTAGAGCCAATCCCTTTCAGTGCCTCCCTCTCTTGTCCAAAGTAAATACCTTGGCACCCAACAGGAATGTTGACAGACTTGGACAGTCATCGACTCCCGTCACGTGGATCAGCCAACACTAACAACGATCGCCAGTCAGCAAAGGCAACATAAACAAAATTGTTGATCTCATTTAAAGTATGTATCCTTTATCTTCGTCCCATGTTGGTTTTCCATCTGGTACACTTTCAGATTATTCTCTTTAAATGGCCTTGACCACAGAACAGGACTTTGCAGGGAAGTGATAGAGGTGATGGACTATCAGCTACAAGTGGGTTACATAACCTGTGTATATATATTTACTCCAAGGCAGGCTTCCTGTCAGCTGCCCTTGGAGCACAGTTGTTGACTAGAAATCAAGTGGGTGGATTAAAAAGCAGTTCATATTTGAAAGAACTCGGCCACAATGTTTCATATAGGCCGTTCACCTGATAACCTCTGTTGTGGGAGCTGCACTAAAGCCACAAAAAAAAAATATATTGCTGGACAGCTCACAGGGCCTCCTTTTTAGGGCTGTATGAAGTTATTTGGGCTCCTTTTCAACTTTGAGACAGTCTGTTTGTGACTCCAGCTGCCAGGCCTCATTCCCTCAAAGCCTGCTATTTAAACCCTGAGATTGCAGTGCGGGAGTGGAGCGGAGCATGGTGTCGCTCTTTGTTCTGGGCTCTAGGTTAAGGTTAGCACAGCATTACACCACAGCAGCCTTGAAAGCCAGCTCTGAAGACTAAAGCAGAGCCGCATGTGGTTTGGTGTTTGGTCTGCTCACTCTGAGATTAGCAGCAGGTTGGCAGAGGATTGGGTAATGACATGTCTACCGTTTTCAGAGTCCTTGGACAGTCTGAAGTGTCGGGGCTACTTGAAAGTGAGATGCACACACCTACACAGAGAAGTTGGCCCTTCTTCTTTTAGTAGAAGTCTGACTATGATGAATTTCCATGAGACAGGCTGACATGTGGTAGCAAAAACAATATTACATTTATAATCTCTGGCAAATAAGATGTGACATGGCCAGCCACTAATTGTCTCTCACAATGCTGCTGTCCCGTCGCTGAGTCAAAATCATATTTTCCAGAGTATTAAGTCTTTGTGAATGTATGTAATAGTGGGGAAACAAAGCAGTAGGACATGAGAGGATGTGCACAGTGACCAATGTCATGTTGCTAGAAGTAATGGCTTGTAATGTAATAGGATAGCTTTGTTCAAATCAACTACATACTGTAAATAAAAGTGTTACTGATCTCATTCTTAATGCAAACACTGAATCCAGAAATGCATCAACCTTGTTTTGGGAGATGAAACTTGTTTTTTTATACTAAGCATGTCAAAGAACTTTTTGTACTTTTCTGCATTTTATGAAGAAAGTTCTTTTGAGTGGCCATCACTGCACTGTTGTCCTTTATGAGTCAACAGCATGTTGAGCTAGGAGCAGAGCCAAGTGTTCCAGTGCAATGCCAGATCTATCTAAGAGAGAGAGGGAGAGAGAGAGAGAGAGAGAGAGAGAGAGAGAGAGAGAGAGAGAGAGAGAGAGAGAGAGAGAGAGAAAGAGAGAGAGAGAGAGAGAGAGAGAGAGAGAGAAAGAGTGTGTGTGTGTGTGTGTGTGTGTGTGGGGGGGGGGTGTCTACTGCAGTTCTCTGACCCACCTCCATGCTGCTGACTTCCACTGTTTGCCCACTCAGTTAACTATTACCAAAAGGCTGTGTACCTTGGCTGCAGCCCAACGCTCCTACACATGCTGTGCACCATTATCAAAGAAGACCTGCCTTACAGGCCTTGGAGTCCTTCCAAAAAGGGCCACAGCCACAGTTTGTGCTTCAAGACCCATCTAAGCTCTCCCCTCCGTTTTGTCTACCCATCCCTCTCTCTGTGTCTGCCCCCCTCTCTCTCTCGTTCTAACCTCCCCCTCCCACACTCCCTCTTTCGCCTTCATCCTCTTGCTTAAACACGCATATGGTAGTTAAACTGTTCTTAGCAGGTACCTCACCCACACTCACTTTTTTATAATCCCTTATTTGTTTGCATTTATTTTCCTTGGTGTGGTTATAAAATACAAAAACAGTGGAAGAGTTAAAGTGTTAGTACCTTTACCTTAACCACTTAAGGTATGATGCCACTCTACTGAAATGTTGAACTTATACAAATAAGTGTTTATTTTATTGTTCTGAAATTGAAAAACAGTTCATGGTTCTGGCTTTATCTTTAAAAAAATATATATTAACATTAAACACTTAACAGTAGATTAAACCATTACTTTACATCATTAAGTTCTGGCTATTATTAAAAAGATCAATTCTTAATAGGAATCGATAAGGAAATACCTGGCACCGAGTATCTACAGAAAATAGATTTCATTATCAGTTCCTGAGAACACCCAATCGCAGGTCCTGGAAGGGAACTATCTTAGCTCAGCAACTGCCCACTCTATGGGCTGCAGTTTTGCAAATAGAGGATATCTGCCTGTCAGGACTTGTTTAGTCATTACATTGGACCAGCTAACCTAAATAACTACTTTCCACAACCTGAAAAATTTCTTCTAACATGACTGTTGAGAATAAAGATACATATATGTTATATATATTGCATGTTTTTTGTACATTTGTGTACAGGAAATAAATATAAAATCATAGAGCCATAGTTGTGCAGTAATGAGAGCTTGACTTTAAATAAGACATGAGATCTCCTTAAAAAAAGTCCGATTTTCAGATTTCATTGACTTGACGCTGTTCAGAGTGTCTGAATTTCATGGATCATGTCATAAAATCATCCTGTTGATCAGCATCTCTGTTACTTACCTTCACGGTGCATCTGTTGTCTTATTCTTACAGTTTATATTCTCACTGTAAATTAGAACATCCTGGGACATGAGAGAGTTGACGGTCAAGGACAAGTAAATCAATCAGGCCGATAAGTATAAAGGAAATCCTGATTTTGAGTCAATATTGCAAATGTTCTTTTTACTGAAGGTAGGCTTAAAAAACATAATGCTCTGTACGCATTGACGGTTATTTTTAGTTTAACAACCAGCTCTGGGTTTTTTAAAAATGTCCTTCAGGCACTGTGGATGTTTTGGTGAGTTGTGACCAACCAGAGCAGTTTCCTCTCTGTGCTCTCAGTCCTCGTGTGTTACACAATAAGCAACCATGAGAATATGGATATAGTCGTACAGTCTTTAAAAATTTATTTAAACCAAGGATTAAAATTAGTGGCATTGTTGGCTATAGTTCATAGTTCACGTAATTGTTGGTTTTGCACATGATCCATAAAGATTAGAAATTCAAGGCATTTTTCAAATTGAGACCACCCAAGATTTCATGCCACATTTTCAAAGCAGCTTGTTTTACTAAGAACCACCTAGTTCCTTTTATTTCACACCACCGCAGTGTTTCATGCGCCTCCTTTACTAATATTCTTATCTTTTACAAACAAATGGACTACAGATTGTTCAGTAAAACTTTAACATGAATATAAAATTTATCTTGTGACTGCCTAATGGCACTTTGAGCACCTAATGTAGTAAAATGTGACATTAATAGAAATCTAATACAACCACAATTCCCCCAAAAGTTGGGATACTGTGTAAAATGTAAATGAAAACAAACAATGGTTTGCAAGTCTCATGAACCCATATTTTGTTCCTAATAAAACATAAACAACATATCAGATGTTAAAAATTAGACTTTTTATAATGTCTTGTAAATATTATGAGTTCATTTTAAAATTGAAACACAGCAACACATTTAAAAAAAAATGTTGAAATGGGGGGACTGAAGACAAAAAAGAAACTGACACAAATAAAAAATACTTAGAAAATGAGTATCAATCCTCTATGCTGAATGATTTTGGAAGAGTTTGCTGAAAACCTAAAATTTTATATAGACTGCTGTTCTACTTAAGACATTTTAAGTATCATAAAATCCAGTCACACAGTGAATGAGAAGTTAAGATTAGAAAATATTAAAAATATTCTGCTGAAGGTTCAATGCGAAAATTATTCTTTAATAATAAATTAATGAGTAATGGTTGATTTAAGTAGGTCAGGTCTGATTCAGAAACCAGATCAGCTGTTTGAAATCATCATATCATAGCATAATTTCTTGCTACTGTGCATCAAAGCTCATTTAAAATAGTCAGAGGCAAAGTGGAGAACGGTTCTGTGGTCACATTAATCAAAATTTTAAAACTTTTTGTGAAACCCATGGACACTGTGTCCTGCAGATTAGGAGGAGAGGGACCATCCATCTTGTTATCACCAGAAAGTCTACATCTCTGTTGATATGGGTTTATATTAGTGCTGATAGTGGGGACAGGTCTAACACACCTGATTCAAAATTAAACGGATCTCCTCACCAGTTTGTTGTCAACTTCTGTCCTCTCATGTTGACCCATTAATCCAATTCAGGTGTTCTTAAGCAGGAAAAATCCAAAACCTTTAGAGTTGCGGCCCTTGAGGATTGACTTTGCCCATCCTTGGCCTATGGCATGGGCAGCTTTCACATTTATGAAGGCTCCATCAATTCTGAAAAGTACATAGAGGTTTTAGAGCAACATCTGCTCCCATCCAGACGTCATATTCAGGGAAGACCAATGTTAAACCACATTATATATCTATTATATCCAGACCTTTCGTCAGTAGAAAACATGCAGTCCAACGTAAAACTAAATATCCAGCAACAATGGCCCAGGACTGTTCAGTGGCTACGGTCCTGCATCTGACCAGAGTGGGACAACATTCCTCTCCTAAAACTGGTCTCCTCACTTCCCAGATGTTTGCTGACAGTTGTTAAAAGAAGATGAGATGCTACACAATCATAAACGACACACTAGTTCAACTCTTTGAGATGTGTTGCTGCCATCAAAATTCAAAATGAGCTAAAAACTTCCTTGAAGAGGTAAAATGTCTCAGTTGTAACTTATGATGTCTTGTTTATGTTTTATTGGGAATAAAAATATAGGTTTATTGAGGTTTGCTAATCATTGCATTCTGTTTTTATTTATACTTTACAGAGTGGCTCAAATGTTTTAGGAATTCAGGTTATTATTATACTAAACATTTCTTGTAGTCTACTACTAAAGGCATGCCAACTGAAATAGAAAAAGTATAATTCAGAGTCCGGATGTTACTGCTAGTAAATAGTTTATGGTTCATGTTTTATCACATATGACATTACAACGATCAAAAAAGAACAGCAATACCAACTTAAAATCAAAGCAAAATATGAGAATTTAGTTTGTTCTTTTGGTACAGTACACTATAAAAACAGATCCAGAATATGGCCATTCATAGAGAGAAAACACTCGCAGTATATCTTGCAATCGTGAGTGCACCTAATCTAAAGACTTATTAAAAGTTTCCTTCCATTCATCCTAGTTGCTATGTCCAGTCAATGGAAAAAGAAGGAAAAAAGCTGCAGACAGTAAGGAAGCAGCAATGACCCTCAATTCAGATTTTCTATCAATCACTTATTGACATAAAAGTCTACAGATTTCATCAGCAGTTAGCCTACTTTGATAGATTCACCGTCTAATCTAATTACATTTTTAAAGCTGTGAATTTCCTTTGACAAGGTAGTGAGATACGTAGATCACAAGAAAACAATTTTATGTGGATATAATTAAATAATTGTGTCATTAGCAAAGCTTGTGAGAGACAGAAAATCCTAATTAGTTATTTTAAGATAAAGAGATATACTCTTAATTGAATGTGAATTACGGGGAAACCAGGGCCGGTTTTAATGTCTTTATCTGTAATAATTATATCATAAGAATAAAGAGCGCTGATAATCTTCTTATGTGGCCTTTCATGGTGAGTCGGACAAATGAGGACTACAAATCAAGCTTTGTCTCCCTTTCTCTCAATTCCCATTCAATTTACTATGTGTGTCTCAAATGAAAGTCCTGCCACACAGCATAATATTTCCAGCCCTTTAAAGTGCAAGTTTGTGTCTTTGATTATTGTGCCATCGTGTCACAAGGGATTCATTACAACCAAGTTCCAAATGCTGTATTCTGTTGGGCACATGTGAGCCAGATGTCATCCATATTTAGAGATCACAATTTAATGCATTTGTTATGCCCCCTGTTGGTTGATGCTGATATGTGGCTGCCATATTCTTCTTCTAATTTTAGCCTGCAATGAGACGGTTTCTCTGTGACAGTACTGTACATTGATTTTACTCCTCATACCACTTTTTCCTTTTCATTTACTGTATAGTTCAGAGAAGCTGATGGCAGCCAAGTGAATACTATGTGTCTGTTACAATGTATTATGTGGCTTATTTGATCAGTCGGCAGCTGTGTCATACATTAGGCAGGTGCGCAACCATGTAAGCTTGAATTGGTTGGCGTTAAACAAAAATACACACTAAGTGTGGATGTTTTTGTTTGTAATAATCTCTGATTTTTTATGATTGGTATGTAAACAGATGGCACTTTTAATAGCACATGTGACTTTTACTATATCTGATGATATGATGTCTAGTATGTGTCCTTAGCCCACATTGTGCACTGATTTCTTGGTTCATCAGAACTGGTTACAGTGAGGAAAGAATCCCCCTTCACACACTAACTTTTGCTCGTGCACAAGCATGCGCCTTCAACAGGCGCACTTCCTCTCCCCAGCAGGAAGTCTTGGCCTTTTTCACCCAGACAAAGCAGCACAGACAGTAGCTTCACATCTGAGCCTTATCTCCAAAGCTTTTAATGACCAATGAGGCGTTGAGTCCCTGCTCTGTCATCCTTGTGCTTTTAAAATCACAGGAGGGATAATTACGGTCACAATAGCAGCACAGTGGGGCTTTAATCCTTCATTTAAAGGTGCAGTGTTGAACAAAATCAAAGGTCAGGAACAGAAAATAAAAATATATCTTTTCTATTGATATCTAATGAGTTTACTAAAATAACATGTTTTTAATTCTCTTTGAATAAGCCGTTATCACCATTTACCGTGGGTCCACATACATGAAAGCTGCCATATTTGTTCCACCATTTTTACTACGGTAACTTTTAATGGACAAACATCACTGTGAAGCGAGAACCCTCTGAGCTTAAAATTGAAACTGTAGTACCTACTTAGTTAAATAGGTGCTAGAGCCCGGTTTGGGATAAGTAATGCATTATAAGGCACTAGAAGTAGTTTTGGAGTCATCACTGCACCTGAGGCCACTGGATCCACTTACAGATGAAAACATCTTTATGTCTGGAAGAATTGTTGGCCACTGTCCATTCTTAACTATGCTTGGTGTAATTTCTAAGTAATTTCTATTCACATCTTTACCACTAGGTGCCAGTAGTTCTTACACACTGTACCTTTAAATGTGTTTCATAACGTACAGTAAAGTTGTGCAACTATATCTTATGCTGTTTACTTCTTGAGAGGCATACTGACTAAATTCAGATGCATATTTTGATGGCCTGAGTAGTACAAAATTGTGAGAATTAGGAGCAGATTTTGATTCTTGTGGTAGTAAATGCAATAGAGTAGTATCACCACAAACCACAGAGGCAGTGTTAAGCAGTATACTGTAGATTATGTGCGACCTGCAAAAAGATAAAAGAAGAAGAAGCCGCCACATGTTTAATGTCCTTACAGACCACCGACGTCTTCTGTGCTGCCTCCTTCTTTGTCTGTTTCTGAGAATGTACATTATCATAATCTGCTCCTTCTTCACCTTTTTGCTGTTGTCTGAAACCATCAGAACTCTAAGTAGAAATCTGGACTCCGCACTGTCCCCTGGTGGATGTATTGGCTAAAACATCCCAATGAAAAGGACGCATAAAAAGATGAGGGCAGTGACATTTGTAATGAACTTACCTAATTAGGCCTTCATTGTAAGCTGGTATGGTAATGTTCATCATTTCAGTTGCTCTTATTTGCATGCGACCATGCTAATTAGCACAGCATGTAAAGTTCAGCTGAGGGATGTCATTAGTTAAGATATTTCTGGACCAAAGTGGTGGAACACCTGGTCCATCAGATTTGCTAATCCTTAATTAATGCAAGCAGGGTAATAATAGGATCCTCCAATGGACTTTAAGTGAATATGTGGAGCTTAACAATAGGCTGCAATATGGATAAATTACACATCTTGAGTGTAACAGCGGAATTATACCGAGTTCGTGTGTGGCACGTTATGGCTGCGGCATGTTTTTGTTGTGACCTGCGTGGCGCGGTATTTTGTACCGGGAGCGTGTCAGGTGTGGAGCGCCCGCGAGTGCAGTTCAACTAGCAGGATCCGCGAGATCACAAAATCAGAGAACAGGATAAACTGGACAAACGTCTCGTCGTCTATGATGACAAAAAAATTTAAAATAAATAAAAAAACACAGACCCCCTGACCAGTTAAACACGTAATGTTTACATGGTTCAGCAGCGCAAATTTGCACAGGGGCTTTTATTTTGAAAAATACTGGAAGCTTTTACATTGCTCCTGTGTCTGATTTCCTGTCTGACCCTAACTGAACTGCGGAATTAATGCATTCTGGGTGCGTGAAGGGTCAAAAATAGACTCGGCTGCAGCGCACCAGGTGGAAACCAAACCACTGACTAAAATGGCCACGTATAGCAGCAGAGGCCGCGGCGCAACCGTAACGTGCTGCACACGCACCCCTAATATCATTCCGCCGTTAATGTCTGCAGTTGTTAGGAAATAGTTAAGTACATTTAATATGGAATTACTTCTCTAAGGAGCCTTGCATAGTGGTTACTAGTGATTTCACTTGTAGATTTCCCACACACCACCCACAGACTAACAGGAGGCACACACAGATATGTATTGCCCTGCTCTGGCTTTAGCCTTCATGGCAGGGAGGAGAGAGTACAGTACCCCTGTACTCAGTTTCTCCTCCACACCTACGATGCCTTTGTATTCTCGCATAATGATTTCCTTTTGGGTCACCTCTCAGGCCTTTCAGGGCAGTGTAAGTGGATCTGTGGAAGGCCTCTCCATTACATAGCCAATCAGATAGGGAGCGCTAGATAAGTCCCCCCTGTATAATAAATGTCTCATATTTGATCTTCACAGGTGGGAGCGATCTCACAGCACTGAAGCCATGGTGCCTCTCCTGGGACAGCTTGCACAAACACCTGTTCTTTAGAGGGGGAGGGGGGGGCACGTCTACATGTCTTTTCACATACACTGCGTCATACAGACATAATTCAGAAACAGGCACAACACCCTTTCAGGGGCTGTTTCCTATGACTCTACGCTTTTGGTGCATGGGAAGGTGAAAGGTTAACATACCCGTGCTTAGTCAGCCCAAGTGACCTTTCAGGAAGCTTTATGGTGCGAATCTTAAATGAGTTAACCCAAGGCTAGAGCCTGCTTTCCATGCTCCACTCAGCTACAGTTCTGCCTCTTAGGTTCAAAGTTCAGACTCAGGGCCTCGGCAATCATTGACACAGTAAAACAAAACCATTTTTATGGAAGGACGGAAACGTGCTGGGAAATCAAAAGGAAATATAAGAATGATCGGCTTCTAAATAGGCAAGCGATCATAAATACAGAGGAAAGTAAATAGTGGAGGCAGAATGTCAGGCTGCCTTGTTAGCACGTATAGTGTTGCATGGCTGTGGTCTGACTTAGAGGCATTGGAGACATGGGAGGCCACCCTAGCTGTGAGTTATGTTTCCCCTAGCTGCATGGCCATGCAGTACTTGCTCTCAGCCAGAGCGTGTCACTCATTTTCTCAATGTGACATTTCCCAGGAAGATCATTGGCTACCCAAGGCAGGCGGAGGGAGAGCTTTCTACTGGATGGCCCGCTGAGGCCTCCTCTCTGAGTACCACCTATCTCTTCAGTCCTCTGGTATGGGGGAAATGCAGTGACCTGTTTTTGTGCTGTTCTTATTACTCTGCTCACGCAGGGTAATAGCTCATGCTCAGTTATTTCACTTTCTATTCAACAGAAGTATATCTTTAATGGACTTGATTGCAGTGAAAGTGCTGGGAAAGGGGAAAACTGGAAAAAGTGGAAGGACAGGCTGCTAAAATTGTACACTGTGTGACTCCAAGATCAGCTGCTGGCATTTATTTTATTTCAAGTCTTACATTCCTTTGTCAGCCATATTTGAGATATGGCTTGAAAACTTTGCATTCTGTTTTGTTTTACTGTGATTTAGATGGCTTATTTTGTGTAAACAGAAGATAGATTCCTAATGTCCGTCAGCTATTTTGAATCAAAGTTGGGTTTTTTTTTTCAGCACTAAAAATAGTCAGTTTGAAGAAACATCCCTTAGACTGACTAAAAACAACAGAATTTAAGTAGATATTCTATGAATATCATACAGTAAAGATAGAAAGGAGTTTACAGTCTCATCATTTACACATACAGAATCTAGTCTAAGGCCACCTGAGAAGGTGACCCCAGACATACGTTGTTTTTGCCAGTGTTTGTATCCAGTATCAATGGAAACAGGCATTTACTCTTTTATCTGCCTCTGTTTCCTCCACTATACAGATTCAATCATTGTAACCTGCACGCTTCTTTAGTGCCTTATGTTTTTAGATCTCTTATCTGATATTGTCATGGCCATGCAGAATAAACAAACCATTTGGATACCTGGAGGCCTTTTTGGTTGAAACCCTGCTGCAGGTCCTTTGATCAGAGAAGCCTTTTATTCTAGCACAAGCTTGAGATGGCAGAAGTGGGGCGGGGGCCACAATGAAGCAGCCAGGAGAACAGAAGCGTGCAAGGATGGAGAAAGGTGAAGATTCTCAGCCAACTCCGAGGTGTATTACAACTGTACTTCGTGGGCAGTGTCTTGAAATGTCTTACACATGAGGCTGATGTCTACCAGAGAGATTTGTAATTTTGCTCAATGAATTCAAAGCAATTTATGTGACATAGGCATCTTCTGACATGTTATTTTACGAGATCATTCTTATTTTATGTGTAAATTTTGTATAAAATTGTTTTACATATTTTAAATACCTGTATGTGTACTGTGTTTTGGCCTGGACTCTCTTGCAAAGGAGATCTTTGATCTCAGTTAGATTTAATTCCGGTTAAATAAAGGTTTTAATGATAACAAGAGCATTTTAGTCAAACTTGTTTGTATATACCATTTCATAAATGGAGCCTAATGTCAATGGGATTAGTAGGATCTTGTTTCCTGTAAGGTGGTTTTTTCAGTGCTGATCTAGTGTTTTTCTGATGGTTTATAAATTCTGTAATTCTGCTCATGGTGCATGAAAATGCTCTACATTTTTGCATAAATGTAAGCTTTGTGAGCCCTTAAAGTAGACTAAATAAATCGTATGAGCAAATCAGACCAAATTGTTTTAATTTAATTTATTTTGTATTAGTATTTAGTATAATTTATTATTATCTATCTGCAACTGCTTATCAGTCTTGCACATCAGTCCATTCCTCTTTATCTGGGATACTTCTGCGTCTTCTTACATAAACGTCTTGACTGTCCTTCCACATAATTCCTATTCAAAGGTCAAGACTTTGACTCGGCTATTTAAAAACATACACACTTTATTCCTCTTTAACCATCCTTTTGATGCAGTTACATCTATTTGTAGATGTTCTGCTTGATTTGGGGATTTGAAATGGTTTTATTTATTTTTTAAACTTGTGCTTACTTTATTTTAAAACCTTTAAAAATGTTTGAATGTGCATTGTTGTCTGTAAAAAAATTTAACTGTTCTGCTGCTTTCTTGGCCAGGATGCTCTTGGAAAAGAGATTTTAATCTTAATGAGGCTCTTCCTGGTTAAATAAATGTTAAATAAAAAAAAAAAAGAAAAGTGAAGAGCTCCAATCTGATGTTAAATCATGTCACAGCACTGAAAAATCTCTTCATAGAGTTTTTATTGACCTTCTTTTAACCATAGACTGATGAAAATCTGCTGTTTTAGTGCTTTTGGACCTGTATGCAGCCTTTTATACAGTACAGCACAACACTACTGGTATCAAAGTTCAGCTTTGACTCGATTTGAATCATACCTGAATACGAAGAGTTTTTCTCTTCATTTAAGGAATTGGTCATTTTCTAGTGCTGTTGTGAACTGCCTCAAGGAAGCATTTGGGTCCACTTCTTTTCACTCTGCATATGTTGCTTGTGGGCTCTATTTTCAGGGAACATAATATTCCTATCCTGATAACATCCAGGTCTTTTTGCCCATCAAGTTAGACAACAGGAGTCCTTTGAAGCCGTTACTGAGTGGTCTATGTGACTGTAAGACCTGGCTGAAGTTTAACTTTGGAAGATCCAATCCATGTCATAGTTTTGGACCTCTGGCGCTTTTTTGACAACTTTAAAGTTTGATGAACGGATCAGCTGGCTTTTTCCACTCCCCAAGAAGGAGTTATTCATGCATTCATCACCTCTCAATCGAACTACCATAATGCATTGCATATTTGTTTGCATAAGCCTTGTTTGTGCCATTTATAAACTGTTCAAAATGCTACAGCATGAAAAAGCACAAACATATAACTCCAGACTTAGCATCAATTCAGTTGCTCCTTGTCTGTTTCCGCATTGATTTTAAGGTTTTACTACTGACTTTAAAAGTTTCAAATGTAGCAGCTCCATCTTATTTAACAGATTATTTTACCATCCACACCCATGTAAAAGCATTGCGGTTGACCAGCCAGTTTCTCTTAGAAGATCTGAAATAAAACACAGAGGTGATCCAGCTTTTGTGGTGGCTGCCTCAAACCTGGGGAACAGTTTACCCTGTCATACACACCCTTCAGACTAGAGAAATATTTATACCGCTGCTTAAATTTAATTGGCTGTTAAGCATTTTGGTCAGCTTTTGTTTTTTTTAAATGTGCTACATAAATAAGCTTGGCCTTAATACTGGCCTGTGGTCTACAGCTACTAGAAAATGATAAGTTGTTCTTATTTATACTTGACTTGAATTGGCTGTTAGTGCTCTCAGGTACAACTTCTTACTATATCCTGAAAATAATTTAATCTATGGAGTTTGATGACACTTGATAGGAAAGAATGTTATTGTTTCTGACTGGCACAATAAATGCAAAATAACATCTATCATTGTTTATGTGCAATCTTTGTCTGGTTGTACCTGTTTTCCGACTATTGTCCTTTGTCTTGAAATGTCTACATTTGATTACCTAATTTGATAATCAGAAGCCTGAACTTGCAATCATTGTAAAGCAGTAGTGTGTGTCACAAGATGCCATGAAAGCTCCAACAGGAAGTCGCATTGCATACATTAAGGTTATCATGTTTAACCCTTGAAAATCCAAGCCTTTTTTCTTTTTTTTTTTGCTATTTTTGGTCACTTATGTAAAAATGCTTTAAAGCACAGTCAACATACAGACGTTATTTTTTTCAGGGCTGCCTCAGTTGTTAGATTATGAAGTCAAAATGAATGTATCAATAGCTATAGCGTCATAAAGACCAACTGAAAAAATAAAACTAACAGTGCTTCCTAGAAATATTTTGTGTAAGTCTCAGCTTTCATTAGAAAATTGGATATAGAAAAATATATAAATATAATATAAATAAAAGTATTTACATGTTACACTTATTCTGTCAGGTCTTTTTTGTTTTTCATAGTTATTTATGCAACGAGATATCATGGATTACTCATTGTGGAGTTGCCACATAATCTCAGAATAAATATCACATTCTGTGGGGATGAAGTAGGTTTGTGGCTGTGTGCCTGCAGCTCTGTTTACGTGTGCCATAATGTCGTTTTTTGTTGACAGTTCGTGCATGTGAAGTTGTGCATGAGTGATGTATGGTGAGGTCACCGCTCATTGGCCTGTTTATGGGGGTACGGTTGGGGAGCAGTGATGCCTACTAGACGAGAGAAGTGTGGGAACCAACTTTTCAGTGCTTAGTGGATGGTGGGCGGGGGTAAAAGATGAGGTAAATGTTCTGGAGCTCAACAATCAGCATGTTGATGTCTTCACTGGGTGGCCTAGTTCTAGGGGGGCTGCAGGGCACAGCAGGTTGTTGGGTCTCAGGGACTATAGGAACACAGCACCATCTCATTGGATGACAGTTGAGCTGTGCTAAAAATAGCACAAAATCAGGGGTTTGTAAATACTGAATCCAATCGCATCGCCGTACTCCCCTGCATCCACACATGTATTCATGTATGTGTGCAAACTGTGAGGGAAAGAGGCAAAATCGGCAAAAAAGTAGGATAAACAAACAGCTTTTTAGCATTTGGACTTTTTAAAAAGCATCAAATACATTTAACAAACCTCTGTTTATGCCCTCATTAAAAAACATGTCTGCTGGTTTGTGCTTTTAACTCTACAAAAATGACCGAAGTCCCAAGGTTCTGCCTTTATTGTGGGTTGGGCCATGCAATGTTGGCGTAGCATTAAAGATGAAAGTCTTGGTTTTGTGATTTCCAGCCTTGGCACAGTTACCATTGCTTACAAATAATGATTAGACTTGGCTTTTCTCTAGAAATGACCATCACTGTGGCGAGTCCTCACTGTAACTCTGTTGAGGCACCATCTTTTCTTCTTGTGGACAAGACAAAACATTCCTCTCTCTTCCAGGTTTCTGATCAAATATCAAAATTTCTCCCAGCACTTTTGACTCATTGGGACCTTGTAATCATCCTCGCCACACTCTTCGGAGCTGAAACATACCACCACCACTCAAACCCCGCCAGCTGTTCCCTGCCCTCTGCTGGCCTGAGCGAGCCTCTGTTAGATGCTTCCCCCCCTCGCCCGACACCCTTTTCTTCCCCCTAACTCACACACACTTGCAAAAAAAAACCACATTCACACACACACTGACAGCCCAGACTCATGTGAAAGCATGGAATGCCATCACCAGCAGGCGTCAGGTTACGTGGGCACAGCATCAAGCTATGTCCCCGCTGCTAACGAAGGATTTGGTGAGAAACGTTTGTGCTGCAAGCTACAAGGACTCCCTCAGCATACACACACATAGCCACACACATTCTTACTGCTGGTCATCACAGCCCAATTGTGTAAAAGTTAACCATATGACAGAAATAGAGGGCAGCAGTCTTTAATGTTAGAGACTCCTCAGGAAAACACTGGGCTGCTGGTGGGACTCATTGGAATAAGTTAAGGCTTGTGTGGCCAGCTCATATGTTACCGTAAGGATGAAATGTTTGACTGTTTTTGAAGCTGTGGCTAGTGAAACAGTGTGGAAGAATGTCACTGTGGGTAGCATCCTCTATGAAATGCATTATAATTAGAGCTGAACTTGACTGTGTTGTTTCAGCTTTGTTAGCAAGTTTTTTTGTTTGTTTGTTTATTGATGAATTTGCAGAACAGATTCATGGACATGTTGATCATTTCAGACAATTTGCTCATGTAGTTACAGCAGTGTTCGAGAGAATTTCAGAGGACTGAGGTGAAAAGCAGTTTTAGAAGTAGAGTAGGACTTTGCTTATGGTATATTTTGCCTTTCTATGACAAACTTTTGACTTTTCGACTAAACCACACCTGGCATGCCTTTCTGGATAGAAAACAGATTACAGGATAGAAACTTCAATGAAGATAAATCTATACTTTTCATGAAGACTGTCTTCCATGTCCGGCTGGATGGACTGTTTCTTATTAGCTGCTTAGGTGTTTGTGCAAGCCCTTTGAAATGGCACACTAGTGTCACTGTCTTAAAACATCTGTTGTACTATGTAAACAAAGGCTAGCTTACTAACAAACTAAACTTAGATGGTAATCATGGTGAATATATGTTGCACCGTACCAGCCACCCTGTATAAGCTCAGGATGGGGGATTTCAGAGACGAGAAGATTCTATGCTATCCATTGGTTTCCTTAGGCATCTATTTTCTATAAATTAGCTAACATTAATGCTAATGCGTTATAAGAATGAATTAGCTTACATTACACTAATGTTATTTTAAGTAGAAATAATGTGGATTGTCAAATGGATTTATTGTAATTGGATTATAATTTGAATTAAATGTCACATAACTTATTTTTTATGTCCATATTAGCCTTCTGCTTGCAGCCTCAGCCAAGCAGGGGATTACATCTCTGTTTCTTAGTTGATTTTCTCCAGATGCTTTAGTTTCCTCCCACAGTTTGAAGACATTCACATCAGACTAAATCTTAATAGAACAAAGTTATGAATGTGTTCTTGAACTGCTGCCTTGTCCCCGTATCAGCCCTGTGATGGACTGGTAAAGTATTCAGGGTGTCCTCATAAGGAGCCTCTTGATGGCATTGTGATTATAATGCAACTACTAATTTATTAAATAAATTAAAATTAATTATATTAGTAGTTGTCAGCATTTATTTTTGTACCATATTAGGAAAACACACAATATGCAGTGTCATTGTTAAAAATAGTTGTTAACAAGGGCTGCATTCCAATTCCGCCCGTGTGCATGCTGGTTAGTTGTAAAACCTGCACAAAAGCAGAGTGTAATTGGCCTCCCAATAAATGTAACAAGTAAAATTTGATAATGTAACATTGATCACCTGAAGACATCCAGGATTGATGGCTCAGTTAATATAAGATCATCATCAGCTTTGTTTTGCTGTTCTAATGTGTTTTAATTACATAATACAAAAAAATGAAATATCATCTGGGAGCCCGATAACATGCTGTTGCACATAGCAGTAAGACATTTCTTTTAAAACGAGGGTAATTTAATTTATTTCAGCAGGTAGTCAGGTACTCTGTGTAGCTCGAGGAAATAAAAGACTCATCCATGACAGACTGCACATATACAGCACTGAGGCACAACAGGCTGTCACTCTTTATGAGCTTTATCTTTTTGGTTGAGAATTAGCTTCTTTTTTTTTTAGATTCCTGTTTTATTTGCCCCTGCTGTTTCTCTGTCCATGTATTTCTCTTTGTCAGAGGCGGGTTAGCTTTAATGAGTGGACTCTATTGTTACTTTGGGCAGCCGTCTGCCTGCAGCTGTGGATGAAACTATCTAGTGTATTTGGCATGGCGCCCATCTTTAGCCTCAGTTTCTTACAGGAAGAAGAGGAGGGGAGGAGGCCAGCGTATTGTACGTGGCTGATGCGGACTGATGGACAGCAGACAGATTGCCATGTCTCCAGGAAAACAAGAGTGCTCTCCTAATCTGCTTAGACAGGAATCTATGGCAACCAAATGCTGGTGGAAGGACAGAGACGTAGAGGAGATGAGAGACCAGCTAGCAGGACTCGAAGTGAAAGTAACTTTTGTGTTTCTTTTTTTTTCAGCTCAGTTCTTGTCAACAGCTCCTTCATTTTCATCTCCGATGTTTTTCTTGTTTCCATAGAGTATAATCTGCTTGTACGGCTTTCATGCTGGAGTATGTGACAACATCAAATAGCAACGTAAACTCTGCTGTAACCTGTGGGTTCCTCTGTCCACCCCATATCATCATCATGGCCCATCAGATGGTGCTGACAGACAAAACACTGTTATCATTTTATCCCTATGGGCGTCCCCAGTAGGTTTTAAACTTTATAAATCCTCTAAGCTAATGCTCATAAGACACAACTCTCAGCCAGACGGAGGTAATGTGGTAGAGAAGGGAACACGTAATGTCTCGATAGGGATGTAACTCTAGTACTATGAGGTGTGCAGACATTCATTATTTTTGAATTAACGTGTTCTTTTGCTGCTCTAATATCTTGTAATCACTTTTAACACTGTCCTTAAAATAACTGCATGTGGACAAAAAGGCAGGTAAGGCAGGAGTGTGTGTATATATGTGTGCTGGCAGTGATCTAAAATTCAAGTATCTGAGGAGCTTTATATTTGTTCTAAAACAGAGTACAAGTACAAATACAAAATAACTCAACACCTACAGAGGTCATTGTTAACTTATTGGTATTTATCACCATTCATATTGTGTAATTTTGTGCTAATGGCGCTAAATTGCTTGAAGGATCCCTTCTCTTATTTGCTGCAGCCTTTAGATAAATTAGAGTGTGTGTACAGGACATAATATATCTGCTGTTCCTGTGAGCATTTTTTTCATGGTTTGTGTACAGTTTTCATACTGTCCTGATCCACAACATGGCAGTTACTGTAAGTGGGTGAAAATAAAGGATGCGGATAAAAGAGGACAGATTACATATTCAGTCCACCCATTTAGAGGAAGCGAAGCCTACAAAGATGCCGGTTGAAGTGCACTGAAGAACCCGGCTTACTCACAGGTGCAGCTGCAAACCTCCCATCTTCACCCTCAGTCTCACCCTCTTGTACGCTTCCTTTCTTCCTGTCGCTCCATTTCAGATGCATGTGTTTCTTCACCTTCAGCTGGGTGTTTCTTATCTTCGGCCTTCATCGCTCTGGTCCCGGCGCGTTTCAGCACGTACAGCCTTTGTCTCTTATCGACAACCTGCACTGCTTATCAGTCCCCCTTTTATGCACAGGATTTTTCTTTTCTCCTTCGTCTGCCGTTGGCAGGCTTTTATTCTTCTGCAGTTGTTCACAACAAGTTCTTCATAGACAAGTTCTGCTCCAAGGTCAGTGATGTTTTCTTCTCACTGACAGATGGAAACAGAAGGGGGCCCAGTGAAGCTGGTGATGTCATGAGGTATTCTTAGTAAATGAACAGATAAGAGAAATCTGTCATTTTTGCATGATTGCAGAGAAATATGCTTTGCTTTGCAATGCAGGAAGCATTGTTTGCACTTTAAAAATATTTCTGAATGTAATTTACTTTTTTTTTCATTTATAGTTAGTTTAGCCATCAGAATGCCTTTCCATTCCTCTTGTCAAATCCTGCTGCTTACTGTACATCACCCACAATACAACACAGCTGACAAAAGTTTAGCTGTGGCTTGGATAAGTTATGTAGTGCTAAAAATGACCTTGATGCACTGCAGCTGTAAGACTTTTTTTTTTAAGTTCCAAAAGTGACACTATCTCCAACATCTTGAGCAAACAGTATTTTATCCCTTTCCACAGAGCCTTTTCAAAGCGGGTCTGATGCACTTCCGTTATGCATCAACATACTACATGTAGGTAGTTGGCAGTATGCTTTCAATATATTCCCTTCTGATTTCCAACTTCTAGCGTCATGTCACTTAGCATATTACAGCAACATTGGAATATCATAACATGCATTATTTATCAGTTCGCATCACTTTAATGCAACACAGCTGTGTAATTGCATGTTAATTCTTAAGCTGGTGCCAAAACAAACAAGAGTAAACAATATAATTTATGCTGTACTATAATTATGTGCTGGGCTGCAATGTATGAGTTAAGACTTGTCACTTTGCTGATGCAGTGTCACTACTTATGTGTTTCTACACTTCTAATTCAATGAAAATAAATCCCACTTTGTTATGGCATGACATAACAAAGCCCAAGAAAAGTGTGGTGGTGTATTCCTGTCTACCTTAATGGGCTCTTTAAGGTGGGTTATGTACAAACAGTATATCTATTCTCCTGCTTGTAATACCAGCATGTTAGCTTGGCTACTCCTGTTTAAAACAACATGTAAGTGATCTCTTGGTCCCTCTTTGTGTTGTGCAGCCAGACTCCTTGTTGCTCTACATTACATAGTCAGACAAGGATATTATAAAATCCAGTCACAATTGAGGAAATTTTTAATTGGGCACCAGCTTTTTTCTTCTTCACACCAAGTGCAGGGGTAGGAAAGCAACTTGCAAGCCAAGACATGGGTTCGGTTTTGTGCAAAAAATCACAAATGACTGAAAGTATCTTAAGTCTCTGTCTAAATACCAATCAGAAACCCCTGAAGCACTGACGCAATGTTTGCCTCTTTTCATGCAGTGGACCTTTGATGTGTTATTTTTGACCTCAGTGTCTACAAATGATTTCCTGCCCCTTTTATAGACCGCATGATAACAGTCAGCACTGCAACAGCATCAGTCATGACATTATCAGTCAGAATTACTGCCTCCTAAAGACAGAGATTGTGAACTGGCTCGAGATAAGCTTTCTTGTTGATATATGATGTATGGTTAGCAGCTTCATGGTGAAGGCAAAAAAAAACAAAAAAAACCTCACACCCACAACTAGTAGATATAAGGTCATTAAGTTTAGTTTCCTGTTTTTTGGGGCCAGCTTTGCTAAATTTGAAAAGAAAGCAGTGAAGCAAAACCAAACTTTTCTAAACTACAAATTTGTGCAGCTGAACTGCTCAAAGCTGAAGTCTGTTTCTCCTCAAGGGTCTCTCAGCTTGACAGGCATGTTAATAATTCATGCCTTGATCTCCCCACCTTCAACTTTCCCACCTTTAGCCTGATTGGCCTGAAGGACCAAAGAGACAGCGTGCCTTAGATGAGATCCACACCAAAAGGAGCGCAAAGTCTCAGCTGTCGCAGGTCTGTGCCTAAGGCCAGATCTATTGCGTGCAACCACCTCAGTCTCTAATTAAGCTTCTGAAAAGAGCGACAGGCTTTATTAAAAATAGATATAACTCAGTGTACAACTTTTTCTTCTTTTTTTTGCCTTCTTTGCATTTCATGGTCCTGCTGGGAGAAAGATGAGACTAAATGAAATTTAGCTTGGTTTAGTTGTTAAATTTGTTCATGAAGAAGTATCAGTGTGTGGATTTGACTGAGTTTCTGCATCATGTTATGTGGTGGTTAGATTGGGAACGTTTGTAGTCACTGGAGGAGGATGTCTCCTCCAGATGATCCAGTGTGTTGCAGCAACAGTCACGCAGCTGGAATTGTTATCTCCTTTGATATTAGGTCTGCATGTAATGTGGAAAACACCCTGGGCCAGCTCCACTTTTTTTTCAGACGATAGGAGCTTCACATGCCAGTTAGCTTTATAATCCCCTCGAGATTTGTAGTTCATTCCACTAAATTTTGAAGCTTGGCAACAAATTAAATTCTGATCAAGCTCATGCAGAAACATTTTTTATTGTTGCTGGTTAAAAATACGATGCCTCAGTTTTCATCTTTAGTAAACTCACTGACCAATTAGGTGTGGCAGTAATCACATTGCTATATTCTCCCATCAACCCAACCTTAACAACAAGTTCCTTTGGAGGGAATACAAGGCAGGAAGTGCTTTGGATGTCATTGCCTGTCTACCCAGAGGGGCTGCATGTCGAGACGCACCCCTGCCCTCTGCTTCTTCCCTTCCCGCCTTCCCCTCACGCCCATTTGCACTGATCTCTGGGCCCATCCATCTCTCCTGAGGCAAAAGTCCCGTCTCCTTCACCGGAGCTGTCTGGCATGTGGGTTCCACGTAATGTCACAAACACATCCTCCCTGTAAAAGAAAAAAGAAAAAAAAAGAAAAACAGCCACCATCATTTCAGCACTCTAAAATAGTGCAAACTTTTTCAAATGTATGTCACTGCTAATGTGCAATGTCTAGCACAAATTATGCAATGATTTTAGACAGTGTATATACCAGAAATATATAGTAAGGTCTTAAATAATTGTACAATGAAAAATCTATCCATTTTCTATGCCAACTTAATCCTATTCATAGTCATAGGAGCATTTGATCCTATCCTAACCATCACTGTTTGAATATTTCAAAAGAATATTGATATATATATATATATATATATATATATATAAGTTCTGGTTAGATAAATTTGGGCTCAACATGCA
>JBAMHW010000017.1:3149917-3162957 GCA_037177495.1 Rhadinocentrus ornatus
GGTTAGATAAATTTGGGCTCAACATGCAGGCACAGAGGAAAGGTTTAGGAACAACAATCCTTAAATATGTAGCCCTTAAAGGGCTCAAATCTAATTGGACTGTTAAACGTAAAACCTGCTTAATAGACAGGTGTGACCTGTTCCTTTTATTATTTTTTTCTTTAATCAAATCTACAGAAGTGCAAGCCTCAGCAAGAGAGAAGGCTGTTCTTAATGTTTAGCTGGTCAAAGGTTTCCCTGGTTACCAAAAAATACCAGCAGGACTGATGTAGAAAGATGGAGCTGTTCAGGCCTGAGGAGCTGACCAACCAGAGCAGGCTGAGGACAGAAGGCCTCCTGAGCCTTTTGTTTTTACAGGAAAAGTGTGACTATAAGGCAGGGTTGGGAAATTATTTTGTACATGAGAAACCTGAATTGTGTCAGAAGGCCAAACAGATAACCTGAACTTAATTCTGCTCAACTTTCTTCCATTGTAAAATTCACTAAATTATATATTATGAATAGCTGGTACTGGTAATCAGAAGACTAAAATTATTCTGTGAATATTTATACTAGGTGTGAACACGTGGAGCATAGGTCAAATATTTTAAAAAAACCATCACCTGAATCAGTGGAATTTAATTTAAACTTGTTGATCTCCACAGACAATGAAAAACAAGAAACAACTCAACAAGTTTATGGAAATGCAACAATACAACGACTTGTAATGTTTTCCTCCTCATTTTACATTTTCAGTAAGAATAATCCAGTCTGTACTGGGCTTGAAATCTGGCTGAATGTGTGAGGTGGCGATGCGAAGGACAGCTGATAGATGGTCATCAGTGATGGAGGATCTGTGTTTGGATTAGTTGAACTTCACCCTGAGAATGTCTGTTCACATACATAAGTAGACCCAAAGAGGACAAGAATCCTCTGAGCAGGCCTCCTCAGGTGTGGGAAGTTCCACTTCCTGATGTATAATACAATGCAAAAATGTCAATTTCTGCACAGGGTCAATTTCTGTCCTTTTATCATGCATTCTGTTTCAAAGGTCAATGTTTTTCCCAGTCAGATTTGGACAACGATCACACCTGCCAGATTCCCCCATTTCAGTTCTAACTTGTCCAAACATGCATTTACCTCTGTGAATAAGTCATTACCAGTGGTTGTCCCTTTCATTGACTGCATGGCTGCCAGATTTTAGGAAACCATAATGTTTAATCCACCCAGCTAAACAGACACACAAAAACACATACACACACACACACAAACAGAGTAGAGATACCAGTAAAATGGGTAGAAACTAATGAAAGAAAGAAACATGTAGAGGGTTGTGTGTAATGTCTTGTACTTCTCATTTGTGGTTGAGATATTGAGGACAGCGAGTGGCAGCCGGACATGTTCATGGCTTAACACTACTTCCATCATGTTTGACAGATGTTACAGTGCTTTTCCTTTCCTTCCACTAAACCCCTCTCTTTCTATCATTCTAGTTTTGTCTGTCCCATGTGTGTAAAAGTTAGTTGTGTAATTTTTATTAGTTTATTTTTTTATTTTTTTGCCTATTATGAAAATAAAATGTGTAAAATCTCTTATTTACTCAAATCATGGTAGTTTAATTCCAGATCCTCTGGAATAGTCTACAGAAGGACTACTCAATTCAGTCCTACGAGGGCCGCAGTCCCGCAGGTTTTCACTGTATCCCTGCTCCAACACACCTACACTCTACGGCAGCTCTGGTCTTCATGGGCCTCTGTCCTGCCAGCTTCAGATGCTTTCTTGCTTCAACACACCTGATTCAACTTAGTGGGTCATTGTAAAGAACTTAACAACAAGCTGCTGGATCCATTAATGTTTTTGCATCAAGTGCATTGGAGTAGGGAAACATCTAAAGCCTGGAGGACAGTGACCCTCAAGGACCAGAGTGGGAGATCCCTAATGTACAGAGAAAATGACATAAATTGATAAATGATAATTAATCACCAAGTAAATTCTTTAAATTAACGAGATGATAGGATAGAAAATCAGTGCCTTTTATCTCCCTAACAGGAAGACCTTGTAAAACAGGGACCACATGCCTCAGGGCTCAGCAGTACCAAGCTGAAAAGGGGAGTCTTCCTGGCATTTGTTACAAACATCCTGATGAATTCTTTTCTCCTTCAAGACCGTGCCAGAAAACCGTGTCTTCGAAGTGATCAAGACATTGTTTTGATAACTTGGATGACACGGTTTTCTGGCACCTTGCTGAAAAGTGTGTCTGCAGTGTGTTTGTGTGCCAAGAATCACAGAGAGGGTAGCTACCTAAATTCATGGTAATACTGCTAATACATGGAGCATGAACAGTACAACAGTCCAGCTATCAGGATGACTCACATCAGACTCAGAGTAATAATAGGCTGGCTAGTGTCAGCATGACTAAACATCTCCTTGAATCACTTACGTCTGCCTGCTGTTGATTTAAGTTTTTATTCTAGGCACCAAGACTGCTCTGAATACTGAGATACGTACAGAGACACACCTACAGATTATAATGCCTTATGAGTATTAGGCAGACTTAACTCCTCTGCAGCTGCTGAGCCTATTGAAATGAATGAGTCACATCTTCATTCTCACAGTTGAAATCAATTAAACTGCTGAAGAAGAAGATGAGGAAAGAAATGTGTGGTTTGTGTGTTCACATCACAAGTTTGTCATCTTTGGCGTCATAGAAAAATTCTGTCCATCATATCATTGGTAGGTGAGAACAGGGTAGTATGATTAAACGGACTTCTCTCTGCTGATGTTTAGTAAGATTAAAGACTTGTACGTTTGTAATGATAGAACGTACGCGTACTGGCCACTATTATTACGTACACCTGTTTGGTTGCTTGTTAAACACAAATATCTAATCACCCAATCACATGGCTGCAACTGAGCATCATTTAAACACCACAACCCACTACTACCTACAAGACTATTTCCATGTCACAAAGCTTAAACCATCTCGAATTGGTCTCTTTAACATGATAATCACCAGATCTCAGGCCTGTAACACACCTTTAAAATGTAGTGAAACGGGAGATTCTTATTATGGTTGTAGCTGACAATGTCAATTGGAGTAAAATAACTGCGAAATGTTTCCAACACCCTGTTGAATCTATGCCATGAAAAATTAAAACAGCTTTATTTGTAGTTTTATTTGTAAATATAGCTTAATTTATTCATCAAAGGGACAGCACTAAACTTTGGCAGATTATTCCCTTTAGTTCACCCTTAACGAAGATTAATCTAGCTTCTGTCTTGCAAGTTGTTTCCGCTCTGAACTTTCTCCAGCACATTAAATTCAGTCTAATGTTGACTCAAGTCTTATCTCTTACTGTGCCCCTTTCGCTCTTTCTTTCCTCGCTTCTTCTTATTTTCTCGCTTCTTCTTCATCATGGCATTATTTACTAAATCAGCCATGAAAACGGCCATTGTTGACATCCAGTTCCAAGCATGTGATGCAGTGCCGTAAAGCAGAACACAGCTGTCACGTGATGTGAACACAATGTTGTGACTTTGCATCAGGATGAATGATGATTGTGTGTCTGTATGTTTTTGTCAACATAGTGGATTAAATGTGTCCCTCTCAGTGTTTTTCAAAGTCTGAAAAAATAACTTGTGTTATCATGATTTAAGTAGATCTTTCCTTCAGTTTTATTGTTGCTTCTCAGCACACATACAGATGTTTAACATCAGCAAATCAGCCACAAAAAATTATTTTGAGCTGTTTTAGTAAATTGTTTAATGGTGATGTCATGTCCCCTAAAACTGTACTCTGTTATTATCCATTAATATCATTATCCTGCAAAGATAGACATGTGTGAACCCGGATTGGAGGGATGTGACAATCAGGAGGTGATGAGTGGTCTTGAGGTCAGAGTTACTGGTGTTTAGGCTATGATGTGGTCTACCAGGAGTGGCAGCTGGCCTTTACCAAATGGCGCTGATTCCTGGAAGAAGCTGGTTGTGATTTACAGCCCACCCACACACCAGCACAGCAAAGACGGAATTAACTGAGGGATTGCTGTGCTTTCCCTCAGCAGAGTTTAATTTCATGTGGTTATTTATTGCATTTTTTACTTTCCTCCTTCCCCCCAGGTGCAGGTGTGTGCTCACTTGAGCGAGGAGTTTTTTGGCTTGTCTACATAGGACGCCGACATAAAAATGGATCAGGAAATTCTGGTTCCACTTTATACCAAGTTCCTCCCCTCGCACGGCAATAAATGCCACAAACCAAGCCCCTGACCAACAAAGAGCTGCAGGAAAAGGTGACGTAAAGTTATTACCACATTGTTATTGTCACCTGCTTTATTAGAACATAATTTTTCAGCAGTCTTCAATTAGTACTAAACTTAAATGGTTTGAGTCTGGTAAAGCACAGGACAAACCCAATACGAGTGGGTCTTTCTTTGTGCTGCAGGCACTTCTGCAGCCAGCTTGACTCAGGTGACAGTTAATTAGCCTCTGCAGGAATGACAGTATTGTGGAACCTCCAGTTGAGACAGGATTCTTGAGTTGCCTTTCATGTCACACGAGGTCACTCTCTTTTGTGTCCATTGCAAACACACACACCATCACATAGCCTCATAAACTCACAGTCCTGATACCCTCAGGGCCGGAGGAAGGAGACCCAGCGGTAGAAGTGAAGAGGTCTAATGTGAGACTGCTGAGTGACTCTGGATGGTTTCTAGATCATGTTGCAACACCAGCCATGCTTGTATTGTAAAGATAAGTTGATCTGTCTCTGTGAATGGGCCTTGTATCCATCAGTGTAGTCCTGTTTGTGTCGTAGACCCCCAGACCTGCCTGTAGGCGCAAACCGCAGAATGCCTCTGTGGAAACTTGAATTCCTTTGTACTGCAGTGGAATGCCATTCACGACTTTCTGACTTGGAGAAAAAAAAAAGGAAGAGATGGGACTCAGTGACTCGTGACATTGTTTTCTTATGATGTTTTTGAATGAACCAGGATGTGTTGGTCAGACATCAGAGTTTTGTTAGAGAGAATTAGTTGAGTTAGCATCCATTTTTGCATTTCAGGGCTTCAACACAACTAAGGACAGCAAATCTTTTATAGCCATTGGTCTTGCCAATACTTCTTAAAAATGTACTAATTGTTGCATTTTTTATTTTTAAATTTTCTACACATTCTCTGTTGAGGACCCAGTACCAGTCCAAATACCTTCTTCATTCTCAGCCATGCCTTTGTGATGCATGCAGAATGTTCTTGAGTCTTGTTGAAAAATGGATGGATGTATCTGGAATATATTGGGCTCTTTGTGTTTATTCTACCATCACAGAAGTTTGGACTTGTTTCTGATAACAGTCTGGATGGTCCTTTTCATCTTTGGTCCAGTGCACACAGTGTCCATTTCTTCCAGAGAAAGATCTTGATGAGTGATCTGACTATAATACATGTTTTCATTGTGTGGTTGTTCATCCCAGATGCCTCCGAGCTTAGAGAAGTCATAGCTGCCTCCAAACCAACTTAACATGAAGCCTCTTTTTTGCACACCAAAGCTGTATGTAGCTTTGTACTCCGTACTGCCGTGCTTGACAAAGGTTTCCACTGTAATCTCTTGTCCATGTGGATACATCAGCTATTAATGAATGACAGTTCTTGATGTAGATCCCTTTGAGAGATTAAAAATCACAGCTGTCCACTTTTGACCTTCCAATATTTCTACAAGGAATTTTGTTTGATTTTTCAACACTTTTCTCACACGTTTCCTGAAAACTGAAGATCTTCTGCTTACCAAATAATGAATGCAATCACTTGGTGACATCACCAGTTTGTAATAATTTTTTCACTTAATTATAAGCTCTAAATTGATCTTATCCCAACATATTTGGGAATGTGAATGCTAAAACATATGAACTGTCCCTAGGTTTTCTATTTGAGGTTGTAAATCTGCCCTAAAGACAAGGCAGTGGCAGAAAGAGGAATGTTTTCAGGGGGGACAGCATTCATGAGAGAAGAGACTGACCCCATGACGAGCTGAGATGGAAATAAATATTTCTGGAGGAAATTACTTAAGAAGCTTCCTGGAACTGACTCTGGACTGGTTTAGTCATTTACGTTTACTGAAGATAAAAGATGACATCAAAGTAAGGAAGGCACACTTTCCATCAGCGACATCCGCTGCTTCCAAGAACCTGCATGAAAAACAGCAGTGTTTTGTCGGCAGACCTGCACAGCTTTCACGTTAGGGGGGCTTGGAATACATGAGAGATGAACCGCTGCCAGGGTTTTATATACCTTACCCCCCTGACCAGCGTCCCCTCCCTGTAATAGAGTGGTGCCTACTTGTGAAGCTGATTTACTGTCTAAATTAAAGACAGTAAATCTCCCTTCTGCTAAAGGTATTGATCTATTGGGTACCAGAAAACACCAGCAGACCAGACCTGCCAGACAACACATGTCCCAATTTAAAAGCTTCCCTATGATAAGACCTTGATGACAGGTCACATTTTCTCCAACAGCTTACAGAGGGACAGTGATGAAATGGCTGCTGAAAGGCCTTTGAGGCAGGAAGTACTGCTGCCTTGAGGCTTTAAAACCTGAGACAGGCTCAGTATGCTTCTGTAATCATGATTTTTCCATAAATGTCACTGTACAAAGCAGTTCAGTTCTTTGAAACAGCCAGAGGATAATTTGGATGTTTCTCTGTCTTGTCTCCTTTTCACTGGTACCAACAGTAATCTAAATGCTACAGAGTTCATTCATGGGCCTTGGAACTATGTGCAGATGTTCAAAGACGCTCAGATTCTTTCTACTGAGATGGAGCAGCTTTGTGAAAATAAAATCCTTCCACTGTTCACGACTCATCTTTACTTTGTTAGTTTCTATGTGTGTGATGTATACATTCTCTTACCAAGTATGACCAAGTGATTTATTTAGGACTGCACCAACGTTGCAGAGGAGTGTTGTCGGTTTGTTACGCTAGAGTGCGCAATGCATGGTGGGAAAAATATTGTGAAGTCGGTGTAGTGCTGGTGAAAGTAGGCAGTAATCGTTGCAGGACTTGTTTTGATCGCACAGTGACATTCATTATGCATATTCCTGGAGCATCCCTGTGGCTGAGAAACTACACTTCTCAACTTTGTGTCAGGTTAGATCATCTCGTGACAGAAGCGTTTTGCTGTATATCAACACACTGACCATTTGGATCAACAGCTGATTCATCAAAGAATTGCAAGATTACTTTATTGTATGAAATAAAAGAGAAAGGGGAAGAGCAAAAGATAAGACAATAATTAACTCTGGATTGGCATAAATGGCTGGACAGAGAGTTCAGAAAAGAGACAGGATGCAAGGTGAATGCTTAATTAGCATTCGTGGGGGTGGGTGGGTGCTAACAGAGAAAATCTGGCAACAATAAGTAGTTAATTTTCACACCACAACTTATTTTTGCTTCTTGCCTGCAATTAAAAGAAGTAAAATTAACTAATAAATTAAATATGTGTATGCATGGGGGCTCTCTGGGTTCTTCCCACCAATCAAAACATGCACGTTAGATTAACTGGCCACTCAAAATTCTGTGTGAATGTGAGTGGTTGTTTGTCTCTCTGTTGGCCCTGCGATAGACTGGTGATCTGTCCAGGGTGTGCACTGTCTCTCGCATGCTAATCGCTGGGACACGCTTCAGCCCCCTGCGACCCTTAATTGGACTAAGCAGTATAGAAAATGAATGAATGAACGATTTACTCCATTGTTGCAGATATTTTTTATTTATGACATTAGATCTCCAAATTGTTAGAAACTGTCATTTTAAAAGGAAAGATGGCATAAGAGAGCAGTGGATAACAATAAAGGTGCATCTGCTTCTGCCACAATAAAGCGTGTTGGCACAAATATTACAAACTGGAAGCTCAATAATCCAGTATCCATACAGGATAGAACTGGGAAGAACAAGTAAACTAGCAGCACTTGTTTGTCCCTCAGTATCACCGCACTTGTAAGGCCATTTACTTCCAACTTCTCTAGTAAACGTTGTGGTGTTCTTTTTATTTATTTATTTTATTTTTATTTATATTTATTTTTATTAATTTTTTTAATATAAATTATTTAAAAAATTATTTAAAATATATATATATATATTGTGATGTACTGGGAAGTATCCAGGTGTGAACGTTAAACTCTAAAACATACATTACTTTAAGTAAAGCTTTAGCTAAACAGTGGAAATGATACACAGTTGTGAAACAGTAAACATGTAGTCTTTTTATAAAAATGCCACAAAAATTATAATTCTTTGTACTAAGCCTCAGTTTTGCTTTGACTACACCCAATACTAGAGAGTAGTTTTAATAAAAAAAATCCTTATGTCTCTGGCTTAGTCACACTGCTTTCTAAGAGTAAATGGCGTTCCAAAGGGCAGCAGTGTTTACCTGCCCACTTGAGTGGATTCCTTAGCCAGCTAGCTCAGACGCTGAGTTACAGGCTTCGGTGCCTTCGTGTCTACTGTCTACACCAGAGACATTCTTAGCCTGATATCACTGCTGAGCACCCAACAAAGATGTTGAAAGGCCATAATGAAACAGGAGTGGAGAGCGAGGTGGGGTGTGGGTTTCAAGAGATAGGTGGACTCAGTGTAGTCAGCCGGAAGTGCCTTGAAGTGCCGTGCTTGCAGAGGGAGAGCAGGTGTGAGCTCCTCTGTGTGCGTCCGTGTGTGGGTACGTGCTGTATGTGGCTGCGCAGGCATGTGCGTGGGTGAATTTGTGCGTTGAAGTGTGTGCATCTGTGTTTGAGTGATAAATAGAGCTTGTGTTCCAGCCCGGGATGTCGAGCCAAGCTGAAAACGCTCATGCTCAAGCTGTGTTTCTGAGGTCATGTTCACGTCTCTGCCACAACAACAACAACACAAATCTGGTTAAAGTTGTGCTCTCTTTGTTAATTGACACAGCAGTAGGTGATGTGTGCGTGTGTGTTTGCTCGTGTGTGTGTGATAGGGAGATGGAGCGACTTCAAAGCAGCGTGGCAGCATTCTCTCAGCCCAGCCTGTTTACACTGCTCAGTGAAGTCTGCATTCCTCTGTCTCATTTTCCATGGCATTCCACAAAGAGCTCAGCACTCCTGGCTGTGTGCCCTAAAAAGTTTACCCCCACCCCTACACATACTGTATAGCGCATACATACTTCTATAAACACTCAATTTCAGCCATTAAAACGAGACAGAACCCAGCTGGGAATAAACACTGGGCTTTACAAAGCTCCTCTCCTCCTCTGCCGATGGACGCAGGTGGATATCCAGACAGGCAAATGTCAGTCTGCGTCTCTACAATATCGGACACATGCTCTGGTTTGTCTTGAAAAACTCTCAGTGCATTCCCCGAACATAAATCAGGCAGCTTCAACGCCTGTCTCGCAGCCAAAGTGAAATATAGCAGCGGAAAAGAGAACAGTTATGCCGCCAATTACAAGGCGTGTTGCAAGCAGTCTGTGGGCCACATCAGAGAGGTTCTGTGTTGATGTTTTGGTGCTTATTTACTGCCAAGGTTGCCAAGGATGCAGAATGAACCAATACACTTACATTAAAAAAAATGTTCTTTGAGTTAGTTGTTAGTTGTTGTGCTAACTTGCATTTAGGACTCTGTCTCTCCATCATCGGCCACAAGTGGTAATGGGATACCCTGCGGCATGGTGTGCAGGGATGGTGGCAGACAGTGACATTTGTGGAGAAATATTCCTTTTTTATTTAATTTAATTTTTTTCCTTTTCTCTGGATCCTCCCAGGGAGAACTTCCATGACAGTGTAGTATATAATGAAAACAGCAGAGTGCTTTCATTTAATTTCAGACCTTCAGATATTATTAAAAAAAACTGTGCTTTCCTTTCCTTTGTTTTATGGCACATAACTTCTTTCCAGGAAAATTAAATATAAGGCTGAGCATGTAATTACATCACAGTCTGAAGTTTGAAGAGGTGTATAAGATACAGTGTGCATACATCAGCACAGATGTTTAAAGGATCAGCTGTGAGAAAAGAGAAAGTGTGCTAGCTATAACGTTTCTGTTTGTCATGTGTTCTTTGCAGATGGGAGGATGGGGATGCATTGAGGGGTAAACTCTGATAATCAAGCATAAACATTTAACCACAGTCCTTTATAGTTGCATTTATTCCAGCAAAAAATACTTTAAATATCACAAGAAATTATTTCAAATTACTTGTGGGATTTTGCAGTTAATCACATTCTAAGTCTAAAATTCACGTTATTAAGTTTTTGGCTTTTTTTTATCCTCACATGATGCTTTGCATAAAGATCTGTGCAGGGAAACTCACTTTAAGCCAAGAAGCTGTGTTTTGTTTTAGAAAAACAGGAAAAGCAGGAGGAGGTAGACAAAAACATCTCCTTCTCATATACCAATGTAATTTCTGACCCCCCTTCAGCAACAGGGACATGCTGATGGGTGGGGTTTGAGGATGGGCTCTGACATGGGATTGCATTTCCTTATAAAATAGTGGTGTTATCCACCCCTACACACACACACACACACACACACAAACCAGCTGCCTACTGTGTTTTTATTTTATGTTCCAGTGTGTAAAAAAAAGGCACCTGTCTCTCGTTAAAGAGACCCACAGTGAAACTCTGCAGTAGTGTCTTTCTGCTTTAAACTTCACTCCCTGCCAGTCAGCATGAACTCATCTACTATCAGATCCTTATCTTACTCAAGACTTTGCACAGTTGCCAAGGCTGAAATGTTAAACTGAGTTTTGGAAACTTATTAAACTCACTAGCAGTATTGTTCTAGAAATGGTTGGCCACAGTCCACCACTTTGGATAGAAATTCCTCAACAAATTTGGGATGGACTGCCATTAATTTTTGTGCAGACACATTAAATTCCTACGAAATAAATATCAGAGCCTGTTGATTCATTGGAGTCTTCATCCATGGAATTTAATACCCTTTTTAAAGCTACTCTACTGAACTTTAGCAGATTTTTGTACTTTGGTGTCGCCTAACAAAGGCAAATTTGGCATCTGTCTTTCCTCCTCTCTCCGCTTAGCTTTCTCTCTGACTCATCTTATCTCTTGGTCTGTTGTTCTTTTTCTCTCCTTCTTTTCCTCAAATCCTTTTATAACTTCCTCTTGTGTTTATTTGATGAATCACCCATGGTGCACATTTAAAATGGGCAGTGTTTCAATATCCAGTTGCTGTCATGTGATGCGGTGCCGTAAAGCTGAAGCTCTCATGGGATGCTCCAGGTTGAGGTGAATGTTTTTCAGCCCCAGGACGCTGCAGGACAATGATGGCTGCAAGAATTCTCATGATAAATGTTAGTGCACCATCAAAACAAGCCAAAAGAGTTTAATGGTTGAAAACGTTTTAGTATTACTTTAACAAAAAGGATGTTAAGGTACAAGACAGCTGTCTGATCTTTTAAATTAGGATTGATAATTGATTAAAATGTAATAAACATTAAAAATACATATTTTCCTTTAAGATTTTAAATCCATTTTGGAAAACTAACAACTGATTTTCATATTGTGAATTAAAATAAAGAAAAAATCTGAAAGATGTTTGCTTAATATCCGTTTTACACAAAGACTATCTTTTAGCTGAAGGGGAAACTAGTGCTTCCTAACAACCTGATCAATCGATGGATAGATGGATGGATGGACGGACAGACAGGTGGGTGGGTAATACCAGTCTAGCACTTGAGGCAAATTAAGTAGCTTTAGAGACTTGTTGTAGCAAAATGAACTTGAAAACACAAAACTCTCTATTTAATTCGGGTTCATATTACTTTAAAACAGAGGAACAACTCATCTTCCAGTTCCTCTCCCTCATATTTTCTTTTAGTTAGTTCTTCTTTGCCTCGATTGCCCATAAATTGAATTTTCCTCCTGTGAGCACCATTCCTTATTCTCCCAGCTAACTGCTTTCCACATAGCTAACCTTATGGTTGCAGCCATAAGTGACTGACACTTTGAAAGTGTGGCTTTTCTCTTTAACTGATGTTGTGGAACCTGAGAGTTTGCGAGTTGTCCTGTGGGCCAGGAATGAGTTGGAGGAAGCCTGGAGGCCGTGTGGATGCGGCCTCAGTGTCCACAGGGAGAGAGGATCACTGCAATACTAACAAACTGTGGCGTTACCAAGCTGCTGACTTGTTATGACAGGGAATAGCTGTGTTTATGTTTAACTTTGAGCTTTGAAATGTATAGTGCAGCATTGGCCTGAGGCTGATGGAGTGTCTCTAGTTGTTGCTGATGTCTATGTTAATATGAAAGCAGTTATGTTAGACCGCAGACCCTGTGCATGAAGTATGGATAAGATATTGGGCTCCATCTTGAGGTTTCCTTGGCAGACTCACTGCACAGGAGCACACCTTTCCTGCAAAGAAGTTCTCATTAGCAGACAGAGAGCAGGCAGGTTGTCAATGCTCGTCCCTCTTGTCTGCACATCCAAAGCATTAGAGGGTTTAATTGCCAAATTACTCCCCCACTGAGCTCTAAAATCCCATATTTGCAGTGAGTGAATGATAATCTGCTGCACTCTTCAAAGCACAGTTGCAGCTGTACCCTGTTGTGCAAAGGTCATTCCTCTTAAACAGTGTTGTTTCACGTTTGTGAGATTTTGTTGCAAGACGAGACGAAAATGTGTTAGGGCTTTATTACAAGACTGTCAATTACTGTCCCTATTGCTCGCTACCTGCTCCATCTCCCACCCAGAGGTGTCCACCTGACTCCTCGTTCATACTTTTTACCCCACCCCTCCACTCTCTTCACTCCCGATGCGCGCTTCCCTCCGCGTGCACGTTCCCTCACGCTCACACACGCACAGAGCTGACTGAACCACACACACAGCAGTTAGACACATCCCATAGATGAATCATGTGTCAATGAAGGGGTTTGGTGGTCGGAAGTGACGAAACAGTATATGGACATACAGTGAGGTCATACAAATAAATTGTTAAAAAATCATACATTGTGATTTCAGGATTATTTTATTTTTTTAGAATATGTCTCTCACAGTGGACATGCACCTACGATGAAAATTTCAGACCCCTCCATGTTTCTAAGTGGGAGAACTTGCAA
>JBAMHW010000017.1:3163057-3177607 GCA_037177495.1 Rhadinocentrus ornatus
GACCCCTCCATGTTTCTAAGTGGGAGAACTTGCAAAATAGCAGGGTGTTCAAATACTTATTTTCCTCACTGTATAACAAATAATAATCCATCATAATTTCACTGGCAGACAAGGTCATGTTGAGCATATGTGTCCCTCATCCACTGCTCATTATTTAGGCATGTGTATATTCAGGGTATTGCAAAATTCTCAGAAATAAAGCCACAGTTACCAAAGTAAGGATGTTTTTGCTCTTTGCTTTTTTGGAGTAATTGATTCCACAGTTTGCACTATCTGTGGAATACATAACCTATATATAATACATAACATTCACGAAAGAAGTTGAAATATAGAAATAAATGGTATCTGCCCAACACCAATATATATATATATATATATATACTAAAAATAGACTAAAACTATTAAACTTAGAAATGACTAAAATGTGACTAAAACTAATAAGCATTTTCATCCTGAAGACTAAAACTAAGACTAAAACTGAGATTCCTGCGAAAAACAACACTGCTCTTGAACTTTTGTGCTGCGTTATCTAACAAAAACAACAGAAGCAGCTAATGTGGAGAGCAAAAGTGTGAAAGGTGGGAGGTGTGACCCATAGAAATATTATGCGATACCAACAGTTGTTCCCTCATCTGGCATTCCAGGAGTGCAAGGACTCAATTCGCCCCTCAGCTTCCTTTATTTAAGGCCAGCTCGTCTTCCCTCTGCAGGTTCTTTCTTCTATGTCTAATCCCTTTTAAAGGGCAGAGACAGTCTGACGGGCCTGGAGTTGGGAGGAGGGGAAGCGCTTCTACTTAAAGAAAGCGCCTGGGCAAATTTTGAGGCTGGTGGTAATTACTTGGGCTTCATTATGAGATCATGTTTCACCAAGACATTCTCCGTGGTAACCGTTACTGGATATGGGGTTGACAGTGTCAATAAAGTAGGAGGAAAGATGACACGCTTTTTGTTTTGACAGGACCCAAGCAGTAATGCCTCCTGTTTGTTTGCATTTGCAAAAAGGGAAGCGGCAAGGGGTTTAGGTCCAACTTTTCCAGACTCTCCGGCATAGAAAAAAAACAAAAACTTATGCATTGCTCCCCTGGTGACAGCTGGTGAAGTGTTTCTCTTTAGCCAGCCTTCCATGAGATACAAGGATTTATGATTGAGGAATGTGTACGTGTGTCATCATCAATGACTCTGACAGCAGGAGCCAGTACTGCTCGATATATGACATTTGATTACTTTTTGCATAAGTGGATCACACCCATGCATGTATATGTTCACATGCAAGCAAATGCTCGGGTGCCTCTAGCAACAATACGTAGCCCAACTCTCCCATTAACCCAACCTCTTACACAGACTCTCATATGCTGATGTTGAACCTGGTTTGTTTCCAGATTGGTGGATCTGGAAGCAAACGGTCAGTGTCTGAACCCGTCCTATCACCCCAGGCTTTCACATTGTTGAAGTCTATATTGCACAGTAACCGGGGCAACCAGATTGTGATCTCTTTCAGCTATTACATGCGGTCGTGCTGTTCCTTGTGTCAACCATTTTTTCTGTGATTAAAACAAACAGGTGCCTTTTACTGTTGGACCTCCTGCCAGGTAGAGCAGGCTTTGATGAGACATTCAGATATGATAAAAAAAAAAAACTAAATTGGTTTAAAAGCTCTTAATCAAATGTGTCAATCTTTCTGTTAAGATCAAAAGCTGTGGCTGTGGAGCCAGTATTCATAAAGCCTAACAATCGGGGTAAAGGCTTTTTTTGCATCTTACGAGACACCAGTGAAGATTTTCATCCCATGCTGTTTAAGCTTATGTGTACAGAACGTGCATTTTTAGCAGTGAGTTTTAAGATAATGGCAGAGACAAAGAGATTTCACTAGATTTAAAGCCCTGATGTGGGAGACTGAGTCACTTGCATTAAGAATTGAGCAAAAACCCAGGATTGTATGTGTGTGTTTTCACAGGTATGCATGAGCCAGGTTGATTGAATTCTTCTCTGATATGCAGAAACCATGCAAGCATTCCCGGCCTTGCAACAGTTCTCCGTTAAAGAAGCTTCCTGCCTTTCTCGCTCTGAGCTTTACTTCATATGAGTCAGTAATCACATACTTATGTATTTCTTTCATCTCCTACTACAACTCTACTTCATGTTGATGGTTTCGTGTTTAGCATTTATTCATTGAAGCCCTGTGACCTGAACAGCTGGTAATTGAGTGGTTAAGCTTGATGAGAGGTGCAAGCTTCTTTAGCGCCCACCCCGCCCCTCTAGTGCACACCAACATAACTGCCTGGGGCTGGTTCTCTTCTGGCACCAGATGAACTGGACCGCTCTCTTGCTGATTATTGGCTGATGAAAAAAGAAGATCTGTGAGGCTAAGTGAGTGGGGGTGTGGGGGGGGTTATTATTGACTTCTTTTCGCAGCTAATATTTATTAACCTTTTCTTTTCTGTCCTGTATTTGTTTTTGAGGTTCTTACGTTCTTGTTTGGGACTATTTTTTGGGATAGTCTTTGAGCTGCAAAGGAATGCCTTTAATCGTGGCTACAAAGGATCCGAGGGGACATGTCCCCGTCGGTTTTTGCAATAGATCTAGACAGATGAGGAGGAGGAGGCGAATTGGAGGAGCGAGCATTGTTAACAGTCTGTGGGGAACAGTTTGTGTTGCTTGTGGTTTCTGGTCCCTGTGAAATGGAGACTCAGTGATTTGGTTTCCCAGGCTCCTCTTTCTCAAGGGCCTTACAAAAACCAAATCAAGACATTTCAGACTGTCCTGGTGGCTGTTTATAGTTCAGCAGCAGCATGCCTCTTATAAGTGGTAGATGGCAGCTATGGTAGCACATGGAGAGTGTTCGCAGCCATCTGAATTTAAGTGGTGTGGACAGATCTAAATAGAAGATCATGCTAAGTCTAGTCTACGTTGCAAAACACAGACGCTGTGACTGTCAGAGGAAAGTAAAAGCCGCCACTCCTTCTGGGCCTGTTTGGCTCAGCTTTGGGATTATCATCTCCTTTATTAGGTATGATTGCACAGCCCCGTGCATCAACATGTTTTATATCAAAGCAAGAGCCAAACATGATGAAATTAGCCTAAAGATTCTCAGTGTTTTTACCATAAAACATTATTAATTGTAGCTCTTTCTCAACATTTCTCCAGGTTGTGGCATCACAGAAGTAATGTCATTAAAGTTTGCCTTTTTTCTCCCCTTTGGATCTTCTTTCTTAAAGGCCAAGTTCAACTCTAGGCCTCTAATTTGAGCCTAGTAAATGCAGACTGGTGAAGGCAGCTGGCAGGACAGCAAACAAGGGAAGCTGCCCCGCAGCTTGCCTCCCCTCCCAAGCAGTTAAGACAATATGTCAAGGTCTGAGAAACAATATTTAGGGCAGAATCCTTACTGTTTTTTAACTTAGGTTTGCAGGGACAAAGTCAACATTTCTTTTGTGTTACTATAAATATTTAGACTTTTTTATTATTATCATTATTATTAAATTTATTGCTTGCTACAGCTCCACTATTTTTGGCTGCCAAGCCTTTTTTGGGGGGGGGCAAAAAACTTACAGAACAATTTACAAAGTTCTCTCAAGCCACATCCAACTTACAGCAGATTATTACTGATTGTTGCTCTTGTTAATCATCCTGGATCACACTTCCATGCATACAATATTCAAAAAAATCACTGTCTACATTTACTAGTCCATAACCGGATATATTTTAGAATGCGTATGTGTGTGTTAACGTTACTTCCTTTTATTTCCAAACCCTTCAGTGTTTGTTGAACATGGCGGAGCCCACGGTCTTAGTGTTAATTGCTAATGTGAGAGGTAATAAGCTGCTAAATATTTTACAAGTGAATGTAATCCAGCGGTGAATGAAAATACACGAATTTGGCATTCTCAGTGAGAAACGCTGATTTTAGAAGGAAGCAACATCGACTGTCTTTTAATTGTGTATATATGCCAAGATCGCACCGAGCATTGATACATCACACAACACACTGTTGTTCATGGAAAAGGAAACATATAAAAAAGTCTATCTCTTGTTTCTATCAGTGACCCCAAAAGGCATACCTCTCGATTTACCGGTCGATCGTTCTTACCCTCACCTATGGTCACGAGCTGTGGGTAGTGACCGAGAGAACAAGATCGCCAATACAAGCAGCCGAAATGAGTTTTCTCTGCAGGGTGAGAAAACCCTATCCCTTACAGATAGGGTGACAAGCTCGGTGATCCGGGAGAGGCTCAGAGTAGAGTCGCCGCTCCTCTGATTTGAGAGGAGTCAGATGAGGTTGTTTGGGCATCTGGTCAGGATGCCTCCTGGATGCCTCCTTAGTGAGGTGTCAGGGCACATCCCACCGGGAGCAGACCCCAGACAAGACCCGGGACACGCTTAAGGGACTACATCTCTCAGCTGGCCTGGGAACGCAATAGATTTGCCGGACGAGCTGGTGAATGTGGCTGGGGAGAGGAAATCTGTACTTCCCTGTTTAGGCAGCTGCCCTCGAGACTCGACCCCAGATAAGCGGAAGACAATGTTTAGATGGGTTAAAATGATTTGTCTAATTTAATAAATAAATATTCAATTAATCAATTTTATTCGATTAAAGCACTGACCGATTAAAAATTATTTTTAATCCAGCTCTAATGCATTCATATGTATACATACATACATACATTTTTTTCTTATACACACATACATGCATGCACACACATATATACATACCTATTTCTCTCCTGTTGATAGTAGCTGAACCATTTTATTCTCACTCTTTTATTCTCACTCTTGCCATTTTTATGTTGTTTTAATTGACATGCTGTTTTAAGAGGATCTGTGTTTTTACAATGTTTGGCATGTTTATATGTTAATTATCTATCGATTCTGTATTTTATTTTTCTCCCTACTGGGGCCTCTTGGTCAGGACAGGCAAAAAAGAATTTGTTCTAAAACTTTTTACCTGGTAAGGTAAAAGCTAAAAAAACTTTTACCGTTGTATGTAATTATTTAACTTGTGCAACTTATGGTTTATTATTGTTCATTGATTAGTTTGGCTTTTTTTGTGTGTGTGTGTGCATTACTTTTGTGCATTACTTTGTTATACCACGCTAGTTGGTTTCTACATGTCTGTAATCCACTGCATTCTCAGGGTATTTCCATCTTAACAATGCCCCTCGTGACTCTCATTCTGGCCTTTTTTTTTTCTTTTCTTTTATCATCTTGTTCCACTCTGGTTCTCTGAATCTGCTTTCTTTCTCGCCTCCTCTCCCTATGTGCTCCTGACAGACATGCACCAGCCCTTTGCAGCGCATTACATCAGTTTCCCTACCCGGGGGTGCCAGCTGTTGATGTCACCCTTGGGTCTTTTTAATTTAGGGATTTCCGTTGGGTGAGATGGGGGGGAGCCCCATGACCATAGCCCACAGCCACATGAAGAGGCCCATTGGGGCAGAACATGGCTGGGATGGGCGGGGCTTAGCAGAGATGGATAGAACAGCTTCACTGGGCGAGCACAGGATGATCTCTGAACTCTGGGGTCCTCAAATATTTAATCTAATTTAATCATGTGAATCAATTTATTTAATCGTGTCGGGGATCAATTCAACAGCCTCCCCTGGTTGCCATGCGGCTCTTCATATCCGTGACAGCACATCTGCGACTTGCAAACATTGCTGGTATCCCTTGAGCTCTTAAATGCAGCCTTTCAGCAGCTCTGAATTTCTTCCCTTTCAGAAGGGATCAAATGTTCCTACAAAAGGCTATCTCCGTTTCTTTCAGTTCTCCAGGCTTTGAGTGGGAGTGAACATCTTTATCCATGTAACTGATTTCATAGGGTGCCACAATTTTTCCTCTTGATATCAGCAGGGTAGGGGTTAAGAATGAACGCCTCAGTTTGCGGGTGTAAAGTAACTTTAGCATCTTTGTCTTGTCTGTTTTTTATGAATGTTTCTTATCCTGGTTTATGATTTGATATATTTAAAGTTACATATTTTGCTTTTCTTAAACTGTTTTCATGTACATCTACCTATTTCTAAACTCCAAACACTGCTGATTCTTCATGCATCATCATTTCTAAAAAAAACAAAAACTTAAAATATGACTTAGACTATTATGGTATGAGATTAACAATAAGAAAGAAAGTTTAGGACACACTATGGTTTTTAACATTTTTCACCCATGCTGTTTATGTGCTTCTTGCACTTCTACACACTCACAGAAGTTTAGCAAAGTTTCAGTATTTCTGGTTTATATATGTAATTGTTTTTTTGTTTTTTTTCCCCCCTGTTTCCCGCAGTATCACCCTCTTTCTCTATGCAACACAAGTGAAGATGAACGCCAAGAGAGTGACTTCATTACCATTGTCAAACTGGAGCACAATGTACCCCGCTGCCTGCCGCTGCTCGATAAGGTACCCCTCACACACACCGCACATGTAGCTATGAATGTTTTGTGCTTTTCCCACTCAGACACTGAGAAACTTTTCTTTTCTCAGTCATGGCAGCAGACACATAAAACATCTTGCCATGCTACCTTTTTGTAATCCACTGCTTCCGCTCTTGGATTGAGACTTTAAAGAGAAGTCAAAGTTTTGGAGGGAATTATTTGGCAGGAGCTTGATGTTTTGTTCAGGATGAAGATCTGTCAGGGGTGAGGCCTTGGACGGAAGAGGGGAGGAGGGGGTGAAAAACAGCGCTGCTATGTAGCAAGTGGCTACGAGCCCTGGCTTTGGATGTAAGGCTTTCAAGCTCCAGCTGTCACTGGTCCAATCCCAGCCAGCCTGCCAGAACCAGACACTCAGGGTTCTCCATTTCTGCTTCCCTCTAATATAACGCAGCCAGAACTTCATAGATTCCACCCACAATGGTTGAGATGCATGTGTAATTCTGACGGAGCTGACCTAAATCTCCCCTGTGTTTAAGTATTTTACCATACACACACTGGCTGGCATCCTCTAACTTTAAAGCAGTTTGATTTAAACTGTTGCTATTTTTTCCCTGTTTTTCAAGTGGTGACAAATTAGCAGGCAGGAATATAGTTAGGCGGGTGCCTTTTTTAGCCTGTGTTTTCTTTTCCCCCTAATTTAAAGCCATGTTGAGGAGCTGGCCGCCGTGGCGACGATGTACAGACATTCCCACACTTCCTCGCTCCTCTCTTCCTCCTCCTGTTGCTCCTTCAGTGGGGAGCCAAAAAAGAGGGCTGTCAATCAAGGCTGACTCCAGGAAATAACATTTTGATTAAGACCTTAATGGCAACACTGTGTTGCCCCCACCAACAAAACATGCTCCCTTCCTCAATGCAAAAGTGCCCTTGAAAAAATGGCAACTGCTTCCGAGTGCTTTCTCCTTCCCTGCTGATGGCCTTTGAAATCTGGAGAAGTAAAGGAAGAGGGGAAGAGCTGTGTGTGTGGGGTGAAAATTGAGAAAGAAGAGGGGAGTCGGGGTGTTGGCTTTCTTGATGTCTTGGCTCCTTGGAAAGTATGCATTGCCATAAACTTAACTCCAGCCACCTGCATCCTCACTTTCTTAGTGAGATTCAGTGCTTTTGGATGTGGTGGATTTATTGGGGATTCAACATGCAGCTGTTGAGCTGTTTGAAGCGGATCAATTAGCTGTTATGGGATGTTCGGTGCCAGTTCAACCTTGGTCTCTTGGATGGGACCTGTTTACAATTTAGTCTGACTGCAACCCGCCGCGCAAACCTATAGACACTCTGACAGCCGCAGAGGGTTCATGTTGCACCACATACACTTAGAATAGAGCATAAACAAAACAAAGCAAGGCTCAAAACCTTGAGGGATAAAGTTTCATTGTTGCCCTTTGTTTTTGTTTTGGTTTTCAGAGATTCCTGCGTCCTGTCAGATTATTTCACTTGATTATAGTGTGAATCTTCTCAAGTGTTTTCTGCTTATATTAAAATAACTTACTCATGCAGCGTGTGTAAATTGGTATTGGGCTTGAAACAAGTTTTCATAAATAAAATTGAATATGAAAGATCAAAAAGACTTTTTGGCTGGAAAAAAGCTTGTACGACTTGGTTAAATAAACCATTTTTGTAGTGTAGCTGTGTTTTTCGCTGTCTAATGCTCTCACATGATCTCTGATCATCTTTGACGATTGTTCTCTCATTATGTCTCTGCAGTTCTTTTACACATTGTTTTGACAATACATGCCATCTTCAAATAAAGAAGGAAACATCTTAAGCTTTTCTGCCAGATTTTGTTCAATAGACCTTTAAGCATTGCCCTCTTCTAGTACATTTTGCACCACCCTCTCATATCCCCACAGTTTTGTTAAATGAGTCACAGGATGAATGCTTTGAAGTCTTTCATAACTACATTAGCAATACAATTAATTATCAGACATTTTCCTGGCATGTACTCAGGGTTAAAAGTGTAAAAGTGCTTTTAAGTTTCAGTAGCACTTCTAGAAATTCTAAGATAACCTAAAGAAAGAAAAATTCTCAAAAAAATCAGAAGTGATCAGAAGAAATCCACATTTTTCTTCCCTACTATGTACAGCTGCTTCCATCAGTTTGTGTTTCCAATCCAGCCCCTTCTTTGGAAATGCCTGAATCAAAGCCTTCGACCGTTCCTGTGGTTTTGCGTCATTACACAACACAACACAAGCTAATGCCATGGGCTTTCTCTGCCAGCATGTTGTGCTGCAGTGGAAGTGATCTGTCCGCTCTCTACTTGCCTGCCTGGCTTGTCTGCATACACTGAGGCTCCGGAAAGGTTCCAAGGCTATAAGCTGCAAAGCAACACATGATTCAAAGAGAAAAAAAGCAATTCTGCTGTGCAAAGGAGCACAACTTCACAGCATGCTGACTGTACTTGGAAGAAATGCTCTTATCTGCGCTTTTTGAGGTGAATTTGAAGTTGTTTTGTGATAACAGCTCCTGCAGTGATTGAGTCTTTAGTGTGTGTCTGAACTCGTTGACTCATGGAGAGTCTTTCTTATTTATTCTGCTCAGATGAAAAGGCCTCCTGGCCTGATTGTACAGTAATCCTGTTTTCTTTAACTAGGGCTTTCATGTTTCACGTGTGTGTGAATATTGTGTGTTACTGGATCATATTATTTCAAGTGCACATTCCTAAAACCTTTTATACTTTCTAGGAACACAAACAGTTGGTGACAAGGCTTAAAAGGCAAACAACATCATTATTATCATTATAGGGCTAATTATACAGCATAACAGATTAAAATAAAAAATGTCTAAGGTCAAATGTAGTTTTGGGGGATGTAAGACTAAAAGTTACTAGAATAATTTTTATTGCATTTTTGACAAGACGAAACATTAACTTCTTCTTGGCCAGAGCCCCCTGTACAAGCAGCAAAACAGAAGCTCTTTGCACACACAAGGAAAGCAGCAATCCTAACATAACAAAATGACGTGTAAAAACAACGTATAAAGATCCTACTAAAGTATTGGCATCCTAACGCAACACAGTTCAAACCCCGAGCAGTTAAATGGGAAGGTAACTAAAACATTAGAACAGCACTGTGCAACAGAGCAAACCACACATACCAGAAGTCATTTGAAAGCAGAGACGTCTGTCTCATCACTGTGGGACAACAACCTCTGAGAGCTAGCAACCAAAAAGTAGCAAAAAAACAAACAAAAACATAATCATAAATCATGTCTTAGTTTAGCTGTGTTTAGGTTAGCAGAGTTCTAAAATGGGTTCTTATATGACTCTACCTTTCTTTGAAATTAATCATTAATGTCCTGGTAGTTCACATGAAGATGAGGGAGGTTCTATATTAAAATTATAACTTTTCCTATGATATATTATTTTGGGCTTCTCTTATTTCTAGATCCTTATGGTGTTTCTAAGGTGAATTTGGGGGTTATCCCTCAATTCTCCTGACAGCTAGCCTCTGGTTATCACTGAACATAATGTGGTTTTCTCTTAGGAAGAGAAAATCATTTTCTACTATGTGCCAGGTGAATTTATTCTGACATAGTAACACATATCTGGATTTTGATTTCTGTAATTTCAGCTTTCTTTTGAGGCCAAGATTATACATACAGCCCTTGTAACTGAAGAGTTAGTTAGACACTGAAGGAAAATAAAGTTCAGTTCAGTGCATTTACATAGCGCAAAATAACAAAATAAAGTAATCTTAAGGTACTTTAAAGTTATAATCTAATTCTATTCAGTTCTGGTCAAACTTCATTCATTTTAATCAAATGAAATAAAATTTACTATAATCCAAATCAGTCCTACTTGTATCATGCCAAGTTGGCTAACTAAGAAAACCAATTCATCGCATTCAATCTTCTCTTCCATTCAATCTTCTGTCCCAAACATGCATGAGGCGATCGTGGACAGGAAACGCCTCCTTTTAACAGGAAGAAAGCTCAAGCAGAGCCAGATTCAGGAAGGTCTACCATCAACCTGGACTGGTTGGAGAATTGAGAGGGCAGAAAAGAGGGATCATTAAGTACTGTAACTCAAAGCTAGGGATGCCTACTGAGAATGATAAAGGGAAACTCAAGTTAACTGACACAATAATGTCTTATGTGTTTCATATATGACAAATGAATCTGGATGTTTACATACTTCTGACTGCACAGCTGGGACTCATACATCTTCATATTATAATCCTGCCCAACTTGGTGGTACACTTTCAAAACCTGTTTAGTGAGAATTGAAACTTGAAAGACACAGTTGTGGCTCCGCAGAGTTTGTCCCTTTATTGTAACGTCAGTGGTTCCATCCCTGACTCCTAAATCTCACTTTGTATATGCTAAATGGGTAAGATGACAAATGTTGGCTAGATTTAGGAGTTTTACAGGTATTGCTAGTGGCTGTCCTCGAAATGTGTCTGTACATGACGAGCACAAGCACTTAGAAACAGAGTTGGATCAGAGAGAATACATTATCATGCATTATATTTGGGTGTGTTACAGGTTGTTAAATCCCAGCCAATCATTTAATTTCATCTTCTTTAAATACAGGCCTGCCCATGTCATGTTAAAAAACCCTTACCTGGTTTTTGTTTTGTTTTTTTCAAAGAAAAAATTAAACTGAACCAGATACGTTCAAAAGCATTTGGGCTTTAATTTCCACTGTCATAATGTTTTCATGCATAATCATGAAGCGTTTTGTTTGTAGTCACAGCGGCTGCAGCTGAAATACCGCAGTGTAGCTTTAGTTGTTGAGCAGTTAAATAAAAATGATGTCTGGTTTTTCTGTGTCATGTTTGAACATTTCCAAAATTAGTTGCTTGTTTGACTGTTTTACAGTTTATTGTTACACATTAGATCCTGGAAACAATCCATGAAATAAATTAGATTGTTTTTCCAGGAACACCACTGATATAGTGAACCTGAATAATTTCACTCACTTCATGTTGGTGATCGCAGCAACTTGCCTACCTCCAGGGCAACATTTAAGATAAAGGTGATTAAGAAATTGATTTGTGCTGCAGTTGCCATGGTTACCAGGTATTTTGGGAGGAAACATCATCAAAGAATTAGAAACTATAAGAATAATTATTCAAAGTCCACGACACCGTTCGTGTTTCTATGGTTAATGTGAAGCACATTGGTGCTTGAGCAGAATATTTATTGAACTCACATTAGTTCTAGATGGATGGCATACTTGAGGTACTTTCTTCAAATTCAGCAGAAGTTAAAAAAAAAAGTTCAAATGCGCTTAATAGGCTAAATTAAAGTTAATCGTACAAGTTATTTAGAGTTTGATGTTGAAGCTCCAAATTCATCACTCCTTGCAACAGATTTGGAGTGAAGAAAGAAGATTTACCCACAGAGCCTAAGGGAGGTGGTCTAGGTGGTATGTGAGGGGGGAAAGTTTCACAACTTGAATTGACTTAAATAGAATTTAAGGTTGATGGTTGTGGAGATTGAGACAGATCACATGTGACTGTCGTGGTAAAGCTTGAGTTGACCGGCTGAACTAGCCTGCAGGCTTCGCTCCATTAAATAAGAAAATAAGTAGCAAGTCATAAAATGTGCTCTTAATGGTTATATCGGTCTTCTACTAGGGTTTAACTCTCAGACCAGGGAGAGTCATTCCAGTGACAGGATGTGGTTGAGAAAAGGAGAAGCCTGTTGAGGGAGGAATAAATCATAGCCCTTATGACACTGTTTTTGTTTCCTTGCATCTTATTATCTGTCGGGGGTGACAGTGACTTCTGGCTATTTTAATTTACTCTGTTAGGATTTTTTTTTTTTTTTTTTTTTTTTTTTTCATTGTTTAGTTTTTTCTTGTTTTTTTGGGTGGGGGGTTTGTTTTTGTTTTCTTTTAGCAAAGACAGGGGCTGGAACTTAAATGGCAGCTGCCTTTGGCATTTCTTTTCCCGGTAGCCAAGTCCAATGTCTCCAGCTCATCTGAGACAAGTCAAGGAGGAGGAACATAGGGTAACATCTGGAAAAAGATGGATATCTCTACTTTTTGAGAGTAAATGCAAAAAGCAGCAGGTACACAATGGACATTTTGGCTGGTATGAAGTGCGTCAGTGTTAGCAGACTTCTGGATTTGCTTTGATTTCTCTCCCAAAAAATTCAATATTTGCTTGCCTGTGCCAGAAGGTTGCACGGTTGCCTTCAAAGAGAGAAAAATAAGACTTTCTGCTTCTTTCTTTTTGCAAGTTAAAGCTGGCCTCATTAACTTTTGCAGCTTTGCTCTGCTTTGCAAATGGACCTGGCGGGGACTGTTCACTTCAGTGTGCAGCTTTTTCTCATCAATATTTTTGAAAGAAAACAAACCAAAAAAAAACAAAAAACACTACCACGTTTTGTTTCCACTGTGAGATAAACTTTAAATCTACTGCATAAAAAGTTTGAAATTCACATGGGGGCAGTTTGAAATCATCTGTTTTTCAGTCATTTTGAGTAAACCAATCTGTTCTTCATCAACATTTTGATTGCATTATCTTAAAAGCAATAGCTTTAAAAACTATGCATAATTAGCTTTTAACTGGCAGACATTCAAATCTAGAAAATTCTTGTTAAGTATTAAAAGTTGCTGAGTGTCTAAGCATGTAGAAGATGAAGTGATCTCCCAATAACGTGAATACAATGGATGCATTTAAGGGAAAGAGAGAAAGAGACAGTTCCAATGTCTCAGATATTTATTTACTTGTTGTCTTATTAGAAACTAATTAGATATAGAGATTTTCTTCTCAGCCTTAGTAAAGGGCAGGTGATTCAAATCTTAATAAATAATAATCGGCCATGAGGTCCTCTAAGTAGCTGTCTCACAGCCTGAAAATCAAACTACAGTAATTGATGCTCATAAAGCAGAAGAAGGCTTTAAAAAGAAACAAAGAAAAAGCAAAATCTTTCCCACATCTTTACTGGGAATTCCAACATAAAAATGAGAAAATTTCATTAAACCTGAAGAAAGTTTGTAGACTGGCAAAGTTAAAATGGGACTCTCTCACTGCAGCTATACCTCAGAGAAATGGAGGGTGAGAATTCCCAAAACAATAACTGACAAACTCTTCAGCAGATAGGGAAGGAATTTACAAGCACTGAAACTTGCCAGAGTATCTAACCACTAATTGCTGACCTGTTAAGGTCCCCCACACTTCTGCTTGAAGGTTTGTTTTTTTTGTGTGTGTGATTTTGCAATAACAGCAGCTGGAAACAAAAAGTCACTTTGCTTAAATTTGTTTAACTAATTTTGTAAATCAGGTCATCTTTTACAAACTTTCATTCAGAGAAACATCCTTTTTTACTTTTTCAGGTCTCTATTCTTCAGAAATCCAGATGTGCAGGGTCACTTGAAATGTTGTACTGCAAGTGATTCACAAACAAATATTTCTAATGTTTGAACGTCCCTGAATCTATTTTGCAGATTTATCTCCAGGCACTTTGACATTGCATGCCATTTGTTGTATTTTGAAACAACAGTAGTTACAGATTAACTAACAATGATCTTTTGTTTATGCCTGTTTGATCCTGAAGAAACTTTTCCATTTTTCCAGCACTGACGTTCGTCCATGTTATTCACTGGATTAATGTAAAGATAACTCAGCAGGAAGTGTTTAGCTTTGCATCCTAATGACTGCTCTCTTCAGTCAGTGCATTCGTTTCAGCTCTTACTGTACCCATGATGTAATTTGTAGTTTGATTAGCGTGTCTCCTGCAATTGTTCAGTTTATTTCCTTTTTTTGAGACAGATGTTGTTCAGACTGTGGAGGTATTTTCCTAAACTGGAGTCCTCTTTCTCTGCTTCTTTTCATGATGATGCAAATATTAAACACTCAGGGTTTTAATAAAACCACACAATGGGCATCTTTGTCAGACTGTACCTTTATCCACCTACACAAGTGGAATCACAACCCGAGAGCTGCTCTGTTATCCTCCTGCACCAGCCAGCCCTCAGGGAGCACCAGCCCCCAGGCCAGCAAGACCCCGGATCCGGTCAGACACACAGTCTCCCACACAATGACCCACCCAACCACCGACCCAGAGAAACCGAATGGAGCAATAGACCCCCAAGGATGCGTGCAGATATCTGAGTGACTAAGACCCATCTTGAACATCCTTTGTCCTGTGTAATGCGTTCTATGAAGGACTTTGTATTGTATGAGT
>JBAMHW010000017.1:3193102-3256130 GCA_037177495.1 Rhadinocentrus ornatus
TACCCTGCTGCCCTCTGGAAGGCGCTACAGGTGCCTCAAGACCAGAACAAACCGATTCAAAAACAGCTTTTTCCCCCAGGCAATAACCATATTGAACTCTAAAATCTGAATCTCCCCCTGTGCAATACAATAATAGACATTTATAGAGATATTTTATAGATATATTTATTTGTATTTAATTACTTTTCTAAATCTGTGCAATATCGAACTGCAATGTAAACTTTTTAGCAATTTTTGAGATTTTTTATTTTTTTTTCAAGTAGGTGTTTCCATTACCGTTTGTATCCAAAATCCGCAGCAGAAAGGGGTTTCCAGAAAGGTGTGGCCCAAACGCAGAGTTTAGCCGGCTTTAGCCCGCCTACCTCCGTTAGCCAGTTAGCTCACGTTAGATCTGAGTTGGCTCAGTAAGCTCTTAGCTACAGGCAGCTCGGAGTTTGATAGACGTCAATCATCCACCCCCATGCTCACAGCCCCCCCTCTCAGCTTTTCCGGGAGCAACGGCAGGCATGATGCCTCCAAGATGGCGATGGTAGGAACACCCAATGAGCTTCACCTTTGCTCTTCAGAAACCTATTGGTGACATCACGGAGGCTCCATCCATCTTTTATATACGGTCTATGGTCCTACCTCACATCCTCTTGTTGAGCAACTGGATGGTCTGTTTGCCATCACTGCAAACGAGCCATACCAGGGTTCATTTGCAAGTGAACAAAGACCCCAGTTTTAGAGCGGACCAGAGTTCATTTCTTTGGTCTTCACCAGAGTTTGAATGCACATTCACACTATTCCAGATGAACTATAATATCAATGGAGGCCGTTAAAAAGGGCCTAACAGCGCAAGTGTGAATATGCACTGTGTTTCTCTCACCTGTCACTGTGAGCTGCAGGTAGTTACTGGAATAGTGAAACTGGAACGCAAACCTTCTCAAAGTGTTGCCCAGGGTTAGCATTGGGTTCAGTTATATGAGAGGAACCAGTGGAGGTGGACTAGGCACCCATTATGGAGGCTTCTTGGATTCTTCTCAGTGGAGGTGTCTTTAGTGTGTGTTTGTGTGATGAAAACCTCTAGACAACAGGACACTCTGGAGAGTTGATGCCTCTTGGCCTGGTTTGGAAATCATTTGGGGTGTAAATCAAAAGTTTGATCACAAGTGCCAATATATGCCACAATATTGATTAGATTCAGTTCAGGATATCGCATGCCAATTTAACACAATCACTCCCATCCATATCTAATCAGAAAGAGCAACGTAGTTATCAATATACTTTTGTTCCTGAGCTCAATCAGACGTTGAAATAAAAAACAAACTGTTCTTTTGACAAAGTAGAGTGTACCACAACCAAGAGGAGGTGGGTGGGACGATGGAAGTCAGACAAGAACTGCTCCACCCACAACCCAGACCAGAAAATGAAATGAAATGACCATTGACAAAAACAAAAAACCCTCAACAAACACTGACACATTAACGAGAAAAGAGATATTTTCATGGAAAATCCTCAGCCCAGTCTTGGATGTCAAATAAATACATCAGAGCAACGTAGTTAGTTTCTGCTGGATCAGGAGTAAACAGTGATGCCAGGCCTGACTCACACACCGCACTTTGTCAAGGATGTAAACAAACACCACTGGCTAGTCTCAAGAAGGCCACCCACTGCTGGCGAGTCCAGATCACTGGCTCCGGCTGATGTTTATGCAAGATGAGCTGTTGTCAATGCAAAGGTTTTGGATTGGTCTCTGCAGCAGTTTGAAGCAGTTGTGCGTAAGATTTTTCACCAAAAAACCAAAACATCATGCAGTTGAATTTTTATAGGATTTTAAAATATTACACAAATGAATCTTATGAACAGCCCTCACCCTGCAGACTTTTTATGATTTAATGATACTGTTTACAAGCACTAATGTGAAAGACAAAATAAATTTTATTCATTGAAGTTTTATCTTCCTGTTTTGGATTCACTTTCACTACATCATGGAAGCATCAGAAACCTGAGCTTTTCTTGCATTGAAGATATCAAGGCTGCAGCTCGGCTCCCATCAGGTCTGTTTATGTTTGTGACAGCTCAGTTTTAGGGAAATCTTCACAGCCGCTTCAGCCGAAACCATTCCCCACCGTTTTACAAATGACTACTAAGCTCCTCTCTTGTTTTCCCACGCCCTGCGTCGAACAGCCATCGCTGTTAAAACTAGAAGCAGACTGATGTGGCTCGTGTTGTTTGTTAGTTTTTCTGTGATGACGTCTTTGCTGTATAGCTCTGTAAACCACAGTCATTTCCGATGCTGCAATTGTTTCTGCTTACATGCCAAATAGTGTGTAATCACATGTGTCAAGTTGCACCTCGTGAGGATGGGTGTTTACTTAACTGCAGCCATGTCTCTTTCAGTTCTGACCATAACAAACCTGGAAATTTTTTAAAACATTTGCACTCACGGTCCTCTCAAATGTCTTGTTAGCATCTGACCTGCATTTTCAGTTAACCGTTAAAGTTTAAATATATTCCCTATTAATCCTGTAATGAGATCCCTCAGCCTGCTTCCGGATCTGTGGCTCAGTAGAGGCACATGGTTTGGCAAACCACACTCTGGAACCACTACTACTAATTCTGAGAAATAATAAAACCACAGCAGTCAAGTATATTATGATATATTCCTGAACTGTGTTACACTGTGCGAGTGTGTTTATAAGTGTGTGTTGGATCCTTGTGCTGCACAAGGAACTTTTGAACTCCAGTAAAGCAAATTCCCACATGTCAAATCTGGCTCTTTTTCCTCCCATGTGACTGCACCTCATTGACGTCCATGCATGTATTGAATGGACCTAAATGACTTTAATGGTCTTGCGTGTGTGTGTGTGTGTGCCTGTATATTGTTTAATGTAGTGTCTCTTCACATTAATTGTTGGCAGGTGCTTAACACTGAAGGCTTCAGATAAGACAGGGATGAAAATGTGTTTTCTTTTTTGGGGGGATTTCTAGAGCAAATTAAAGAGAAACACAATATTAGGAAGCATACATACTAACAGCAGGCCTGAGAGGCAACATGACATAAGATCATTTCAGCTACTTAAGAACTGGTTAGGAGTGCTGCACAGGAGCTTATTGTGTTTGCTCTGAATCCTAACTATTACAGCACACACAACCCCAACTCCAAAAAAGTAAATAAATACAGAATACAATGATATTATTTCATCGTTTATTAATAAGAGAACACAAACACATACCTTTATTAGACATTTTACAATTTCATGGAAAATATTAGCTCATTTTTAATTTGATGGCAGCAACACAACCCAAAAAAAGTTTGAATAGGGACCAAATAAAAAGTCTACAAAAGTAATTGGCGCAAATTAAAAACAATTGAAGAAGCATTTGAAAACTAATAAGTTTATTTGCAACTGACCTGGTCTAAGAGAAGAAATATTTTAGTGAACTGTTCCTTAATGTAAATTTGGAAAGAATTTGAAGATCTACAGTGGATAATATCAGCAGTGACAATAGCTCATTTATTTCTAGAGCACATCTAAAAACAACAAAGTTGACTAAACATTTTTACAAGTTCTTTTAAAACAAGAACAAGAGACATAGAAGCAAACAAATGCAGTCAAACTGACTAAAAGCGTGTTAAAATGGACACTACAACATAAAAAACTAAAAGTTTAAAAATGTAAAAGCCGAAGTAAAAATGAGAGTTATCAGAAGGGCTGTAAAGATTCTGAAGTGCAAATATTGATTGTCATTAAAAGATTCTGAGATTCAGAAGGAATTTCTTTGGGCAAATGGACATGGCTGAAGTTTAAAACTGGGTGCTTCTGATCTCTGGCCTCTCCTGGTACTGCAATAAAACAGACATGATTCTTTACTAGAAAATCATTGCATTGGTTCAAGAACAGTTCCAGAATCACGGTGTAATCAACAAATGCAGATTAAATCTCTATCACGCAAAAAAGAAGCCATACGTGAACATGATCCAGATAAGCCACCATCTTCTTTGGGCCTAGGCTAATTTGAAATGGACTGAAGCAAAGTGGAAAACTGTTATATGAGATATCCACACTTAAAATGGATAATTCAAAAGCCTGCATCTCTGATGGTAAAGGGTTGCATTAAATTTGAAATTGGTTAAAAGTCATCTCAAGGCACTTGACAGACATAATCAAATCAAGCCAATTGATTGTGATTTATTTTAAACACATCCATTTTATAGTTTATAAAAGCTGTGTTCATACACGCCAATTCACAAATAATTATAGCCTAGCAATGGGAAACCAACTGATTGCATCACATCTTGACTTGATATTTTCCATGAAATAGTAAAATGTCTCAGTTTCAACATCTGATATGTTGTTTATGTTCCATTGAGAATAAAAATGGGTTTATGGAATTTGCAAAGCATTGCATTTTTTAAATAGATTAACAAGTAACATGTGGAGCTTGATGTTACTTCAGGCTGCACAAGATTGCCTTAAAACACAGTTTCATTCATTTTTATATCATCAGATGACCCTCATACACAACTTTCACATACAGGAAAAGTTGAACCCTGGTGTTGTTTTGTTGTAGGCCACTGGGGAAGTAGCCTAAAGGTAACTTAAAGCTAACTGCAAACAATCTGCATCCTAACACATATAACAGCTGTTTTGCATTGCACCTGTTGTTATGGATTCTGCAGCTTGAGTAGGCACTTGGTTATCTCAATGTGTTGTGTCCAGTTGTTTCGAGAATTAGGGCTGGGCAATAAATGGAGATTTTCATCTATATTGAGACTTTATCAGGCGCAATATAGAAGGAGGGAATATTGTTTATATTGAGATAGCTTGTTTTAAGTTAAAAGCATATTTTCTTTTGTATTTTGCACATATTATTTTTGTTATGGTCATTGAAGGCTATTTTTAATTTATTTTGTTTTAGGAGCATTTAATTTAAAATAAAGGTACTTTCATTTCAGTTAGCTGTTTTAAGGCACATGTGCTGATGATCCTTAATGAAGTGTATTTAGCACTGAAGGCTATAATTTAGAACTGTCTCTTTGGTTACTTATCGAGATATATATCGTGTATTGTGATTCAGGTAAAAAGATTTGGTTTATATCGCCCAGCACTATTGAGGAAGTACATCTCTCTGTTCAACACGCTAAATGCTCTAGTGTCAAACATGGTTAATTATCCATGTTTCCTCTGAGCTGCTTTTATTCCTCAGTTGAATGGCAACATGAAAGAAATAGAGGGAGAGAACTGCAGTAGAGCCTAGTTTGAATACAAAATTGGTCTCATTTGCGTGTTAGGCAGATATAGAACTTATTTTTTGTCATTTGGCATTTCCCTCCTTTTGTTTTCACACTATCAAATGATCATTCCCGTTTTCATGTCACCACAGTCTCTGGAAACACTGGAGAAAGGTTTGAATCAGGTTGTGGATTTTACTCTGACTTTAAAGCACTTTCAGTCTGGAGTTTGGCTCCAGCATCAGGCAGAAAGTGCCTGGAGCAGCAGTGCTTTGGATTTCCCTGTGAGGTCTGAGAGTTATAATATGACTGCCACCTAGTGGTGGTTCGGTACACATGCACATATTTACTTAAACTGGTTGCTCTGTAACTGACCTGTAGGAGCCATTATTTCAGTTTATCGTTCAGGTTCAGGTTTATTGTGCTGGTGGTGTTTGTTTATGTTTAGGATAGCAAAGGTGACCTAAATTTTCCTCAACCATTGGTGGTGGTGTTGAGGGAAAGTGCATATAGGCGTAGAGGTGACAGTGCATGCGGTTTAGGCGACAGGAGGTCACACAGTTTTTACGTTTGTCATCGCTTCTCAATGGTTTTTCCGCTTACCGCTTTTCCACCACCTTTTACTATACCTCTGTACCTGTCATAACCTCGAGGCCATCCATCCATGTTACTGTAGACCGCCATCCTGGACTTCAGATCATCATTCATTTATTTAATAAATGGTAACACACCCCAAACTTACCTTTCTGTCTGGACATTGATTCAATGAAGCGCGTTATGACCTGGATCCTCCACACCCAGAGTGACTAAAAGGATAGGACCAGATAGTTGCTACATGACCTTTTAGATCAGTTTGTGTCTTTAAAAGAATCGCCTTATATTTGACAGAATGCCATCTGTGCACCTTGTGCTATAACTTCATGTTTTTTTTTCCATCTTCTTCAGGCCCGCATGGCGCTGGATAAAGGAGCTCAGGCAGTTATCTTTGATGTCAGTGAAGACAGGAACGCTGCTGCTGTGGTGAGATGTGCACTGCTAACTGCTACTCTCTCTTTTTATAATGAATGTTGGATGAAAAGCAGAAATGACCACTATACTTGCTTATCTTGTATTTCCTCTTTTTTTTTTCTTTTATAATCTTAATGTGACACACAAACACACTCAGCTCCGAGAAACAGACTCCCTTCAACGTCCCGTTGTGCTGGTAGAGGCTGAGGATGCTGAGGAACTGATGGGTTTGGTTAACAAGAATGAGGAGGCCAAAGTTCTTATTGAGATAAAGATAGAGCCTAAGTGGGTAAGAACTAACACAAGCATACACCAAACACTTGGTTCCCCTCATAGCTTAAAAAAAATCTCCTCTAGGAGGTAGCAGAACAGAAAATTAAACTCATTAAGCTAAAGAACATTTACATTTACATTATTATCTGAGAGGCTGCTCTGAGCTGCTTTTGTTTGGAACAAACAGACAAATTCATGTACAGTAAAATGTGTCAACATAAGTGTAACATCTTTCATTCTGCTTTCAGCAACATTATGATGTGAGCATCCTGCTCACCATCGTTTTGGTCATTCTTACCATCATCCTAATTTTTGCTTTTCGCTACAAGTGCAAGTCCAACAGGACCTGGGTGAGTGATAGCAAAAGTATTTGAGATTTACAAGTCAAACTTAGACATTTAAACTGTTTTTTATGACTCTCTACTCCCTGTGTACCCAGGACTCTGTCCATCAGCAGACTATGCGAGCCATTAGTCGACTGGAGACAAAAACTTACAGCTCCCAAAGCTGCTCGGGCTCCCAGCACCGCCGTGGGGCCTGGGGCTCAGCCAGCAGCTCCAACTCAAGTCCCGTCTGTGCTATTTGCCTGGAGGAGTTCCAGGATGGGCAGGTAGGAGGGCTATACCATACCTGTAAGCCTGGTTGGTCTTTAGTGGTCATAAAGAAACAAACTGGCATCTGTCTTCTTTCTATCCCAGCACCTGAGGATCATTTCTTGTGCTCATGAGTTCCATAAAGACTGTGTAGACCCCTGGCTGCTGCAGCACCGCACCTGTCCACTCTGCATGCACAATATCATGGGTGAGGCTAACATTTTTTGAGTTATTTTTAGGTTAAAACTTTTTTTTTTTGTCTACAAGAATTTAAGATTGTTGTTTGTTGGAAGTTGAAATATGCGAATAATTTGACTATGAGTAGCTAAGATATGTTTAGGAAATGTCTTTGAATTTTTAAAAGGTATATATTTATCAAGCATAAAAATGTTCATATGGTGACTGCTGCTGTGTTTCACAGGGACTGAGCGACAGCACCAGAGGACCAGATCCGAGCAGGGTCTGGAGCAAAGCCAGGCTTTCCTGCATCCTCAAACTTACAGCAGCCCTCACAACCACCCCTTTCCACAGCATGCTATTCCCTTTTCTATGAGGCCCCACTATCCCCGTGGGCCCACTGGACCCTATCCCAATTTGGGCCACTACAGTATCTCTTCTCCCATGGACACTCAGACTCTACATTTCCTCAACAGTAGGCAGCCAGGTGGAGGCTGTGGGTACCACCTTTCTGCAGAAGGTCCTGGGAGGTCCCACAGAATTGGAGGTAACTGCAGAACTTCCAACCATCACTATACCCCCCGTCGGTCCTGCCACAACTACCGTTCTTCTTGTCCGGCCCAGCGCAACACATCCAGCTCAAGACTTCAACGGACTGTCTCCGTCACACCGCAGAGCCATGGAGCAGCCGCCCACAGCCGGCAGGATGAGGGAAGCTGCTCAGGTGGCAGCTATCACACAGAACGCAGTGGATACTTAGCTGATGGGCCAGCAAGTGACTCCAGCTCAGGGCCCTGTCATGGGTCTTCCAGTGACTCAGTCCTTAACTGTACTGATGTGTCCCTGCAGGGAGTTTATGGCAGCTGGTCCACCTTTCGTAGCTCTCTGAGTAGTGACTATGATCCATTTGTGTATTATGGGCCAGGTCCTAGCTGCGCTCCCCGCAGAGACAGCCTAGAGGCTGGTGCCCAGGCCCGGCCAAGATCTCTGGATTCTGTTATGAACAAAGCGGGCTGTCCTGAAGAACAGCCACAGACTGTTTTTAGCCACATCCACTACCATCGCCACAGACATCACCACTATGAGGAGGGGGAGCACAGCCAGGGCCTGAACAGAGGCTCAGATGAAGAGCAGGGGGCTGGCGCTGCAGCAGCTGCCCCCTCTACTCTTGTCCTTGACAAAGACTCACCTGTGTGCGCCCCAAAACACGGCCCCTGTCACTGCCCCAAGCCAGAGCCCACTGATCGGCCCAGCCCTGGGACAGAATATCAGGACTATGACCCCAGTAACCCCACAGGACCCCCTGTCCTAGTGTCCCCAATTCCCTTACAGCTCCAGTCCCACTGCTGCCACAAAGGACACGGACATCCTCCTGCTTCTCTTGGGCGAATGGGAGGCTGTCTGCTTGATGGCCCCTCTGTTCGCTTTCACCAGAGCCTGGATCTGCAGGATGACCACAGCATCCACATCCACTACGGTCAGGGCCCAGGCTTCTGCTGCTCCCCCCCTGAGCTGCACCCTCCTTTGCTCCCCGTGCCTCTCATTCTGGACTCTGGAGGAATGGAGGACTGGCCATGCTGTGCCGGGACTCGGGTGGTGTGGCAGAAACGGGTGCAGCAGACCTGCTTAGAGCCTCAGCTCATGGGGCCTGGGACTTCTATAGACAGGCCACCCTGCAGGTTCCACCAGGGGCCTGCAGGGGACCGCAACACAGACATTTGTTTATACTGCCAATCATTTCACCACAATCAGGGTGGGTATTACTTCTCTTGTCTTTAATGGCATGATATGGCTGTCTGGTGTTAGAGGATAGTTTTGGCAATTTTTTACACTATGATCATTACTCTGTGTTCCAAATTATTCTGTTATTGTTAATAAATTAACTTAAATTATTCTATTATAGTTAATTTAGTTTTTCTGCACAAGATTTAGCTTGGATAATCACTGATACCAATCTCACAGGTTTGATTAGTTTTCAAGTAACTTTAATTAAAGGGAAACTACTAATGGAGGTTGGTCAATTTTATTAAAGAAGTCTCGATTTCGTGCAATATGGGAAAAAGAAAGATCTTTCTGCAAATAAAAACCATGAAATGTACAATGTCTTGCAGAACAATTGAAAACAAGAACTTACACACTTCGTTGTAAAGAAATTAAGCAGTTCGTTGATTGGTTGGGAAAAAAAAGCCACTTCACGTGCAACCTGGAAAAAAATTAAAGCAGAAATGGCTCCTTGATTAGAGCAACATTTCTTTCTGTTTATTAAATCTCCGTTTAAAATGGCGTTACAAAAAATCGGCAAGAGGAAAGCACACAAGTGTTGGATGATCACCATACTCCTCCTTTGTTTCTGAGTCGTGTTATGGTTATATTTTAAGGAAGACACTGCGATGGCGTCATGTTATCACATAGCTGAGGAATCTATCGCTATCCTCCTCGATACTCTGCCTTTCAGGTATGGTTATGATTGGCTGTGGAAATGCAACGAGGTCACAGTTTACAAACCATAGCCACATCTTAACCTGACAGTGATAACGACGCTGAAGAGAAACATTTGTAGTGGCTTTGAAAATACGTGAAGACTTGTTTTTTAAACTATTACACTGGATGTTCTAGATGGATGAAGTTCTAGTTGGTTGGTGGATGGCTACCATGTCCCAAAGAGCACAGGGGGTCCAGAGTCTGTGCGATTGTTGAAATTAAGGCTGTGTTTTTGTTTTTGTTTTTTATCATTTGGACAATTTGTCCACATGGAACTGGCATTTTAAAAGCCGGAAAACACAAACTTTTGAAACCAGGTCCCAAAGTACAAAAAGGGCATCAAAATCTGCTATATACAACAATATTTTAAAACAAATATCCTCAGTCAACAATAAAATGCCCACTTAGTCAGCCACCCCTTGTGCATTTTATCAATTTTCATCCATGTTCTGCGTGGTTTAATGAACTTACCGAGCTAGAGGAGCTAGATTCTGTGACTAACCATTTCCTCCCATGGTATAAAAGGAACAACGATGCCTTCTGCAGTAAAATCATTTTCGTGCAAAACAACGCACCATCACACGCTGCAAAAAATAAAATTGAATCCTTGGCTGCTATGAGTAAAAAAAAAACTGGTTTGGCCACTATCATCCTTTTACTCATGTTGAGAACCTGTGGAGCATCCTTAAAAGTAAGATCTATAAGGGTGGGCAGCAGTAAACCTCCAAACATATTCAGTTAACATTTTGATTTAGTATAATTTGAACACTGGATTTTGAGTGACTGGCAAAAAAAAAAATTATGTTTTCATCATTTGTAGTTTTGTTCAATAAAATCCAACTTATTATAAGGTAATATAATTTTTTATTTTTAAAGTGATAATATTCACTGACATTCACATTATTTAGGAAAAAAATTAAGAAAACCATATGCATAATAACGTGGAACACTGTATGGAATCAGTACAAATTTTTGCCAAATGTATCCACAGTTATGAAAATTGTTGTCATTAAAGTAGTCAAAGTTGGATTGGATTTAGCTTTCATTCCTTCCTATCTCTGTTTTTGTGTCAACAGGATCAGAAGAGGAGTCTGGGGTGTGAGAACATGTTGTGTCCCCAACTGCTACGCAGGAGCCAGAAAAGAGAAGCGTCTCATTGGCTCTTATTGTCTTCCACAAATTCCATCAGCAATGCCTTCGTCCAGGCAATCCCCTGCCTAACCCTACTCACATAATAAAAGTGTCTTTATTTCAGATGCTAAGCCCTTTATTATATTTAATATAAATATACTTAATGATTTGTATCTGTGAAGTTGGGGTGTTGCTGGGGAAACACAGAGGGGGGAAAAAGCTTTCCAACACATCAATTGCAAGAGGAAAGTTACTAAGAAATTATTCTTGCTTAGGGTGTTGAGCCTACATGAAGTGAGACTCCATCTCTGCATCACTCGCTCTATTACAAAATAACTTGATAAATCATTGAGGTACTTAAACTTTCACTAGCTCGATCTTCACCTACCGTTGCTCAGTCCAGTCTCAGCTGAGAGATGCTTGTCTCTCCAGCCTACCTCAGCTCAGATTTCTTAACACACCTCACACAGAGGGTCTTTAAGGTACTGCTGTAGTGATTTCTATTTCATTTTTCACCTTCAATTAACAATGTAGCTCTAACAAACTCAACTAAAGTTACTCTCATGGCAGTCTGGCTTCTCCAAATGCAGAGAAAAGTTTGTGCTTAGCCCCTCAAATGACATGCATTGCTGAGGTTGCTAAGCTTCGCATGGACTTTGGTTTCATTTTTTCTTTTTTTTCAATAATGGCAGCTGTTTGTTGTTTTTTTTTTGTACATCTTTCACCTCTAAAAACAGACTGGCTTGACTGAATCATGTAATCATTACTACAAGCTATTGTTGTATTTTTGTCATTTCTCCTGCCAATGGTTACTTCAGATGCTCCGACCATAGCCTCCATATTTCTTACATTCATCATGACGTTTCATTGTGCTCCACAAAAATATACCCTCCCCCTTGTCTTCCAGAATCTGAAGCTCTAGAGAAATGTTTTTCATAGCAACCATAGAAACAAGAAAAACTACTGTTATGTAGAATAAAGCTGGAGCGAAGCCAGGCTAGATAGTTAGCAGTCACAAGTGTCAGCTCAGTCAGTTGCCACAGCACCAGTTTAAAAAAAAATAGATTGATGTGCTCTGCCAATGATTTTTAATCTGAGAAATGTCTCAGGAACAATCAAACACTGGAAAAATGGGTAGACTTCATCACAGTTACAGTAAAAGCACCACAACAGATGAAAACATCCGTTGCTGTGGTAGATGTGGGCAACATTGCCAGTTCCTGGATGACATTTGGAAGCATAAACTCTTTAAAATAGACATTAAAGAAAGTTTTTCTTTTTTTTTAATAAAGAATTCATACATCTTGACAAATACCCCCCTCATAGCCTCACTATGCCATCAGATTTCAATTTTACTACTTAACCAGAACTAAATAAGCTGAAATCAAATGAATAATAATTCTGTTTTAGTTTAGGTTTTCTCTCAGTAAAACGTGAAGGGATTTATATTTTTATTTTTGGCAGTCAGACTGCAGCAGAGAAAGGGCTTGTGGATGTTTGCAGCATAAGAAGTAGCACTTACTAAACCCTCACCTGTGCCTTATTCATTCAGATTAAATCAGGAAGCTCCCAACACACAGCTCTTACCTGTCGAACCAAAGAGGCCAAATACTGAACACAGCTAACCTTGTTCGTGTTCATTCCTTTTAAAACACTCACTGTGCCCCCTTACTGACAAGAGAGAACATGTTCGACTAAAAGTGGAAATAATTTTTTGACAATCATGCAGAATCTGTCTCTTGTAGTCTCTCTTACGAATACCTCACTTTTAATGTGTCGTCACAGAGTTCCTTTTAATGTAAGTATCAGGGTTTCCTTTTTCTGGCCAAACAGTCCCAGAGACTGAGATGAAAATGACTGAATTATCAGCAGCACTTTGGCTTTAGCAGATTTTATATGAAAAGAAAAATAACTTAAAAAATCAAAGTATTAATGTAAACAAGCCCAAATCCACCAATACATAAAAGTAGCATTTTAAAAAACGCTGCAGAATCTCTGTTCAAGATCTTTCTCCTTGTGTTGTTTATGTGTTTGTTTTTACAAGAATTATGAGCTGAAACTGCCTTTTCTAACAGAGTAAAGAAAAAAAAAGTCCCTCCAGAACTTTAAGGGATATATCAGTATATTTTGGATACTTTTTGTATAAAGAGAGAACAACAAAAACAGAAATGAAATAGTGTTGTATTTTATATATAATAGAACATTTCAATATAGTGACATGTCACTAATATATTTATTTACTAATATATTTATCCATTTTGTCCAGGTTTGAAAGAATGGTTTCTGTATAGACTGAATGTTTCTGTATGGAAACTGACTGGTGCCATCGCAAATGTATCAACCTGTCTTCATTCCAATTATAAGCAAATAAATTATTTTGAAATAAATCTGAGTGCAAAATTATTATTTTCCTCTCATTACAATTAAAGGCAAATGTTTGATTGTTAGTTATTATTATTGTTATAGGACATTTCAGCTGCAGTAAAGTTAATCCAACAAATTCACAGCATTTTATTAAACCTGGGGAAGAAATCTGAAAATATCTGCCAGTTTTGTTTGAAAACAAGAATAGCACAAAGGCAGTGGCTTTTCCAGGACATTTTTCATGGGGTGGCCAAAAGCACTACTGCAATCCAACAGGATCATTGGTTGGAATTAGTGTGAGGTTACTGGGATATTTGGTTGTGTATGGGTTTATTTTTACATCATTTCTAACAGCTTTAATTGTAGAAGATGTCTAACAACCTTATCTCTCAGGTCACAGGTCACTGCTTTTAGCAAAGTCATGTTGTCATGTCCGTCCTACTAACTCCAGAGCTGAACAATGAAACACAGTGGTAAATAAATGCAGTGTTGCCAACCTGGGGGGCTGTGCACCTTGTATGGCTTATATTATTATATTATATTATATTGTAAGACTTATAATATGATAGTTTGATGTTTACCACTGGCCCCAAATCAGCAAATTACCCAAGCTGTCAAGTGTTTATTGCAGGGGCGTAGCACAAAATTGTGGACCCTATGTGCAGACCATCATGGTGGTCCCCTGTGTGGACTTGATTGATAGGTCTCATACTTTTCCCATGGTATAAGACAAAGGTAATAAACATGATCTTAGTTTATCCTCTAAAAGGCAAAATGGCTTCTCTGATTCTGGGTCATCTGATAGACACTTTACTGCATTAATAAGCTTCTCACTGTCTTCCTGTTCCTCTGCTCTTCACTTCCCTGTTCTTCCCTTACATCTACTATGTCTCTATCTGCTACAAGGATAGACCCCATACAAGCTAGATAGATACAAGATTATCTTAACACAGAGAGATGGCCATAACATACAATAGAAGAAAATGTGTTACTTAGATTATTAAATTTAAACCAACTACAGATGATTGATTGTAAACTGAATCCTTAGTGATCATCTGGACATGCTGATGGCTGGATAGCTCAATTGGTAGAGCATCAGTGTCCCATGTGGGAGATCAGGGTTCAAATCCCCCAGGAGACAAACATCCTTGAACTCTTAATGCTACTGCCTAACCGTAAGTCGCTTTGGATTAAAGCATAAGCTAAATGACTGTAATGATGATGGACTGGCTGCTGTGTCTGAAACTGAGAGCCTTGGGTTCATGATGTTAAGCTTAGCTAATGCTGATGTTACAATATTAAAGTGGTACTGAAAGGTTTAATGTATCATTGCTATGCAATCAACCTCTTGTGAGGTCACATGACACGAAGTCAGGTGTTTTTTATTGTACCTTATGTCTGACTGGGAACTCTGTATTCCCGTTGTTCAGGTTAGATATTTTTATAAGGTATTAAATCTGACTCAAAAGCAGCAGTAGTAGTTGATATAATAATCAGACTGACTTGCTCATCAGTCATTGTGACCTTCAAGTTGGAAAATTCTCCTCCTGTTGTATTTTATTGACTTAAAAAATAATGGTAGATAATTTATCAACATTACAGACTTTTTGGTTTGGTGCATTCAGTTTAAAGATAACACAATACCAGTGGCATCTACACAATCCTGAAAATACAAGAATTCCACTGATACCAAATATGTCATGATTGATCTTTAGGAAGGTTGCAGTAACAACTTTGATGAATTTCTGATTGTAATCAATCTGTGTTGCCCTCAAATGAACCCTAACATGCTGTTTACAGACAACTGCTGCTGATATCAGCTCAAACTGTGTTTGTTTAGGTGCCGCTCACCTCTCTTCTCTAAGAAATTATAAAGAAACTGCTGCCCTTCACTTCATTTTCTTATTCTTTGTTTCTCTCTCTTTCTCTCTCTCTCTCTCTCTCTCTCTCTCTCTCTCTCTCTCTCTCTCTCTCTCTCTCTCTCTCTCTCTCCCCCGTATCTGGCATCCAGACTTCACTTTCCTTGTAAAATAATAAATTTCTCCTCTGGCTGTGCTCTGTATGTTACACGATTGAACTAAACCATTTTGCACAATTTTAGAGGGATGATAGGACCCTTAAAGAACATCTATTATTATTGTTCATGCAAAATGTATTCTCTCCATACCTTCATTCAAGCTAACTCAATGTATCATATTAATTAATTTAAAATTAAAAAAAAAAAAATTTCCTTCCAAGATTTTCAAGGGCCCCCACCCTGCAGTGGGCCCTGGGTAAACAGTTGTTTACCCCCTAGTCCGTCCGTCACTGATTGATTGATTGGTGTTCACCTCAGTTCCCATGCTGATAATCTTGATGAGCCACAAATCAGAATTGAATAAAAAAAAAGGGCGGCCGCTTTTTAATCAAAAGTATTGAAAATGCACTTAAGCAGGATTTGCTTGAGATTTGCTTTGAGCCCAAGAAGCTGTTTCAACCACAGAAACATACCCTCTAAAGAATAATATTCAGAAACCAAAGTGTAACAGCAATACTGTTAATGCTTTATTTGCAATGTTGGGTTATTTCTTCCAAATATATTCTCTTCTTGTCATCATGGGTTTAAAATTTTCTGTGTTTAGGGATTACACAAATGAAATATCTCTTTTCTGTATGGATGTTGACTGTTCAAATCTAAGCTAAGTTTCCTCTTGTAGCAACTTCAGGTTAATCGTATACCCATAGGGCTAGTGTAAATCTTCTCAGATCTCTTCTGAAAAAGGGAAATAAGAGCCAAATATTCTTTTGATGTCTGAAACTTTTCTCAAACGTACAGGAACTTAGTTCCTTTATTTAGCCAAACAGTGCAATCTACAATTAGTTTGCCCCACAACCAATAACCCTTGCAGGTTGTCACATGAAGGTATTTTACACATATGTCTGTGGTAGAGCTACTGCTGTAGTGGTGAGTGTTGTTGATCGCTTCTGAAGAGCAGCCCACAGACATATATCCTTGTAGAGCCCCAGTGTGGTTTGGCAGCAGTAGTTGTAGGATCACTAAAATGCTTTGGTCTGCCCTTTGGGAGTCAGCACAGTGAGGTTCCCCCTGGCATCTTGGTCCTTCTCAATGGCCTCAAAGAGAGACTTGAAGTTTCCTGCCCCAAAGCCCTGGAAAGATAACAGACACTCAAAGATCTGCCTCCTGTGTCATTTGTCACGGCTCTGGGTGTCTTCTCACACACAGCGCTTTGGGTGTTTGACACTTTGAAGTCAGATCACAAACAGAAGATAACATTTCTTTAGAGTTTCAAACATCACGTCGGCTCTGACACCGAGAGTTTGCAAATTAATAATGTAAATATTTTCAAAGAATCAGAAAAGATCAAGCATTTCTGGTGTATCTGAGAAAGTCTTTGCTGTGGTTCAGTTTTCACTTTCATGCATTCTATGTACATTTGCTGTGGTGAGTGACAAGATCGTCCTGTTCTGACAAGCAAGAGTGGGTGCTGGGTGTAATAAATTAAGTGCCACAGGGTGCAACCCAATCCAAAGATCCCCTTGCTGTGAAGCAGTTAGCCTTTTAATCTGTATGTGTGAGAGATTTACTGAGCTTTTACAAGTGGGCTTGTCTTATACTGTTCACACTGGGTGGGAGCTGTAAACAGGTGTTAAACCATCTCTGTTTCTTTCTTTCTTTTTCTTCAGGGTGTTAAAGGGAGACACTAAAATCGAAAAAAGATCTGTAAATCCAGTAAATCAAGCATAACCAAGAAGGCAAACTGGGCAGCTGTCCTAAAGCCCCAAAAGGCACATAATTATTTGTAGCTTATTTGCTAAAAATGTGCACTACTGAAATTTTAAACAACTTCAAAAGGGGAAGTTATTATCTCATTATAGCATGGTTATCTCAAAATTGAAATGAATGCACCAATAAGACATAGTCAGATAAACTTGTTGGGATCAGATCAGCAAATCTTTGCCCATGGGCCTCACAGTTAATCTGGTCATGCATTCAGTGGCAAACTGAAAGCAGTCACTTACAAAGTGGTTATTTCTCTGTATGACCTCCAAGAAAAGTGTTGGTCTGTCCTGCATGGGTTTGGTGAAGATTTGAAGGAGGTAACCCTTGTCATCAAAATCAACTAAGATTTTCAACTCCTAAAATAGAAACACAAATTTATATTTATGCACATTTATATTTTAGCACATATGAAAAAAGGCTGTTTGAGGATCAAACAAGCTAAAATAATCCTCACCTGTAAACGGTCGAGGTCCTCTTTCACTGTAATTTTGGCGGTTTTGAGATTCTCCCGCAGGGTTTTGTAGTACGTGTCAGGTGCTGAGAGGAACTCCATCCCTCGTTCACGCAGGTTGACAATCTGTTTAATGGTGAACATAATAAAAAATATCAGTTTTTTAAAATGTGCCTCAGAGTTGTGGAATATTATGGATTTTTTCCCACTTATCAGTCATGAGAGACTCACAGCCTCAATAATGTTCGATGTGTTGAGGGCAATGTGCTGAACACCAGGTCCCCCATTATAGTCCACATATTCCTGTGTTAACAGAAGCAATGAATGTTACATTCACAGATCTTAATGTGATACAGCAGCTCTTAAATCTGTTGGAAAGAGAAAAACTCAAGGAAAGTTAGTCCCACCTGGATCTGTGACTTCTTTTTCCCCAAAGCAGGTTCATTGATTGGCATCTTAATTGTTTCTTCATAGTTTGTGACCACAATGGACCTCAGTGCACTGTACTGTGTATGAATCTGCTTGTCGTCTATTGACCAGAACCGATGGAACATCAGACACTTCTGATACCTATAATTTGTAAAATAGAAATTAAATATATAATGAGCCATTCTTTATTAATAGTAAATTATTATTAACAATTAATAACCTTATTAATAAACAAGTCATAATAATGAATCATTCTTACTTAAACTGAAGCTGTAATTTTGCAGAAAAGACCTACTAGTGTACCACTGTCACCCAGTGACAGCGGTGCAGTATTTGCTATGCCCGTTTTGCCTTGTATGACTGCTGTACCCTGAATTGGTGTACGTGCACTCCAAAAGGAATCTTACCAGTCTGAAATTGGCACCATTTCATCATCTGGCTGGTTTCCCACAATGTGATCGATGAAGCTCAAACCTGCAGGTGGACTATAGAGTGAAGAGGAAAAATAGCACTACATGGATAATTTTTCATAAAGCTTGCACATCACATCTTTTTCATTGTTTTGGTTATTTTATAACAAATCCAGCAATGACAAGTTTAAAAAAAAAGTGCATTTACTGAACTACATTATGGCAATATTACACCTTTTCTAATGCATGACATTTTGTTGGGACAACCCAAATAGCAAAAACTTACCACTTTTTATCTACGCAGCAGCATATCGATTAAAATTACTCATCCTGACTACTTACACATTTTTAAAATTTTAACTGTGATGGAGTATTTTTACACTTGGGTATGACTTCTTTTACTTATATGTGCATGCACCGTACTGTTCATGCCTTTGTATGACATATGGTAAACCAAAATAATCCCCATATGCATTTTCTTCACTTTGTTGCAGAAATGTTATCAGACTCACAGTTTGGATAACAAGGGATCCCTGAACAGAGGCTCTTTGTAGTTTGGCAGGAAGAGACCTTTATAGGATCCAAGGAACTCAATTAGTGTGTGAGTTGTATCTCCATACTGGGGGAACAAAATATTTAGTATTTCCAGTTTCTTTTCTATTATTATTATTATTTACACAAAGCTTCAAAATGTGCCACGTTTTATTTACCGTCTGAATCACAGCATATTTGACCCTCCCATGGCTGTCCTGCTCCAACCAGGGCTCCTTGATGATCACAGCTCCCTGCTCCTTAGCTGTCTGTCAGTGGAGATTTGTTGGGGTCAGTTTGGAAAAACAGGAGCACACAGTAGGTTTCTGCTTGTGAACAACTCTTGGAATCCCTCTAGTGGCTGATGAGTAAATATCTTCTAAAACATTTTGTTTTCCAGCTATGACGTGCTCCTCTATACTCCTTAGACAGAAGATACTTTGATATTGATTTCTGTAGTGAGCCATTAGTGACTACCTTTGCAGCCACCTGACAGTCAACAGAGACAGTTTGTCTAAACCTCCAGTATGACCTTGACTGAGGTAAAGAGTTCAAATGAGTTGAACTTCAGTGAATTAGTTATGATGCAGGCATGTTTGCCCTTATTTCAACAGACACAGTAAATATGTACATCAGACAGACATAAGTCCACGTGAGGATATCTAATATAATATATATTATATCTCAATATCTATTATCTGTGATATAAATGCATAAAAATCCAAGGATTTGTACTTTGCTTGAGTATTTCATTTAAAAAAGTTACAAAAAATAATCAACAATTTAAGAATAGACTTAATATAGATAACTCTTGTAAAGGTGTCACACTTTTAATTTACATTAGCAACACATTAGCACATTCTCTGTTGGGTTACCTTGACTAAGAAGTCACAGTCTTCTACTTGGAAAGCGATGTCTTTGACCCCATCTCCATGCTTAATTATGTGTTCCCCCATTTCTAAAAGAAAATACCTGTGTGTTTTCTTTAATAATACAAGAATATTTCATGCAATAGTCACAACAATAATTTTTTAATATAGTCTCAAGTGATCAAACTTGCCTTCGTTTCCAGGATTTAGTGGAGATTCAAACACAAAGATTATCTGTGAGGAGAGTAGAGGAGTTGTGTTTGTGCAGGATGTACATGCCGTCCATTCACACTCACAATCCATTGCCACTTTAAGATAAAGTCCATACCTTATCCTGTCTGATGGCATGAGACACCACCTCTCGGCTGCCAGTCTCCAAACCCTTGTAGGCCAGAGGCTCGAAGCCCATCTTATCACAGTAGAACGACGCAGCCTGTAAAGCCAAAAGAATTTATAATAAACAAAATAACACTGAATTAAAGCACCTCCTGATATAAGAGTCAGTTTGGTTACAAACCTGCTTAGCATTGCCAACCCAGAAAGTGACATGATGAAACCTGACAAACCTTCCCCTTGCATGCTAAAAACAGTAGAAAAGTAACAGAATAATTTTATTTGAGGAGAATAATCATTCAGGTGGCAAGTGACACAGTAAATGTATGACTTCAGGCTTATTTTGTACAAGTGAGGGTGCCATTAGCAAACATATTATACTGCACCACACTCACAGACTCCTGCCCTAGAGAAAGAGAAACTCCGCCTTACCTTTTCACCTTTATCTGTGTAGCTTGTCTATAAAAGAGAAAAGATATTAATTACTACACTGCCATTAGCAAACTAAGCTCCATCCCATATTTCTAATATGAGTCACTCAATAATTCATTATCCTCACTGTTACTCAGCTTCGAGACTCTTCAGAGTCCCACAGCTCATCCTGACTACTTCGAATTATTATGAAGTTTCTTACCATGCTGTGATTACAGATGGGCCTCAGCTCAGTGAATAGAGAAGTTAAAAAAATCAGAGCCTGGCCTGACCGCGTTCAGATAAGTACTGACCTGATGACCAACTGTGATTGGCCCTCTAGGATATACACCCACCTGTCCGCCTCCTTGCTTCTTCATGGAGTCAAACTGAAAAGTTCAGCCGCAGTGATCTGAGCTGCGTCACACTTCTTGAGATCTGCATCTAAACTTGAAGTCAGTCTTCAAAGATTTACCATGGGCCCATTGACTTCACTAGTCATGTGGATTTCCACACATAGAATATATCTCTTACTTAAACAGTTGATTTATAATGTAAAAGAGGCTCGTTAAAGATTAAAATATCCATAATTTGACTAGGGGGGTAAACTGCAGTACTACTGTAGTAAGTAAAAATTCCAATTATGTTAATAGAAAAGGTGAGAAACAAACAAACAAACAAACAAAAAAAACTAAACAAACCATAAAAAGAAAACTGAGAGGTAGACACGTCTCTCTTAAGTGCCCTCTCTTGGTTTCTGATTTTCACCACCAGAGGGAGGAACATTACCTGAGATGGCTCAAGACTGTTTAAACAGGCTGATCATCTACCGGAGCAAGTTCGGCGTGAATGTGATCTGATTTTGAATCCCTCATAAAAATGACCAATTTTAAATATTTTTATATTGTGATTCGTCATTATTTTATATGCTTCCCTTTAATATAGACTCATACAAGTACTGACATTTATAAAAATGAATTAAATAAAATGGTGATCAGTTTTACGAGGGCAAGTATTTCAGAATCAGAACTCTAGTCACATTTTACACTGTAATTTTGCACCATACAACCTTGAAAAAAAAGGAAACGCCTTAAAAATCATAGTAAGGCACAATACATGCAGGTAATTGTTCTTTTCTTCTTTATTTATTTTTTTTATCTTTCTTTCTATTTAACGTGCCTGGAACAAAAATTGCATGTGTCCACAGTTCTAATTCAATAAATACGTGACAGATATATAAAATCGACTGACACTGTTGTCATGATGCTAAATGGAAAAGTATTGATCTGAATTTTTAATTATAAATTAGTATATTGGAAAATTAATATGATTCCGTAAGTCAAATAATGTGATTTTATATTATTATTTTCAATTACATACAATAGAAAATAATTATATAGGCATTTAAATATAATAGTTATTTCGAATTCCTTACTGTATATGTTCTTAATGAATGTGTATCTGCTCTCCAGCTTAATAGCTGACATTATTCGTTTATTCCTGTACCATATTATCATAACTGTGCATGTCACGAATTCTTTCAATGTCACAACCCATTTGTACTTTCCCTTGTGAAGATGTGAGTAGCCTCACGTACCGCGCTGTTTGTGTGTGTAGCCAATTTGTGCCGCGCTGTGATTTTCTATTGGTGCTTTTTGGGAATTTAGTGGTTTCTAATTGGCTCTTCTGAGGGTGTGTGCAATTCACTGGCTTGAATGGAGTCGATTTTTATTGGTCGATACAAATACTGCAGCGCCATTGGTCTGGAGCTGTATAATTTTTTGTTCATGATTGGCCAGCGTTGTTGTCATCGCACAAGAATGCGGAAGTTGTGTAGTCTACTGAGTCACCGTTGTGTCAGCTGATTCTTTCTGAGTGAGTAACTCGATTTATTTTTTAAAATTAAGTAACTTTAAACGATTTGCTGTCTATGACATGTTCCTGGGTTGTCAGGCCTGTGTTGTATTTGTGAATTTTCATTTGGTTTGTCGGTTTATTTGGGCAGATAAGCGAATTTTATCCACAAGCTTCAAATAATGTTGCTACCCGGTAGCTAACATGCTGTTGCTAGCTATTGCAAACATTGCACACTCTTACAGACATACTTTCGGTTTGTCGGGTTCTCATCTAGAAGCACAGTATCAGTCTGCAGTCGAGGCTGGTATCCACTTTCACTTTCACCATACGTGTCTTTGAACTTTACCATTCTTGACTGTAGTTTTACACCTGTTGTCACGAGGTAAACAACACCTGGTATTCTCTGGGAATTTCTAGCTTTGGGCATATTTGCCCAGTGAAAAGCACCCTGGAATATCCATCTGTGCTGGTAGAGGAAGAGAAACTGCTTCTGGCAAAAAAAGAAAGAAAGAAGAAGAAGGTCTTAGTCCTGTCGCTGGTTTGCTGTGATTTTATTCCACTGAATATGGACGTTCAGTTAGCTGTGAACCGACATCGTACAGCTAGTGGAGCTCTCAGAGCAAGTTAGGCAGACCATCATTACAGTTCTGTTGATGTAAAGACCAAAGCAGAAAGATTAATAAGTTAATTTGTCAAATAACGCTTAAACATAAAAAGGAACTTGCAAATGAAAATGCTTTAAAATCTGCATTGATGAGTAAAAATAATTAAAAATTGTCAAATATTTCCAAATCGAACTTTTATTTCTTTATTTTCTTTATTTTATTCATTGAATACTGTTTTGTAATTTCTTATGCCTTTGAGTTTGAGGCTATACTTTGTTAGGGCTGTAGCAAATAATTTAATTATCACATGAGCTGCAAATTTTAAGTTTAATGTTGTCATGGAAAATGGCAGTTAAAATTTCACAAGGCCTTAAGTAAGTTGTTTTGCATAGGTTGTTTAACTTAACAGATTATCCACATTTCAATTAGATTTAATTTTCTTTAATATTTGGCAGATAAGAGTTGAATTTGAGAACAAAACACCCTATAAAGGAGTGTTTTTGTCAATGTTGGTTAAACTGTTTTTGCTTGTACAGTAAAGGTTTTGGATTCCAAATAAGTTGAGTGACTGTAAATATTACATAATACAAACGGCTGCTTTCACAGTATTGCTCATTTTCTCAAGAATTTCTTCTAAATCCCATCAGATGGGAATGGAATTGTTTATTTTTTCTTATTCTCTAGACTTAAATCTCCCTAAGACCTTACAGCTAGCAGAGATATCGCAATCAGACTGTGGTACTGTACATGTCTGTCATGTGTTTTGCAGAAAGAACTGTCCTTAGTATCAGCTCTGGGCATTTCTAACGTTTTATATTTTTGGTAATCCGAAGTAGAGGGTGCATGCAAGGATTTCTGGATTATACTGTTAATATTTAAGTGCTCTCTTGTGAGGGTTAGTTTCACTGCAAAGCCTTTACCTGACTATTATTATTATTATTATTATTATTATTATTATTATTACTTCTATTTCCAGAGCCAAGAAATTTCTTGTACAAGTGTAACCTCTTGTGCCTGACAACAGGCTCTAAATAACCTGATAAAACTCGACCTTACCTGCTCCAAACTATAAAATAACTAGCTGGTTTAACTAAAGATTAAGATGTTTTGTAGATGCTGAATTTAAATCAAAGCTAAAATAATATTAAAATGAAGTAAAGTACACAAGTAATTGTTGTTTGCTATCACGTCATCTTATAAAGGTTTAATGTCTTTGAACTTTTGTCGACTTACTTTTAAGATCACTTTCTTTTGTGCAGCTAAATCAGACGCATGTTTTCTTGATCACTTGGTGGTTCATATTGCTTTGAGTGTAATGGCGTATGTGTTTGAAAGCAATTAAAACTTGTTTGATTTCTGCATTCATGATTGTAACTGAAAGTCGTATTTGTTTGGGGGGGAAAAAAAGCGAAGATTGTGCTGTGGGTGGCTGAATTGCTATGAGTACATGCCCTGCAGTGTTGATTCGTTCACTTTGAGAAGTGAGGCAGAGTGGGAGGGAGAAAAGAGTAAGCAACAGCTACAGAGTGCAAGAGGGCGGGAGGTATGTCATACACTGGACTACAACCAGTATGCGTTTAGGAGACAAACACTACTGCGACTTTGCAAAGCACTGAGCTGTAATTCATCCTTAAAAAGGTTGACAGAAGTTTCAAGAAAAGTTCAGCTCAGCTCTTTGTGCAGGTAAGCAAAGTTTACTACGAAAATAGCATGTTAGCTGAGAACATTTTTTATTTTTTTTTGAGCAGTGTGCAAAAGGGGGTGTGTCTGGAGAGAAAAAACTAAGTGTAGGGAAGTGAGAAGACAGCATTGCAGTTTTTAACTTGTGTCCTTGCAATCAGTTTATTATTAAATCTGGTTTTAAATACAATGAACTGAACACTGTGGCCATGTTTTTTCTGACTGGTAGTAAATGTTGTCCTTTTTTCTTTAAACTTCCTCCTGAATGCAGTATCGGTGTCATTCAGTAAATAAAGGGTTTTGTCTCAAGCTGGTTTCTAATGTGTTCAGCCACTGTATTAATGCATTGCACTTTTATCCAGATTTTATAATGTACCTATACGAGAAATGCACAGTAAAGCATAGTATTAAGCTTTAGGTCCACTCAGTTTGTTCAAGATCTGAAGCCTAAAACATGGTCACTGTTGATACTGTCACTATAGAAGAAAATTCACAGCCTCGAAGGCATGCTTTTAGATTAGGATATTTACCTCAGCTCATTCTGTTTATTTGGGTGTGGAGAAAATGTTTGTGGAGTTTGTCCACATTAGCCATCTCCTCCTCCTGCAGTTATCTGTTTGAATGCTGATAATCTGACAGGGAATGTTGAGTTTGCATTTCCTGTAAATCATTGTGTCTTCAGTAAGCGCTAGGGCCGGGCGGTATCGATCCAAATATTTCTAGTATCAATACCAAGACTAATATCAGTAATGTCTGATACCAGCATGATTCGATTGATATTTTTCTTGCAGCAGGCTTTGGGGGCAAAAAGCCAAATAATGTGAATGAGAACCAACCAATATTAGGTTTAGCTTTTTTGTAACCAATTTGCACTGTGACTTTTTATTTCTCTAAAATAGTTGTGTGTGATTAAATGGAAGTTATTTTACTATTTTCTTACATTGTTGATATTTTATATTTTTTACAGACAAAAAAGCTTACATTTAAATTTGTGTTCTGCCATTAAATTTAATGAAAATGTTTTATTTGACAGAAATCTTACTGAACATACTGCATTTTATTATGATAATAATCTTGATCAATAAAGACAAAATCAATAAATGATTGAAAATTTTCAAGCAATAAGTATCTGTATCATATCAGTATCTGCAATACTTCCCCTGGATTTACTTGGTATTGGATCGATATCACACTTTGCAGTATCGCCCAGCCCTAGTCAGCTCAGCTGATCTGTTCCAGTCTTTCTATAGTGGTGTCAGACTACACGTCTTACATGTTCCCGCATGTCTGGCTGCAGCACTGCATGTGTACTGTTTTTGTTTTTTTACACTGACTTGGCCTCATATAGCATGTAGCGCACGTCTGCTCCCAAGCAGTCTCTAACCTCTGATACTATTGGGAGAAATGTTGGATTGTAGATATTTAATGTTGTGGTCAGTCACTTTTTTAAAATAAACTACTTCTATATACAACAGTTTCATAGTTTTTTCTCACCGTTTATTCTGCATGCTGTACTTTGAACCACAAAGTTGTCAAATTCAGCCCTTTAAGGAACTGCAATCTTTACAGCCACCCACACAAACAAGGTTGAAGGTGTTGTGATTTTTTTTATTTTTTTTTTATTTTATGTTTGCAGGATCCTTTGCTGGCACTGCAAGAGCCCTGTAGACGGGAGGAGAGGGAGGGATCTGAAGAGGAGTGCCCGGTATTACTGTTCACCGCACTTGCTGGCAGCATGGTGAGCCAATTACACTGCTTTGGAGGGAGATTGTATATGTTAATATGTGCTCTCTTGCAGATTCCTGACTGCTTTTAAAGCAGATGCTACTCTGAACAGCCCACATGATTTTCTACAGAGTAAAACTGCAAGTTAGGGCTTCACCCTTTCACAGGAAATGGCACAGTGTAGTTGCAAGTCTTAGCAAGACACAAAGTGTTGCACACAAGTTTAACAAAATGTGCTTATAAACCTATGAAATTATTTGAATCGTCGCTCTTTCAGACTTTTCTTTTTATCCATTTGTTTGCCTTTGTAGTAGTTATCACATGTGATATTTAGTTTATTTACTACACAATTAAATTGAATACACAATTTCAACTAAATGAACACTATTTTTAAAAATGTTAATGTTTTTTTTGTTAGATCATGCAAGCAGCACAGTATATCCTACTTACTGACTCTGAATACCACGTTTTTTGTTGGAAGCCAGTTAGGGCTCATGTAATTTTTGTAGCATTAGTGACTCCTGCTGCGTCCTCAAGTTGGTCATGCAGACAGAGGGTGTCTAATCCCTTTCTAGCCTCAAGCAGGATCTTGTGGAAGGGGGATGAAAATAGCTTCCTCAGCAGCAGCAATACTCTTCGGCTCAGTTCTAGTTTTCTCAGCAGGGTTGCATCTATGTTGCACTGTGATTGAGATTCCCACATGATTTAGCAGCGATAAAAGTGCTAAGTTGTAGGTAACAGATGTTTCATTTTTGATGTGGCTCCCTTCCACGTGCCATGCCTCTTATATAACTTTGCTACTGAGTATGCCTTGACCCTGACGACTTCTTATTTGCATGAATAAAGTCTTCTTTTTTTTTACATTTTAGAGCACCAAGCATTAGTCTTAAATAATATGTTAAATGCTCAGTGATATTAGAAAAGAAAGGGCTGGCAGTGTGTCAGATGTCATTTGATGGGAATCGGTGAATCAGTCTGCTTCATAGGACAGGGATTTGTCCAAGATGCACTACTTTTCCTTCCAGTGGTTGCCACAGGTTAATATAGACTAATTATATTTTTGTGTTGGTAAATAATGCAAATGGCTTCAACAAATTTACTTGCATTTCAGTTTGGCCAAACAAGCTGTTAATTTTACCTAAACAGTTAAGTGCAAAAGTTAACCTGATATGAACGTCTGATATGCTAGACTCAATTTTTAGAGCCTAATATGTGCTGCAAACAGGGATTTAGATTTGCTCAGAATATACAAAATTAGTTTATATTAGGTTCTTTAATATTGCTGTCATGTTCAGTTGTTTTGGGAAAAGCTTGAAGACCCAGAGGTCTGTGTAGTTAACCTACGACATAAATGGTGCTTTAAAGGTGAATTTTGTTTCTCTTGAGCTTATGAAAGGAGCAGTGTTGCGTCAGATAAGAATTATGTTTCCACTCCTGTTTTTAAAATTAACTTTGCTTACTAATCTTTTTTTCCAGCCTACTGGGTGGCAACAGGAAGGGAAAAACTGCTGCTTAAACAGTTGTGTTGCTTTTTTATTTACTTGTTTTTATTTAATTTTAATAGAAATATCTCCACAATGATGAGAAAATGGCTCACAACTTATGGTGGGACTAGCGTGCCCTTATCTTACTACTGATACCGTGAAAGCCGATCCTTGCACATGTAAATATTAGTTTATATAATTAGCTCAGGTTTTAGCACATAAATGCTAATTATAGCTCTGTTTACATTTGAGTTTTCCCTTTACTGGTGCACAAGATTGATACTCCACAGACTTGTCTCTGTTATCGGCCTAAGAAAAGTTATAGCCACGACAAAAGCTACATCCACAGCATATCTTTGGTGTTCACAGTAGTTTGAGCTTTTGCCATTAATGTTGTGCTTTTTCAGTAACTTTCAATAAAAGGTTTCTATTCTTTTCTTGCTGCTAGTTTGCTGCTGCTGCCAGTGCTGGATACTGCTTCCTCTGTTGAGTCTAGAACAGACTAGATGTGGACTTGTGTCCAATCTGGTGGTATGTGGTATTGTTTGCATAATTTAGGTAATACTTTTCTTTTTAATTTACTATCTGTAGTTGAATTTCCAGTGTTTTAAAATGCTTTTTTAGAAAAAGAGGAAGCAGTGATCAAATGAGTGTCAAATTCCTCTTAAAGGCTAATGTGCCCAAATTAAAAGAAACAGAAAAAGGAAGTGTGTCCCGAAGTTCTGGTCACTGGGTCCTCAGAATGCCACCATGGCCGAGTGCCCAGCTCTCAGCCTTTTTATGGGAGCTCTTGGCTTAATTGATAGCAAGGATGATTAACAAATAATGTGCCCACCAAGGCAAGTAAAATGAGAATGCAGACCTCATTGTCCCATCCATTTCCTGTGCTTTATATCATGCAATTCCTTTCACTGGTCTCCACTTGATTAGTTTGTTGTACATTGGTATGGTTGGGTGTGGTCTGAATTATGTTCTGAATGTATAAACAAGATCAAATGGCGGTGTCAGGCGGCAGTGCCGAACACTCCCTAGAGCAGTGGTTCCCAAACTCTTTTAAAGGGCCCCTTTTCATTGACAACAATAATGTCAAGCCCCCCTGATCCCAGTACCACGTGTACCCCAAAGCTTAAAAGAAATGTATGAAGAATTGTGCCACGAAATAGTCTATTTATTGGCTGCTTCTTCGTTAACTACAGAGAAAACCATGTCAGTGGCAGAAGGAACGATCAACTCATCTGTTATGGTGTGACATTGTTAAAACCAGTTTATTTTTAGTAGTTGAAATCTCTGTTCTTGATTTATCATTGTTTGCCCATTGTTACTTTCATTAATTTGTCCATGTTTTGCTGGCAGTGTAAACTAAGTTTTTTTTTAGCCTTGCTATGCCCCCGCTGTCATGGCTCTGGGCCCGTTTGGGAACCACTGCCCTAGAGTATTTCAGTTCTACAGAAGATTAGCCAAAGCCATACCTGAGCTTAAGTTATGATTTACAGATGAAAATACTTTTGTAATATTTGTGGAATCTAAAGTTTTAAGTTGTTTGATGTGTACGGAATCACCTACATTGAGTCCTTTTTCATAAGCTGCCTAATGGCCGCAGTTAATGATGTTTCAGTCGGTCCGCAGTCGTTAATCTAAGGTGGGATGGTGCAACTTGTAGACAGCCGGTTGTACGACAGGTAATATGATCCTTTTAATCCCGTCTTGTGAAGCAGCTCTTAATAGCTTCCCAGCCTCAAGTTTTGTTTTTTCATTCCCAGTTGAAAAAAGACAGTATTGAGTTCATACTGATGTCACACATGTCACTCTGTTGTTAGCAGGATAATGACAGCATGGAAAATCGGACAGTGGGGTGGATTTTACACTGCCCTCTGTACCCGCTGTGCCTTGTAATGATACCTTGTAGGACTATTTAGAGTAGGACCAGTATACCTCACCATACAAAATGGGTGTTTTTTTTGTGCTACTCTTTCACATAATGTCACTTTGTACCAAAAGAACTAACTCACTTGGAGTTGTTTTGTTTTCTGCACTTTACAGCGCCCAGTAGCTCCCAGTAGTGCTTTAGTTGAAGGTTCATTTAAGGTTGCTGTTAATGATTTGACTGCAGCTCTACTCAGAGAGACCCTTGATCCACTGATTGACCTTATTTGTAAAGTCCGGTTGTTAGTGAACTTTAGTATTCCTTTCCTTGATTCTGTGGAAAGATTAATATGCAAAGTCATTGCAGACAGTGTCATCCTGGTTTGTTTTCTAAACTCAGATGACAAGGCAGTTAACTGAACAACCGAAAATGAGGGAGTGACAGCACTTTGTAATGAGCAACAACTTTTTTGTGTGTGTGTAGCCAGACCAGTAAAAGGACTTAGTGAGGCTTGTAAGTCTCAAAGATATTGAAATCTCTCCATTGTCTGCTTTGTGTTTTAAAACATAAAACTCTGTTTTTTATCATACAACTTCACTTTTTCTAACTACAGAGATAACATGATTAAATGCATCTTAGGATTTGTATGAATGCTTCTTTTATGATGTATTTCTATTAGGAAAAAAAGTTTTCCTGAACACACACTGTCAATGAACTGGACAGGCTACATATTAAAGTTGCTAAATGTTTCTCAGCATTCACATTTAGAATTTGGCTGCAGGATGAAAGGTTACTGCTGTAACAAAACACACTTCACGCAATGCTGCATGTATTTAGCTGATTTATTGTTACAGTTTAACATGTAGTTTTTGATTTATAGTGATTGCTTGGATGTTGTGACTTGTTATACTCTTAAGTTTACAGAACAGTTTTAACACCAACTTCCATCAACTAGTATTATTAAAGGTGAGTAAAGACATGTTAACTAATGTTTTCTGATCTTTTAGCTTCACATAAGGCAAAGACCTTAATGCCTCATGCCGTATTCATGTCTTACTTCCATATCTGTGTGTCAACATGTAGGCTGACACCCTGCATCGGTGACTTGCTGCCCTATTTTCCTAAAATAAAACCGGAGACACAGGAGGCCTAATCTGGTGCTCACTTTTGTGGCTGGTTCAGGAATGGCTGGCCAGGCAGAGATAGTCATTTTTAAATGGACTGTGGATAAACTCAAATTAATCTGTAATGTTCTTCGCTTATTACACCATCCAACTAGCTTTACATGTCATTTATTTAAAACTGAGTGGCCATTCATAAGCTAGGAAGTTATCTGAAAGCAAGATCTGGACATTTAATTTTGAATCATAAGACTTTTTAAATTGCAAATGGATGTTTTTGTTGGGATGAAAAATCAAGAACGGCTTTGATATTTTTTTTTTTCAAGGCAGACCGATGAACAGCCCTTCAGAAGTCTCATGACAACACGATGTCCAAGACGAATCTCTCCCCAAGGGAGACAAATAAAGTGACCTTTAACCTTTGACACACAGCGATTTGGAGCTGACTTTGTCATAGTTGCTGATTTGCTTAAAGTTAGGTTGAACTGGGCGGGGCTGACTCTGGCCAACAACCAACCCAATAATCGAAATAATAAAGCACCTGGAAAAATAATAAGGCGGGGAAACAAAGGTGGAAACTTAAACTGTTGCTCCAAACAGTCTTTATTATATAACATTGAACGCAAAACAAATCTATACACTCAGTTTTCTTTGCAGAGCAAAGCTAAAGCACCAGCATCAGCACCAAGAGGGCCAAGAGCAGCTCACACTTTAGATTGTTCCACATATTTCTCATATTTCTGCCACTAAGTGGCAGCAAAAACACTGAAACGTAGGGATGTGCATGTGTGGGAGCTGAGGGAAGCATAATGGAAAGGTATGCTCCAGCCCTCAGAAGGAATTTTGACAAGTTTACTCACTGGTGATGTTCAACTTGGTTGTTGGATGAGTTATCTGATGTTTAGAGCCTGTGTGAGGTGACACTTGTCTGACATGGAAGAAACATCAAGCCTTTTACATTGTGTATAGATTCTGACTTAGAATCTGTGTTTGGGCTTAGCTGCAACCCTGCTAACCTCATGTGCTTATTGGGAATAATTTTGCATATATATGTGTTTGTTTTTTCTCGCAGCTCTTTATAATATGTAGGCAGCTCTGTGACAAACTTGTAGATAAAAAAAAAAATGAGTTGAATTGAAAAAATACCAAAGAAAATAATCAAATATATTGATAAATACTCAATATATTTTCAGCTTTTTAAAAAAAAAATCATAATTAAAAACCCTTTTCTGAAAAAGGTCACTCAAGATCTATTGTGCAAAATTTGTGATGCTACATACTCAATTTCATTAGCAAAATTTAAATTGTTTGCAAATCTATCATTAACCCCTCAATGCTTAACCAAAAAGTAAGTTGTTTTTTTTTTTATCTGAAGTCTTTATTTGGCACTTACACACAAATTATGAGAACTTTTTTGTTTATGTGCAGTTTATTGCTGTGTGAAATCAGAATTGTTGTGCAACAAGTATCCACCAGGGAGCGGACGACAAGTATAAAGTTGTATTCAACTGTGTTTTGAGCAAAGTTTTTGCTATTATGGGGTGAAAAGGATCTCAAACAGTATGTAATAAATATTCAGCATTAAGTGGTTCATTTTACGATTTATTTGGATGGACATGTTGCAGAAACTATGGGACGTGTTATAAGTTGTAGATGGCCGTAATTTTAATGAAAACGAGGTGGTTACCATTGCAGCCTCACAGCAAACAGTGACCTTTCTGTGTGGAGTTTGCATGTTTTCCCCGTGTATGCATGGGTTCTTACCGGGTACTCCGGCTTCCTCCCACCATCCAACAGTTGGGTTCATTGGTCAATAAATTATAGGAGTGAGTCTGAGCATGAATAGTTGTTTGTCTCTCTATGTTGGCCTTTTGATTGACTGGTGACCTGTCCAGGGTGTACCCTTCCTCTCACCTTCACCTAAACCCTAAATTGGACTAAGCGGTATAGAAAATAAATGGATGGATGAGTTACAATTGCCTGTGCACACTTTGTAAATGTTGTACACTTTGTAAATATGCAATTATACTTAATTGCATATTGCATATGAAAATATCGATTATGGTTTGAAAGCCTTATCTAAGCTGTTGTAATTAAATGTGCCACAGGCTTTCCAGCTTCAAGCCTAAATTAAACATGTGGACATCTCCATCAGCTGCATGGTTTTTCTACAGATAGAAGTCACACTTCTGAACTAACCAGCTGAGACAAATCACTATGAACATAAATTAAATTGTTCACTATAAGTCCTACCTCACATAAATTTAATCACATTTTTGTAGTGCTGCGTTCCACGCCCATCCTTTTTGCTCCATGCACTACATCGCACATGTTACATAATATGGGGTCATGCAGCTGTAGGTGAGTGGTTGTCACGACTCCACCAGGGAGTAGGTTGGGCTAGCGGGGGAGGGGCTGTGCCCCCCGTTTTATATACAGAACACCATATACGCCACATAAATGCAGTGACATTCTCTGATTTAAAGCATTGATGCAGTTCAGGATGGGATAGACCTTAGAACAGGTACAGAGATGTAAAGGGGAAGAATTTGCCTGTAAAATGCTGTGTCACCAGAGATCTGCAGACTCGCTCTCCTAACACCCTCTCATCTGTCCTCTACAAAGTGTTTACCTACTGTACCGGTTTCCATGCAGTGTTTTTTGTGATGGGATACCTTTCCAGAGCTACACGAGGGGTCTCTGAGCTCTCCGTGTTGGGTTCAGGTTGTCTTTTCGTGTTCAGTACATTCAGCGGACGGTGTGTGTGTGTGTGTGTGTGTGTGTGTGTGATGGCCGCAGTGTACTGCAGCTTAGCACGTGTGGAGCTTTACTGTTTCGAGGGAGAAGCGTATTTATATGAGGCGCTATCAGCGAAGGGTGAATAGGGGGAGGGGGGGGGGGGATGGATGCGCATGCAGAGGGTGGAGCTTAGCATCAGTCAGTTCCCTTTCTCTTCCTTTCTCTTCTCGAAGCACCCCCTCATCCACTCACTACATCTGAGAGGAAACATCTGCAGTTGTTTCGGCTTCCAGCTCAGCTGACTGGGTGGAGCGCTGCTTTGTTTCTGCCTTTTTATGGACTATCTTCCTGTTCCTCAGCTGTTCAACAGGGACTGCCTTCAGACAGCAGTGTGCTGCCTCTCCTTTCTCAAGAACATTGGGTAGACGGGGAGGGGGGTGGGGGGAATGGGGTTGGGATCCTGAATGAGACTGACATATTGTCCCACTGCACCTCTTGAGAAGGGAACTGTACAAAAGGTGGCGGGGGGAGGGGCGGCGCGGGGTTTGGTAGGGAGAGGGGTTTGGAACAGATGAGGGCTGGAGGGTCTGGGAGAAGAATGGTTATGCCGGCTCCTCGTGCTCTGCTCGTGCTGCTGCTCTGTAGGCTGCGTGTCATTCAGGCACAGTCCTGCTTTTCCTCGACATGAGCCTTGCAGGAAGGGTGTCCTGCTCCATGCTCAACTGCTTTGTAAGTCCCCCATCTGTTTTGGTGTGCATATTATTTTTTTTATTGTCTGATTTGTGATGGGTGTGTATTTACGCCCTCCTCTCCTTCCTCGCCTGCTTGTAAGTGCCTGCTTTCCAATCAGAGGTAGAGGGGGGTGGGATGTTGTTTGACATATGTGAGCACTGCAGCCACTGAGTACAACTGATTTCAGCAGAATAAAGAAGTTACCTCAGTATTGTTTGAGAGTGAGATGATTAAGAAAGAAAGAAAGAAAAACATTATGATGCTCCCTTTCACTTGTCACCACATTGAGATGCAGGTGTTTGACTGGCAGGGAGGAGAGAAGGACTTCTGATGGAGTGGTTCGGGTATAATTTTTGTGCTGCTATAAGTACACTGTGTGCCACGGCTGCAGTCTAAGTGGTGAATGGTTTCAGCTGCGGTGAAAGACCTTGATTTTTAAAAGTGTTGCCGGGTTGTTTATAGGGCTACAAGGAAGGTGGATGCAGAAAAGGTATTTTTTCTTAGCTTGAGTCCTGGCATGGAAGAGTGAAAGGATGATACCATGTAAATAGTTTAAACTGTAAACATGCTCCTGTATCTTAACACACAATGTTGACCTCTGACTTCAGGGATGTTCAGTTCACTGCCTCTCTCCACCAAATCTTAACTTTCACCAAGTCTACATTTCAATTAAATGTTGGATTCTTGTGTTACCCTGCTATCTGCTCTTTATTGACCTTTCACATATAGGAATAAAAAATATAGTTGAAAGGTCACAACCTGGTAATCATCATATTAGTTAACTGGAGATTAAATAATCAAACATAGACTCTTTTCATTTGTCCAGCACCAACTTGTTCGATTAGGCTTATCCAGGTATTACAATATTACTGGTGATAGTTCAGGCATTTTGCTTTCAAACTTAGTTGCTATATTTTTATTTGAATTGATAGCAAGCTAACATTTGCCATTTGGCACTAGACACTAAGTGGAATTGAGGCTGATATAGGTAGTTTTGGTTTTGCTGGTAAATAGCAGATGACACAGTCTAATTATATGGCAAGAACTTTTGGTGATAATCTTCTCCTTACGGGGAGGGGCTAGAGGAGGATTTCTTCAACTATAAATATATTTCCTGAACTTTGAGCGTTTCTGTAACTTTTAACTTGGTCCTGTGGACTGATGAAGTTAAAGATGAGTGCCTTGCTAGTTCTTAAGCACAGGGTAAAATCTGTGAAATACCAACACATTTTGGAATAAATCATCACATTAGTAAAAAGACTGGAAATAAAAAAAAATGGATGGCACAAGAGGCCACTTTGAAACAAAAAATTTGAACCCCCATCACATGTCGAGGTGTCCTTGGGCAACACACTAAACCCCACTTAGCCTCCCAATGCGTCTATCGGTCCATGAATGTGTGCAATAGGAAAAAAGCACTTAGTATATAACAATAGAAGTGCTCTGTGTGTGTGTGAGTGTGTGTGTGTCTGTGTGTGTGTGAGTGTGAGAGAGAGTGAATAGGTGAATGTGACATGTAGTGTAAAAACGCTTTGAGTGGTCAACACATGACTAGATAAGCTCTAAGTACAGTCCATTTACCAACAAAAACAAGAAGGAAAAACAAATTGGATTCTTAGACTCTGAAAGAAAAATGTTATCTTGTTTAAAAAATATAAAAAAACCTTTTTTTTCAATCTTATTTCATTCTTCAAAATCAAGTCTTTTGCTTTCCGGGTAGTTCTCAAGAACAGAAATTATGCCCAGGTTGCACAAACGTCTGCATGGTTGTAATAATGATGATAATGATCATCACCATAACATCAAACTTAATTTCTATTTTTTAAGAAAAAATGGGATAAGTATACATCTTTTTTCTTTAAAATTATGGATCTATATTTATTCTAAGAAATATTTACTCTTTTAGAAAATTCTTTTATGAAACAGATTTTTTTTGAGAAGATTGAACCTTCCCTTTCACTCTCTGACTTTCTTCGTGAACAGTTGTGGCCAGGCAGTTTATTATCTGTCTTTAGCATGTCTGTGGTGCAGCTGAGTCGGCACTTCTTCTGCGTCAGCGTCTGTATAATTTAGTACACCCGTCCTCTGTTAAGTGGATTACGGCTTTGTCAGTTTTCTCCTGCAGCTTTTCCATCATCGGCATTGTTGTGCTTTAGCAGTGGAAAAAGCATCTTCTGTAACTGCTGCACAAATCTGTGTTTACCTCCCTTTGCAATATGTTGTCTGCACTAAATGGAAGTATAAAAAGTCTAATTGAATTGGTTTAGATTTTTCCATGACTCAGATCATATTATAGCCACTAGGTAAATGAATAATCAGTGCAAGTAAAACCAAAAGCATTTTTTGGAGTGCAATGTGCTATAGGCTGTACACCTTTCTTGCACTGTGTTGGTACTTGTGATCACTCTGGGACTGGATCTCAACACTTTAACTGCCTCCACAAAAACATTTAGCAAAGTCATGACCCTGAGAAAGTCATCACGACATCATGATCACAATATCCTGATGGAGATATAAAAAAAGCTAAATAAGAAGTTTACTTTTTCTTATGTTTGTCAGTACATTAGATTACTTGATGATATACATTTCTTTAACAAATAAGTATACAAGTAACTCTGCAAAAGAATACGTTCCCCCTATCCAGTACTTCTTGGGACTTGGAGACGACACTAAAATGGGATTGATAGTTTAGAACATGGTGGTCTATGAAATATTCATCTGGTCAGACAGGGGATAGAAAGAAAAGTGCATTTAAAGAGATTCATCAAACTCTGGAATCTCTTCTTCCAGACATTTTTATATTACTGTACTCTCAATTCTTATATAGATTTATTATTATTATTATTAGATTTATTAATATACATATAGATATATATAGATATATAGATAGATCTATCGATTAGAGATTAGAGAGAGAGAGGTAGAGATGAGAGATAGAGAGAGAGAGAGGGGTATAGATATCCTATTTTTGCCTGCTTTATTTAATGTTTTCACTACTGGAAATCATGTTAAAGCTTTCTGTATATATTCATAAGGCCACCTCTGTATAGTGCACCTCTAATCTATACAACTCTGTGACAAAACCTTTGCCATGATAAGTAAGTAATCTGGTAAGGACAGTAAATTGTTAGTAAAAGTAAGATTGAAAGGGACTCTGCCTCTAAAAAGTGGTTATTGTAGCCGTGGCAACCAGACACACTTGTATATGAAGACTGTGCCAGTTCTTTTTCAATCTCCACTTGTCCTACCTCTCGATTGTCACATGGCTGATCTGGTTTGTATTTCCATTTGCATCCAGGTAAAAGTCTCCCGATCACTGAAATCCCATTTTATTGCAATAAAAACGAGCCCTGCATCTGATTGCCTCCACATACACACTGTTAATCTGCCTTGTCGTGGCAGTTCTGTCGGCTGCTTCAGCGGTCGTCGTCGTAACCGATCCTGCTCTGGCAGTGCATGTTATCGTGACATTACATGTTCTATCAACTCTGTCACTTTATATTTGAGTTATGCATGAATTAGCATATATGAATGCACACATGCTTGTCGGCTTCATCCTCCTTTTTTTTATTTTTTTATTTTTTTATCTCCAGTTGGGCAAAAAGGTGGGGGAGGGCGGGCTGGCTGGCTTACAGCAGTGACGAAGCAGAAATGTGTCGGGTGCAGGACAAGCTGCGTTCCATCTTTGTGAGTCTGTTGGAAGTGAGAGCATTTGTGTTTTCTCTTTAATCTACTATAAGTTGATTTTCTGCAGAGGGACAGAGGAAAAAAACTAGATGCTTTGCTGCTTGTGTTTGTTAGAAATGTAGAGCTCTCTTATCTGTCTTTATTGAGTTATGTTTGCTTTGCAAAAAGGATTTTAGGTGCTGAAATGTCAAGTTTGTCTGCAGGAAAGTTTATCACTTACTTTATTTCAAGGTCTCCTTCAAATACTGCAACAATGACGTCTGTGCTTGCGTGCATGTCGCATATTGTTTAAATTGCCATATTGTTTTTTTGTTTTTGCAGCCATACAAGAATGTATATTTGCTTGTATTTTTAAAGTGCACTATGTTTTAGCAGGGTACTAACAAGAATGCACTGTCAGGGCTGCTCCACAACTAATTGAGTAAATGGTGCTGTCAGGAAGTGCAGCAGAAAGTATTTGAGTCAAGGGACCTGCTGAATTATTAATATAGGATCAGGTGTGTGTGTGTGTTGGTAATAAATTCCCAAATGTGGTTTAATCAGCATTGAATGTCTTAGTGGCTGGTTATACTGTATGCCACAATAAACTTTATAGTAAAAGTAAACTTGTGTCTGGATAGCAGGCTGGTGGGTCAAGCTGCCTGGCAACAGCCTGCAAGATGTGCCTGTAATGGCCTGAACCTCACAGGGAGGCCTCAGACTGATGGCCGCTGTCACAGTTCACCTGCTCTCAGGTGAAAATAAGTTAAATTGATGGCATGTGGCCGCCTCATCCATCTTATACCGTAGGGTTACACAAGTCAAAGGTCCAAAGATTAATCAGATTGTGCTTCAGAGATTTTGAAGAGTTCAGAATTCTGATTAGTCTAGAACCAAAGCTCGACTGGAGCTTTCTTCTTAGAGAGGCATTATAGTCTGGGTTTTATATTAGGATTATCAAGTTCAGTTAAAAATGGTTTGTCTTGTTGCAGCATGTCTCACAAACCACAATTATGAGCCGCTGAGTGGGGAGAAAACTTTCCAAACATTATGAAGTCATTTAGATTGGGAGATCTCAAGAATTACAAATGTTAGCAGTGTGGAGGCTTTTTCAAGAAGTTAATAAAATCCACAGTTGGAAAATAAGATGAACACTTTTTATATTATAAGGTAAACAGCTACTACTCATTTAACTATAAACTGTTGTAAATACAGCATGAACTAACAGCATCAGTTGTGTCAGTGAAGCCCTCAGTTAAAGTCAGGCCTAAATTAACTGAAACTTGTTTTAGGAAGCGTGGACATCGCAGTTAGGTATAGCATTAACACCTACCTCTATAGCTGCCATTTACTAAAATTTATAACTGCTTTTACAGGTTGTGTAGTGACCTATCACCTTAATGTCTCCCACAAACACATTTCTCACATCCATTGGAAGCTTTCAGCGCAAACGTAGAAACAGTAGGGGAGTCTTCATTCAAAGGCAAAGATTGGTCAGTGCATTACAGGATCTTAAATGCTTAAAGGATCATGACATTAAAAATTGCCTCCAACTTTTCACTACTGTTGTAATATCTCTGCTGTTTTGCTGAAGGGGCAAAAAAAAAAAAGAATCCACAGACTCTAAGATGAGTTGGGTTTGAGGATAATTTGCATTTTTATGTAAAGAGAAGCATCCTCAAAATACGGGTTCCCTTTGCTTATGTGATGATGCATGTGATTAAATGAAAAATGTTTTATGGACATAGATGGATTTTAATTAAAAGTTGCCACATTCTGGTTGAGTTCATAACTAATTAACCAAAACTAGCTATATTTGTACTGACCCTGCACTGAATTATTGGAAATGGAACAAAAATAGCCATAATGAACTTTTATGGTTTCACATTTTGTGCTTTCAGGTTTCAGACCAGTTAGATTTTGTTTTGTGATAAATCAAACTGTTTTTACTCGTTTTGATTTGACTAATATTCCCAAATATCTCAGATGTGAGAAGCTAGGTAGCTCAGCTGGTTTGTCCAGCACGCCATCTATAGCGTCTGAAGCTTCTGATTGCAGCTGGCCCACGTTTAAGCCCTGACATGAGGCCCTTTGCTGCTACTCATTCTCTCTGTCTGGTTGTTGATTAAAGTAAAATAAAAATAAATAAATAAACTGAAAGTTGGACAAATTGGCCTCTTTTTTTAAATTATTTTTCTTTTTGGGCTTTAAAGATCAAGTGAACGTAATTTTGTATTGATTTAAAGAATCATTTTTAGCCCAGCAGTGCATATATTGTTTATTTCTGTGTCTGTGGCAACAAGAAAGCTGAAAAATAATGCTTCCACAAAATGTTATAATCTGCAATGTCTCTACCTTTTGAAGTCAGATGGTGACATGTTGTCGACTTGTAGGGGTGGGGTGGCCACTGTAGGGACACCAGCTCCATCTGTTACCAGTGAGTGGAAGGCTTATTGTGTTGTTTAATTAGCTGCTTGGACCTTTTAGATGACAGATGTGATCATTTGCAATCCGGCAGGAGTCCTGCATGGTCTGACATCAAGGGCTTTTCTGCCGAAGTTTTATGGCATTTTGTTGTTTTGGGACATGACAAGAGTCCAAAGAAATTATATACTTCTAGGACTCCCTTTCTGTTTTTATTAAGAAACCACAGACTTGTGGAGACACTCGGGTGGGGAAACCAAATACAGCGGAGCTGCAGAGGATGCAGTGAACATCCCAATGTTGCAGTCAGTCAGACATGGATAATTTCAATGATCTGATCTGCAATGTTTTTCATGTGAAAATGTCAAGATTCAATATCCAGGTAATCATTTTTCACTTAGTGTAAAAAAACATAATTCATGCAGTGAATTTGATTTTATTCTTTAAAAATAGGTTGAATAGAATTGGGGACATGTCCTTCAATTTCATCACTTATTTTCACTCCAGAGTTTGAAGTACAACCTGATGATTTGCTAATTCTGAGTAGAGCAACAGACCCCTTAGCTACAAGGACAGGGTTGACTGCCCACCTTGTTCCTCTCTCTTTCTGCCGCCTCTTCTAATTTTAGCCTTGCTTTTGATAACAAATGTGACAAAATTGATGAATTAGTTTAGTTTCTTTCTTAGAGCTGGTGCATGACTCATGAAAAAGTCGTGTGTGAAAAACCTCTCTTGGTTCTGGTGTCTTTGATGCTGGGTGTTGTCATCTTGTACAACGTCTAAGTTTTTGGTATCCAGCACCCAGTGCTTTTCTTATCATGTACACCTGTCTCTACAGCACCAAAGCAAATGCAATAAAAAGATAGAAAAGTTACTTGTCAAGCAGTATTATTTATCAGTGAGAGAAAATGCTAAACAGCACTGAGTTGTAAACATTTAAAAAGGCTTGCCTCATTGACCACATGGTGGGTGCTGCTTATTGGAATTGAATTTTAGATTAACATTAAATTTTTAATCTCCTACATGAGGTCTTTAAGTTATCTGATGAAGACAGTGAAACTATACTTGGCATGCATTATATACCAGAGACTAACAACCCTGATAAATGCTGTATAAGGACAGATGGTTCACTTTGATCCTGCTGGTGCTGATTTAATGTTGGTATAACTGTTATTTTATGTTTTTTTGTATATTTATATTTGTATATATGCCTCACCTGAAACAATGCTGGCCCCGCAACCCGTCGGTACAGATAAAATCAGCTTGTTAAATCTGTTATTAGCCTCCAAAGCTTCAGGTTACAAACCATTAAACTGGCTACGTAATGAGATGGAGCTAAGGTAAATGTTGGCTGACTCTAATAACCAAAGTGCCCCAGAAAATGCGAAGAGGTGTTTATATTAGGTTATGCAAAAGTAAGATGGCTAAATCATTTTTATTGGCAGTGATCTTGTAATCAGTTACTTCTTAAAAAAATAATGTTGCCCAACACCAATTATTAAATATGAGAAGGCTATTTATATGTTTGCATCTGTTTTTATGTTAACCAGGGTGAAGAGGGCCCTCCCAGTCTGGAGTACATCAAGGCCAAGGACCTGTTCCCCCAGAAGGAGCTGGTGAAGGAAGATGAAAGCCTTCAGGTAAGCAGGACAGTTTCCATTAACCCCTCACACCTACTTCTCTAGAGCTTGGTCCCATGTTCTCTGACACCCAGCAACACTTCTGTAGAGCAGATAACCAATAGACAAAATCACTTATTGCAAAATCATACTCAGACTTGGCTTCTCGTTTCATATCAGTGTTTCTCTGAAACTCCTGATGCACGGTGTGTAAGCAGGCATACACTGATTGCCAAGATTGCAACTCAACAGGCTTAAAGCATCACACTGAAACAGATGCCTTTAAGGAGCATTTTTGCACCCGCACCAGGGTTTATCACAGAAAAATATTCAATAATGAACTTGGTGAATGACAGATTATTTACATTAAATTGATCTGCTGCCCATTCTACTGACGTGGTGTCACATTTCTACCAACAAAGTTAAATGCACCAAATGTGTTTATGTAAAAAATGTATACATAAATAGGCTACTAGTTTAAGATTAGGCAAATATTTCTGTGAAGTCTTGACAAGAAGTGAAAAAGTTTTTTAAAAAGTGGAGGCTGAAATTGTTTGCTTAAACAAAAGCATTAAAGATGTTTCTATCCCACACATACAGGCTCTGTGTTTTCCATTCACATATTAAATGTAAATGGTTTTGTCTCCTCACTTATTCAGACCGTTAGTCCCTTCAGGATCAATTCCTATGTCTTATTTGAAGGCTTCTAAAGGAAAACATTATACTGAGCTGTTCCACTAAAACAGTCTCTGAAGAGAATAAAAACCAGGACAGCTGAAAAGGATTTTTGGGTCATTTACGTGACTAGGATTTGGTTTGTTACAAGCTGAAGATGCCAATAGCAGAACTATAATGAGCAACTTTTGCTCTTCCCTCATTGCTGTTGAGTTTGTGCTCCCTGGCTGTCTGGTGGTTAATGGAGCTAAGCATCATACGTCTGGAAAACTGGACAAAGGAAAGCTGGAGGGATTCACCCAGCTGGGGGTCACTGTTTGCTGTTTCTTTTTTTTTTTTGCTTTGCAATTAAAGCATGTTTCCACTTGGTTTGCAGTGAATCGTGTGGAGTAGCAGAGTTTTAGCCTCCTCAGAGGTGCTTTTATTTATTAAGGGCTCTGAATTAGAAGACTTTCAGCTAAGCAGGATGTAGAGACTGAGATCTGAATCATTTTTTGTATCTTTTGTATCATTTTTTGTTTGCTTTCTAATTTCACTCATTGCTAGTAACATTTTCTATTAATATGCTCATTCTCTGCTTCCCCTCCCCCACCACTTACACGTGTAGTCACATGCGAGTCTGCATTTTTCTTTGTTAGATAGCTGCTCCCATCGAACAGCTAATATATGTCATAGCAGCATTTTTGCTGGCAAATTACAGGCATTTCCCACCCCAACGTGTTTAATACCTTGCTGCTGTGTACGTGCAAGCCATGGTGGATGTACTATGGAGTTGTGAGCGCCTGTCCTGACAGGCAGGCTGCTTGAACCGGAAGTCACGACTGGCATGTCAGAGTGTTATTCATGAGTCTTCTGCTCACCCTCCCTTCTCTCTGTCTGTCCTTTTCAAATTCCTGCAGCAGAAGGCTTCATAGAGGAAACGTGACACAGTATCTTCTGCTGCTTCTGCCGGCTGCCAATGACTCATGCACCTACTTTTGGAGCACAGCTTGTTTAATGCAGCTCCCAGTCTGTGCAGCATGTTAACTATGGTATTCTCGGCAGGACGCAGCAGGCCTCCACCACAGAGCAGAGTGCAGAGATAGTAGCTGCACTCTCATTTCAGCCTTTTTATGCTTCTGGTGAGGCAGTGTAAAATGCTTCTGCTTTTGTGCTTGTTTTTGTTTTGTTTTTTAAATCATGCAAATCACTATTTTTATTCCCTTGTTTTAGCAACTTTTAAGCTCTGCATGTGTGTCAGCCTTGTTAGTTTTCCTGTTACTTCAAAGTTAGTTGAGGTGCAGGTTTTTATTTTGTTTTCTTTGTTTAAATTAAAAGCATCTGACTATTATTAATTTCGGTGCTGTAGGGGTTGTGGGCTTCAGCCTGTATTTGGTCTTATTGTCTGATTGCAGAATTCTGTGTGCTCCATTTCCCAAGATAAGCTGTACTTTCTCTTGTCTGAACTTGCATGTGCATTTTCAGGCAAGGTGAGCGTCAGCAGGTGATAACTTTTACGAGCATGCTAGTATGTGTCCTTTAGATGTGCTTTTTAAATTTTTCTTAAACTTACTTTGTGTTTCCTCTTTTTGGCCCGAGTGGTAAAAGATCTGTCTGTCTGTCAGATCCAGTATGTGAGCCCTGTGCACTACAGCTGTGTTTTTATAGTGTTGACTGATGTGTTTCAAGGTAGCCCGATTGTTATTGGTTTGTTTTATTATTATTATAAATAATCCCCCATCTGCCCCGCTGCATACAATGCCATCTCTTTTTAGCATGCACTTGTAGGTCCTGCTCTTTGTGACTCAGCAATGAATGCTGATGCTGAATGAGGTAATGTCTCTAAGCAACACTGTTGTCCTCACCTCCAGCAATTTAACCAAACCTGAGTTTTGAGATGATTATCTTAAAGTAGCCAAAATGAACATGCATAAATTACAGTCTGTGTTAGAAATGTTTTATGCATAGTGACTGAAAATTATTTGATCTCTGACATGCATTACTACAAAGTTATAACTTATATCCGCCTGTTTAGCAGCAATTATAAAAGATTTTACTGGTTGCTGCATTTCAGAGAACCGCTTTGGAGCAATGGTAAGCAGCATAATAAAAATAGCCAGACTGGTAGTTGTGACGTTGACCATGGTGAAAGTGGTTAAACGCTCCAGTTTATCTGTAAACTGAAACAATGTTTAAAAGCTGGCAGACGTGCTCGTGTGTCACATCCACTCGTTTGGCTGTTAAAGATAATTCCCTGCCTCTGAATGAAATGAAAAATGTTCTATCAGCCTCTGTTAGAAAACCAATTACCTTAATGTAAGGGTCTCGTGGCAGCTGAAGCCAGGGCTTGGCCCTGACTGTAATAAAATGGGTACAAGTTAGAATGTTAATGGACAGTTTGGGTTCCCTCCTTCAGCATTAGTGCAGACAGGCTCCCTCTCAGCTCTGCCTCTTGTCTGCCTGCTCATTCAGGCTCAGCAACAAGCCCTCTGCGCTCACAAAGGTTCCTCTGTAAAACTACTATGTGCTAATTGGACAGCTACACATGCACACATTGTGTTTTGACCGAGGTTTTAGTATATAAGCCTACTTATGTGCCTCTTTGCTCGAGTAGAGTTACAGAGCTTGTAAATTGGTTGTAGACCCCTTAACCAGGGTTTGTATCACTGGTTGTACCCACCTTTGTGTAGTACTGTATACAACTTAAAAAATAGAAGGGATTAAAGGATAAATAGGCTTGAAGAATGTAGACATGATGTCCATGAACAGGAGCTGGTGTAATGTTTAGTGCACAGCAAACTTAAAATGATCCTTCTGTTTTGTGTCTCTACAGGTGCCATTCCCAGTTCTTCAGGGGGAAGGGGTGGAATATCTTGGCCGTGCCGATGACGCCATCATCGCAATTTCTAACTACAGACTCCACATCAAGTTCAAGGACTCTGTCATCAACGTGAGTGCACGTCTTGGACTGTAAACCTAAAGAAAAACTACAAATGTTTTGCTTCAGGACAAATGGCACAATTGTCTGAGTGAATACTGCTGCCATGCCACGCCACTGCAGAGACCAATAGCAGCAGAGAGGAGGATTTAGTGTTGAGTCTGGACGCACAGAGGCTTTTTCCTTTCCCCCCATATAAGTTTTATAAATGCATAACTGCTCTAACAAGGCAAATAAATCTGCACAAATTCAACACAGGGTACCCGTAAAGTGGTTTTAGTCGTCTTCCAGCATAGTTGTGACAAAGTTGTTTGTACCAGGATTGTACCACAGGAGTAGCGGGCTCTTTGATCTTCCCACAGGAGAGGTTTAATGTGACATCCAAGCTCCAAATGCCCGGCCCCCACTGGCACTGATGTCCACCAGCCCGCTCCAGCTGACGTCAGGCCTTGCTCAAACACAAACAGCCTACTTGTTTGCATTCACTGGCAGTGAAATTCCTCCTTCTACCCAAACCCTTGTCATCTTTTCCAGAAGGGTACAGTTTCTGGAAACTATGGCACGGCTTCGTAAAGAAGGAGGATATGAGGACGGATCACTAAGATGTTAAAGTCACCTCTTCATCTTGACTTACTTACTTAGCTGAAGAGAATGGGAGTAGCTCAATGACTTTAAATGTCACCAGCTAGTTGTCCCTACAATCCTGCTTAGCAGACTCTTGCCTTGACCCCAGCAGCACAGTTTAACTTTGTATAAATGCCGGCAAACCACAACCTCTCACCCACACCTCCTTTCACAACTCATCCCTTACTTCTGAGCTGTTTTCCTGCCCTTTGCTCCCGTCTATGTTTGTCTTTCTCTCCATGATTTCCATTTGCCTTGGACACGTGCTGCAAGTACCACATTATGTGATCCACTCAGTTATCTTTTATCTTGCACTCATTGATGTTTTCTTTTCTTTTAACTCTTCATTTTCCTTTTGTCTGCTAAACTTTTTTTGTTTTGTTTAATAGTTTTGTGGTTTTTTTGTTTTGTTTTTCTTCCCATTTTGTCCTGTCTTGTGTTTTCCCTCCCTCCCCTCTCTCCATGTACTCCATGGTGTCACTGTGTTGTAGACCTACCCAGGTGTGGACAATGAGATCTCTGTGAGTACCGTATGAAACAACACCATCTTCTGCCACATTCTGGACAGCTTGGTCATTCAGCTCATCTTTAATCTATCTGAAATAAATAGTAACTTTCATTCAGCCGAATGGTTTTGATAGATCTGTGACTTTCAGCAAAATACATGGTTTGACTCTGAGATATAGCTAAAAAACAAGCACTTTCTTTTGCCACACTTTTTTTTTTCTCTCTTCATTCCCTCTTACTCATACAAGATGCACACACAGTGCTGTTGCATAAAAGTTTGACCAGGAGGAAAGTTGTGTGTGGGATTTTGTAAATCTTGGCACTACTTTCATTTGCTGCCAGTTAAGATCAGACATGAAAAGCTGAGCAGGCATCAGACTTATAGCTACTGCTCAGTTGTATAAGATATAGACACTTAGTTAGAAAACATTGAAATGGGTATAAAGGGCTACACTCACTTTGTTTGTTTAACCTGGACTGAGTGTGTTCTAAACCAAGAGGGTGGTAACCTATTTGCAGATGTGCTATGTGCTATGACAGCAGGCCGTCAGGCTGACTGCATGTGATCTCTGTCCCCCCCTACAGGTGCCGCTTAGATTGATAGAAAGTGTGGAGGGCAGGGATATGTTCCAGCTGCACATCATCTGCAAAGACTCCAAAGTTGTCAGGTAAGATGAGTTACTTTGGGTTATTTTATTTAGCACTCACTTCATATTAAATTTTCACCTTTTTTACACTGAACTCCTCTCACATGTAACAGGATTTAAGGTAAGGTTACTGGAGTTGATATCAACTCATTTCTTAATAAAGTCAAACCTTCCATCAAGAGCCGGTCTTCTAAAACTGAATATATGCATATGTAAATTGTCTTGATGTGGTAAAAGTGGCACTGTTGGGACTTTGTTTTTCCAAGATAAAACCCCAGACATAACACTATGTACTGCGTGCATCTCCTCCATGTGAATATGGATTGAGTTGTAACTGGTTTGAAGGGATTTTTATCTGACGTGGTACATTACCAGTTTTCTTCAGCAGAGAAAATTCAGATAATGCCAACAAAGTTTCAAGGAAGAACAGGCCAAGGTCACCCTTCAATCGATTCTCATTTATTTCAGTGTCATGGACATCTGTAAAGTTCAAAACCTGTGAAGACTTCAGATACTGAGTCGCAGATGTGGCATCAGCATTTTGGTTCCTCCTCATTAAGCAGCCACATTGTCACTCCTGTTTAAAGGCTGGAGAGTCACTGAACATCTCATGAATTCTTTTCTTCTCTCAATCCTCAAGGCATGAAGTTCTGCAGTCATTTTTTAACTACATCTTTATTTAATCCTTGCTCTGGGGTTTCCACAGATGCCACTTTGCAACGTTTAAGCAGTGCCAGGAGTGGGTGAAGCGACTGAACAGGGCCATAGCCCACCCATCCCGGCTGGAGGACCTGTTTGCCCTGGCTTATCATGCGTGGTGTCTCGGTGGCAGCGCCGACGATGAAGACCAACACGTTCATCTTTGTCGCCCAGGTTTGCATGCCCACAACCACACAGTGAGTTTTTGCATTTTTTTTTATGTATTTATTTGTATTTATACCCGCTCTCCATGTTGTGTGTTTGTGCAGGGGACCACGTACATCACAGAATGGAAATGGAGGTTAGGAGGATGAGCTTTGACACACAGAACGTTTGGAGAGTGTCTGACATCAACTGCAACTACAAGTAAGTTACAGAGATCTGGTGGTGTAGGAAACTGGCTGTTCACAAAGTGAATGTTGAGTGGCAGAGTTTCCGAGAGCTTTCCGAGAGCTGTGACAGAGTGAAGCTGTCACCATGTCTACAAACTGAACAGATTGCATGAGGAAGAGCTTGTGCATGTTTTGGCACTGCTAAACTCTGGTGGGAAGTAAGGGCTCTGAAATGATCTGAATTAGTTAGCTGTATGTAGATAATGATTGGAAGGAGGTTGAAGTGAACAATAGTTACTTTTAAATCAGACAATGTATGCGGGGATAATCCAGTGCAGAAAATGCAGTGTTAGTTGTCTTTACATTAGTAGGTGCATAATAAATAAAACTGTTGCTTTGGTATTCTTCAAAGTAGAGAGATTATGATATTTTTTTTCTCAAGCTGATGCAGTTTACAGGTCTAAATGAAATGTCTAATATATGGTTTGGTCAAAATAACAGACAGACCATAGAACTACTGGTTTTGTTCCATTAATTTACACCACTGTTCAAGCAGATTATTTTAGGAGCATGGAATGACCTATGACTCCACTTTACCCCCTTCTTCTTTAGGGTCTACTTTTTTCTTTTTTCTTTTTAGTTCTGTGGGGCTGAATAACCCTTGTTGCATCTTGTTATGGTGTCAGAGAACATGCAGTAAATAGCCTGAGAGCTCAGATCCCACATTAAACTGATTTAAAACAAAAAATATATAAACAAGGGATTTTTAAAAATTATTATAATTCTTAAATACTGACATTAACCTTGGTCTGGCCACTGAACGCTCACATTATAATTCTTTTCTCACATAAACTCTGGACTTCACTGCAGCCCTGTTCCTCTGTGATTTTAAGTTGTTTTTTCTTTTGGCTAAAATAAGAAAAATGGCTTTTATGGCCAGTACTTTACAGATGTTGGTTACTGCCGTTGTAATAATGTTGCATTCAGAAAGAAATAGATTTTTTCAATGTCGAACTTTTATATTAGAAGTCAGATTTTCTTGTAGGAATACAATAAAAGTACTAGTAGAGCTTTGTAACTCATTTATTTCTTCAGTATCTAATGATGACATTTGGTGATAGTTTCAACTTCGCTTTTCTGATTTACAACGAATGCAACATCTTCTGAAGTTGAAGTTTGGTGGTGACGCAGAGGAAAGAGGGTGGATACATTTCTAAAGTGACAAAACTTTACCCTGCAAATCTGTAAACAAGTTATCCCTTTAGCCACCCAAATGTATGCTCTCAACCCACAGACAAAAGTCATTTTGTAAACAAGATTTATAGCAAGAAAATACATTCATAATCACTTCTTTTTTCTTTTTTAATTTTACAATGTGCAAGACATAACAAAACAAGGTTAGGTGACAAAGAAAGTAGCAGATTGTGGTGGAACAAAAACGGTGACAAACTATGTGGTGCAACTTATCCAGAAGGTGGCTAACATGGATGAATACATAGTCAGATTATTGTTATTAATAGGACTACTACAGATAATAGTGATAATATAATCCTGTTGAATATTGGGTTAAAACAGCAAAAAGCAAATTTTATGATAAGTTATATGAATAATGACAAAGCTGATATTAAAAAAACATAATGACCTTTTTAATGTTTTCTTCATATTTTTCTTATTAGTTAACTGGGATGCACAGGTCAGTGTTTGTACTCATCGTTACTCTCCACAAATCCAGGCTATGACGTTTACAAAAATTCTCTTTCGCACAATTAATTAAAGCACGCTGTAAAAGTGCTAAATGAATTTCCGTGTAGGCTGATAATACAGTTTTAATAATAATGTTGACGCACTTCAATGTGCTTCAGTGAAGGAAAAAAGGCGAGTGTGTTCAGAGGGCCAATGAGAGTACATCCTGCTGCGAGAGACAGACACACAGGACAACGGGCTAATTAAACAAGCTGCAGCTTGCTGACGCCCATGACTCAGCATAGTATTTTATTATTCTCACACACACACACCGTCTCTACCTCCCTCTTTCAGCAGGTGAATAGAAACTGAGGGAAGTATCATGGGAGAGAAAGGAGAGCAGAAGCAGATGGAGTCGGGGTGACACAGATTTGTTGTCTGCCACATCTCAGTTATTAATGCAGCAGCTCTGTGAACACGTGAATGATGCACCATTATATTCTACATGTAGTCCACTACTGAACACGCCTCATTCCTCCGCCAGGTTGTGCTCCAGCTACCCACAAAAGCTTCTGGTTCCAATATGGATCACTGATAAAGAGCTGGAGAGTGTGGCTTCCTTCAGGTCCTGGAAGAGGATCCCTGTGGTGGTTTACAGGTAAGTTGTGCTGACACACAGCGGTGAGCAGAGCATCTTATATTTATCCTAGGGCTGTCAAATGATTAACAATTTTAATCAGATTAATCACAGCTTACAAATTGATTATTAATCATGCTTGCTCATGATTAATTATGATTAATCACCATTCACGACTATGCCTGAAGTATGCCAGTTTTTACTGTATTGTATCAACAGAAAAAGACAATGCTTCAAATATTTAGTGTTAACTGACCTTTCCTTGAGTCCAAGGGTCAGTAAATGCAGCATGTAATGTATATCTATATGTTGTTCTAGATCATAATGCAGAATGCATACATCTTACCAACCAAAAAACCATGGTGATAATATCTGTCATATAACCAACAGATGTGATGACTGAAGTTAAACAGCCAATATTGATGAAGAACCTTTAAAAACAATGATGATCTGGCTAAAAAGATTATTTTTTATCACTAAAGTGTAAGTGTTTGTGCAGCTGTGATAATTCATACAAAACAGGATCACCCAAAGTAAACAGCTGTTAATAAAAAAAATGTATATATCATTGGCTGTTCGTTTTACTACTTTTTGTTCACTTTTTTATGTTAGATGATCATTTTAGTCACCCTGCCTCTCTCCCATCAGATCCTTTCTGGTCTGCTCCTGCATAGCTGACTTATAAATTCTTTCTACCGCCTGTCAACTACTTTGTTAGAGAAGAGTCCTGCCAAAAACAATACTTTGGGGTAAATGTGTGCCGTTGTGAACCATGAACCGCTAGTTTCCTTCTTTTCAGCTGAACGATAAAGAAACAAAACAAGAGAAAACCGATCAGCTGATCACCGACAGCCATCATGATTCTTTGTACAACGGGAGAGGGAGGAGGGGAAGCCAGGCTGCGCTGCGCAGACAGAGCCACCAGAGCAGCCACTTTTGTACAAAATGTAGAAAGGTTTTGTTTTTTTAATGCAGGAAAATTGGTGGTATGGAACCATATTAATGTGAAAAGTGTGGGTACATCCTCCACTAGGGCGACACCCAAGTGTTGTTCCATGTTCTTTTTATTCTCTAATCCATCCATAGAGCCGACCAGCTCATCTTGCCTCTAGACACCTCCATGTCCTGCCGTCATAACAGAGAAATGACAGGTGTATTGGGCTAGTCGTGTCATACATGCGTTAATTGCTCTAAAAATATTAACACAGCTAATTATATAAATTAGTTACTGCCGTTAACACATTATTTTTGGCACTCCTAATTTATCCAGCTTACACAGCAGACTTATTGACTATGTTGCTTTGTGTTCCAGGCATCAGAAGAATGGGGCAGTGATTGCTCGTTGCAGCCAGCCTGAGATTAGCTGGTGGGGCTGGAGGAATACTGACGACGAGTACCTGGTGACGTCCATCGCTAAGGCTTGTCAGACGGATACTGGAGCAAAGGGGACACCGGCCAGCCGACGAGGGGAAGCTCCCGACTCTTCAGACAGTGACTTTGGTACGGCTGCTGTTAGTTTATTTATTTATTTAAACATGCCGATCCATTTCTACACTCCTTACAGCACTATTTGAGAAATCTTGTGCACTTAGGCCAGTGATTTGTGGTATTGAAATATCTGATAATGATGCTTAACGTCACAATCTAGCAACAGAGTGTTTCAAATTTAAAATGCAAATGTACAGCTGTCCCTAATTCAGTTATAAATTATCTATTATAGTCATAGTTTACATGCTGCCGTTTGTAAAAGATTTGCATCCATTATCCAGCAGTGTTGCTGAATAATAATCAGTTTGTGTTATGAAATGTTGCAACACTCAAAGTAGGACAGCTGTCAGTGCAGGAAAAACATCTCTGCATCTTTCAGGCTCAATTTTGTTGTAGGAGATGACACCAATATGTCAAAATGTGAAATGCTGAAACTTATTTAACACATTTATAGACATAGTAACAGGGTGCAGAGTGACTGGCAGCACATAAGTAACCAGGTTTGCAAAGCAAAGTGGTCTGTTTGCAGGCTCAGAGGAGTTACTTGTCTCTTTGTGGTAGCGGTTGAAAATGAGCCTCTTGTGATCGTCATCAGGAGAAGATATTGATTTTCTGCTGGCTACAAATGGAGTCGGTTTCTGTTAATCATGTGGACGGCATCTTTCTGGTTATGTGATGCTCCTTTCAGGCTTTCTATCACTTGGTCTCCTCAGCAAGTTGGTTGACTTCACTCTGTCCTCCTGCGTGTTTTCCCCAGACTCCTCTCTGACAGGCGGCACTGGCTGCGATGACAACACCGTCCATCAGAAGCTGCTGATTCTGGATGCCCGCTCATACACTGCTGCAGTGGCAAACCGGGCCAAGGGAGGAGGATGTGAATGTGAAGGTTGGTATAATCTAATGTGATACTATTATTTATTATTTGTTTTAAGAGTGGATTAAATCTTTCATTGTAGATAATATTAACTTTATTTCTTTTTTATTATTCAAAACAAGATTAATGCTACATGTTTCTGTATCTCACAAATAAAGTACTGTTTATAGTGTGTGACTTTTTTGTATTTGCATTTAGAGTACTACCCAAACTGTGAGGTAATGTTTATGGGAATGGCCAACATCCATGCCATCCGCAACAGCTTCCAGGCTTTGAGAGCCGTCTGCAGTCAGATCCCAGATCCAGGAAAGTAAGTGGATCTGTTTGACCTTTCTCTGTGAGCAGCTCTGCCCTGGTTTGCACATCCCTCCCCTGTTTCAGTGGCTCTGGTGCACAGTAATATAACACCATACAGAAATGGTAACACTGCCACAGTGCAGTCTCGTTCCTACGGGGCTGGCCAAATGTCTGTCTGTACACATTAGCAGCACATGCTGCTTTTATGGTTCTCCATTTGTTACAGTGTTTCTGTGTGTGTGTGTTTTTAGACTTTGTGTGTTCTGCAACATGCATATGTGAACTTTGGGAGCTAACCCAGCTGCTGCAAAGTCTTTTTTTTTTTGTTAAAATTTTTTTGTTATGACGCTTATAGGCTACTGGAGATACATTTCGGATCCTCCTTGTGCTTATTAACCTAAAAACCTACACAGGATGGTGTCTTCATGCAATATATGACTCTAGATTACATCTATTAGAAGATATTCCATATGGTGTAGTAGTTGTATGATCAGCCCCTTCTTGTGTTTCCAGCTGGTTATCTGCACTCGAGAGCACCCGTTGGCTGCAGCATCTGTCTGTCATGCTGAAGGCAGCCACTCTGGTGTGTTCAGCAGTGGAGCGGGAAGGCCGGCCTGTCCTGGTACACTGCTCAGATGGCTGGGACCGCACGCCCCAGATAGTAGCCCTTGCCAAGGTTCTGTTGGACCCTTACTACAGGACATTAGAGGTGAGATATTATCTTTTTCACGATTTTTATTTTTCATTTTTTTCACGTGTATTTATGTAGAATTCTGGTATTTTTCTTATAATAAATGTAATGTTGCCTCTGTGCTGTCCATAGGGATTCCAGGTGCTTGTGGAGACTGAGTGGTTGGACTTTGGTCATAAGTTTGGGGACCGCTGTGGCCACCAGGAGAACACCGACGATGTGAGTGAGCAGTGTCCCGTCTTCCTGCAGTGGCTGGACTGCATTCACCAGCTGCTCAAACAGTTCCCCTGCTTGTTTGAGTTCAACGAGGCCTTCCTGGTGGGTGGTCCTTCTCTCTTTCTGCGACTATTTCAGCCCCAATCATCAAAGACATTTTTCTAAGCATTACCCATGTACCTATTATTTTCTGAATGAATTTCCCTCTGACATTAGTGCTTCCCTAAAATAAGCAGTCCTACTAAACAGGAAGAGCAAGAAATGTTATATTAGTCTTTTTCAAAAGATCTAACATGGTGCATCATCTCCTCATTTCCAGGTCAAGCTGGTGCAGCACACATACTCATGTCTTTACGGCACGTTTCTGTGTAACAATGCTCGTGAGAGGGAGGCGAAGAACATCTATAAGCGCACCTGCTCTGTGTGGTCCCTGCTTCGCACAGGAAACAAGAACTTCCAAAACTTCCTTTACATCCCCAGCCATGATATGGTACTAACCAGTTTTTATATGATTATCTAACCTTCTTTTTACCTTCTTCTGCAATACCTATGTGGTGGTATTTTTAGCTCAGGGGTTCTTTTAAATCTGAAAATTAATGAACAGTTTATTACATTTCAGCATAAGCTTAAAACTTTCACTCTTTCACCGCCTGCTTTCAGGAGCCATACTCAGTGTCTGTTACTCAGTTAGCTCCATGTTTAATGATCACATTCTTTCTGTTATTTTATACTGACTTGCTAGGATTGTCCTTATTTGTCTGGTAGGTGCTGCAGCCAGTCTGCCATACTCGGGCACTACAGCTGTGGACAGCTGTGTACCTGCCCACCTCCTCCCCCTGCACTGCTGTGGACGAATCTGTGGAGCTCTACCTCCCCCCATGCGTCACAGGAGACGAGCTCACCTCCCGTTCCCTGGACAGGTGTGTTGGCTTGATGTATGTCTAATCTGTATTTATTGTTCTTTACAGTCGTAAGAGAGCTTTGTTAGTATTTGAATGCCCTCTAGTGTTGTAAATGGGTATTACATAATTGTCTGCACATTTAATAAAAATTAAATCCGCATGTAACTCTGATTTCCAGACTTCCAAAGACTCGCTCCATGGACAACCTGCTGTCAGCTTTTGAGAATGGGATGCCCCTGACACGCACTTCCAGCGACCCTAATCTCAACAAGCACTGCCAGGAGGGTCGCTCCGCTCTGGATGGCTCGCCTGCCACAGAAGACATATCTGCCGACGGCTCCGATGAGCTTATCTCTGACGCTGGAGTGGAGATGCAATCTGCTCATCAGAGTCCTGCCAAGACCCCAGAGGGTGACCCTGATGCAGAGTGCTCTGAAGACAAACCGGATGAGCCTTGTCTTACTACACAGCCTTTGCCCTCTCCACCACTACCCCCAGTGTCTGTTAGCACAGACATCACACTAGCACATTCACACACTGTCTTCTACACTCCGGTCCTCCAAGCTTTGCCTCAAATCACAAACCCTCCACTCCCACCACTGGAGGATGAGAGCCCATGTAGGACTCCTGAAAACACCATGTCACCCACTCATAAATCAGAGCCATGTTTACCTCTTCCATGCAAGAACACTCAACCTGCAGCCAACACACCCACCCCACTGCTTAATGGACACTTTGATGGTCAAGCACATGTCCTTCCGGAATCAGCCAGTCTTCTGGCTCCTAAGCAGCGGACATCACTGCTGCCCATGGAGGACTCCACGGAGACTCTCACGGATGAAGGAGAGCTTCCCCCCACATTACCTTCTACAGTAAGCTCAAATCATTTAAATGATGATGAGGAGGAGCCAGAGTCACAGCCACATATTCACCCTCAGAAAGACAAAGAGAACATGAGGACTGATGTCGCAAAAGGACGAGAGAAAATGTCGGCCGACTGCAACCAGGTAACCACTCGCCATCTGATCTCCCAGAGCCAGCTCTCAGACCTGTCTCTGCTGGGCTCTCACTGGGACAGCGTCCAGGGTCTAGTCCAGTCCGCCTACAGTCATTCTGCTGTCTGCCGAGCCCTGCAGCCCAACACCTACCAGAACCGCCGGCTTGCCAGTAAACTCCTCCGTGCCCAGGGCTTCAGTATTGCCAGTGGGTCTCAGTGCTGCCGCAGGGAGGCTCTTTGTTGTCCTAGCAGCCCTCTGCAGGCTGGTTGGCTGTCTGCTGCCAGGAATGCGGGCTACAACGGCCTGTGCGGGCCTGCCATCGCTGCCCTCAACAGCTACTCCCTGGCAGGCCATCAAGTTCTGCCGGCTTCTTTTTCATCTCCCTCCGCTTCAAGCTCCCCTCCCCCACCCCACACCCCGGCTTACCTTGATGACGACGGGCTGCCGGTGCCAATGGACGCTGTGCAACAGAGACTGCGACAGATTGAGGCAGGTTACAAGCAGGAGGTGGAGGTGCTGCGACAACAGGTGCGACAGCTGCAGATGAGGCTGGAGAGTAAACAGTACGCCACCCCTCCCTCAGAGCCAGACATCGACTACGAGGATGACATTGTGAGTAGCTTTTTCAGTGATGACATTGGTTTCAGGTTATTATTCTTCCATCTGTCCTCTGATCTCACTCTGCTGTCTGGTTCAGACGTGTCTGCGGGAGTCAGACAACAGCAACGAGGAGGATTCTCTGTCCACCCACAGCGAGGACCGTCTGTCTGAAGGCAGCTGGGATCGAGTGGAGCGCAAGGACACAGAGGTCAGAATCCTTCATCATTTCATAAAGCATCTGTCTGCACTTCCTCTCCCTTCTCCTTCCCCTTCACCTGCATAACCAGGAGCACCTTTTAATGTCAGTTCTGTCTGTGCGTGTGTAGGTCACGAGGTGGGTGCCGGACCACATGGCCTCCCATTGTTTCAACTGTGACAGTGAGTTCTGGATAGCCAAGAGACGTCACCACTGCAGGTAAGTCCTTTTCTTCTATTTCTTACATTAACAGGCATAAGTACAATTCTGTCTTCGTCCAGAAATATCACCAGGAGCAGCTCAAGTGTCCACAGCAGAGGCAAAAATACAGTAACACACCTCAGTTAGTGCAAAATGAAAGAAAAGAACAAACAGTTAATTTTGGAAGATATCCGAAGGATTCTTAGCCCTCTTTTTTTTGTGTGATTCATTTATAGGAGTCGTTAGCCACTGAGAATAAGAATATGTTGGAGACTGAAGTGTTTATACTACCTGTGATTTTTTTCTATGTTTAATTTGTGCTATTGTAATCATTAGAAGTGTACAAAATATAGATTTTTGTGTTACAAAACACATTTTTGGAAACTTAATGTATTCGTTTAATAAAGAGCCACACAAAACAAGGTGCATTCAAAAACCAGTTTGATGATGATTTTCTGTAAATTGTGAAGAGTTAAACAAGTCAACCAAAATCTCATGTTTGAGTTTTTTTCTTTGTTTTTTTTAAGGGCGACAGTTGTGAACATTTGATCCATGTTAGCTTACTTCGTTGCTGAGAGTAACTTTTATTTCCATATAGCATGTTAGCCTAGCTTATCACAAACTATGAAAACCTGGTGACCAGCTAGCTTTTTGTTTAAGCTGTGTGCATCCATTTTTGTTGAGCTTCATTTTCTGTTTTTGTGTTTCCTAAAAAGCTTCTGACTCCTACTTCATATTTACACATCTTAAAGAAAATGTTCTTATTTATTTCTTATTATATAGTATATTTTAAGCAGCTAATTTTCGATGAGCTTGAAAAACCTGCACATTTGTGCATCCAATAATTAAACTGATCAGATTTACTATCTAAACATGGGTTATTTTTTTATGTATCTGCTTCTCATGATACCCATTTTGTTGCAGCCTGATTCTGTCAAAGCTGCAGCTTGCAGTTAAAAGATACACGGTGCTTTTGTATTTTCTAGGCCAAGATTTGGTTTCATCCCATGATGAGACCAAAGCTTGAAAGATGAAAAGAATCATACTCTGGTGGATCAGCATTCTGAATATGATACAGGACAGAAATAATGTGCAGGCAGCTCCTAGATGATACAACCAGGAGAACTGAGTCATACACGGATTCTAATAAGATTTCGTTTCACTTTTTATAAGCGGCTGTAACATTAGAGATTAATAAATCTTTGTTCTATTTTCAGAAACTGTGGTAATGTGTTCTGTAAAGACTGTTGTCATCTGAAGCTGCCCATCCCAGACCAGCAGCTGTACGACCCCGTGCTGGTCTGCAACACCTGCAACGACCTGCTCCTGGAGTCCCGCACCCGCGAGATTCGCAGCCAGCAATTCAAGAAGGCCATCGCCACAGCCTCCAGCTGAGAGAAGCGCGGCGTAGCGTGGCCCACCTCTGCTCTGTCCTGCTCATTTTGGACCGATGAGCCGAGCGCCCCGTCGTAAGCTCAACCTGCTGTCGTTTCGGCCGCGGGGGAGAACAATGAGGAGTTGTTTCTCTTTGGGAGGCTCGGTTTTCAAACAGAGATGCACCGAGACTAGAAGGATGAAGAAAGAGTTGGATGGAAGCATGTTAGCAGGTGGTGGTGGGGGAGGGGTGGTTCCTTGCAGAACAAAACCCTCTTATGTTCAAAGACATTTTTCAGCCCGGAGTGCTGCAGCGTCCTGCTGCCTCCGCACGGCTCAGTCCTCTTAACAGTTTCCTGTCTGAGAAACCTCTCTAACCTGCCCCTCCCCACCTTTTTGGTCCTAAACACCTGCACCCTCCTGACAGACTCTGTCTTGCACTTCAGAGGACAATCGCTCGCCCTTCAGTGTGTTGGGGACTCCAAAAAGCCTTTACCTGTCCTACCGGAGGCTTTCATCTTTAAAAAGAGAAGAATTGCTGCTACAGTATTTAAAAGTCTAATTTTGTATTCTTATTTTGTGCACTACTAGCTGTTGTGTATTTGAGGGAAATTGAGACCAAACTTGAGAAAAAGGGAGAAATCTGCTGTTTACTTTGCATCTTTATTTTTTAGAGCCTGAATGTAACGTGCTGGGGTAACTGGATCGAGTTTATGTTAAAGTGCATTTGGTGGGTTGTTTAAATGTTCATTGCTGCAATGTGTGCTCAAAATGATGTGTATGCACAGTTAACGTGGTTCTGTCTTTATCAATGCTTTCCCCAGTATGGCCCTGTTGCATCGTTGGATGTTGTGAGCATGGCGTTGTTTTTTTTTGTTTGTTTGTTTTGTTTTGTTTTTTTTTTTGGGGGGGGGGGGCGGCGTAAGGGAAGAGGACTAATCGAGTTGGGAGACAGCGATGGCTGGGTTTTTTTTGGTTTTGTTTTTTTTCTTGTGATGTGACTGATGCAACATTCTAAAGTTTGGTGCTGAGGTTCTTGTGTTTGAATGGCTCAGTGTCCTCCAATAACTCCTCGGAATGGGAACTGTCAGTGGGGACCGCTCGGGGAGAAGACTGGACTGCAGGCTTGGATTTTTGCTTTGTTTTGCTAGGGGAGCTTGGTCCCCTTTTAAAATATGTTTGTCTACTGGTGGTTCCTTGAGACGATAGTGCCATATTCAGTTTTGTCCATTTTTTTGGAGCCCTTTTCTTTCTGACCTACAGCAGCAGTTTTCTAATTGGCCACATCTGTGTATGTTTTAATAGTGCAGATACTTAGTTGCTTAATAACACTGAGACAACTAAAGATTAACCGATGGTTAGATAACAAGAGTGATTGGATATCACCGCAATTAGTAAACCTTTGTGGTTATCCATCGTCTAATATTTGGGATGTTTTTTAATGCACAGATTTGAAGTCAAAATCTTCAAAAAGGAGCTCAGAAATGTAACATACATAGTTATCTGATCAGTAGTGGTGGCTAAAACTTAAAGAATAATTGTTGTAAAGAAATGCACTGTAAAAGTTAAATCCAATGGGTTAAAATAAAAGAGTATATCAATGACCTGTTTCCTGCCCTGATGATTTACCTGTGACTTTGAAAGGCACAGATCATTTAGATTTTCACTATTTTTTTTGTCTCATTAAGAGGATTAAAACCTCATGAGTGATGTAATTTAACAACAGATTAACATGATGAGGCAGAATTAATCAGTGGGTACATTAAGAGGCTGTGAATGACTTGGTGAACAACAGAGGCAGGAAATGAAGAATACAACTGTGCCACAAATCAAAGCAAACATTAAACCTTGATTAAATCCTCTGGCTGCAAGACCTTTGTGTCATACCAGAAAAGCTGAAGGAGGTGGGAGGAGAGAGGGGAGGCTCGAGGTCTTCTGCACAACACTACAATACTTTCTGTTGGTGCTCAAAACAATTTTTACAACAGAACACATAACAAATGTTGAACGTGAGACATTTTAGCTAATTTTAAACTTGATGACTACATGTCTTATAAACTCTGGACCTTGGATACATAAGGCTGGAAAAGTAAGTGGTACTAAAAAAAATCAGCTGGAAGAAAATGTTACAACTACGAAGGTGATCGGGTATAAAAAGAGCACCTTAGAGAGAAAAGAGAGAGTCTCAGAAGTAAATGGACCAAGATTTAGTAATCAGAAAACACATGCACACTGCAGATTATATAATCTGGAGACGTCGCTGTGTGGAGAATGAATATTAGTATTTGATACACGTGATATTTGGACCCTCGGGCAGCACTGTATTAAAACAGACATGTTGTGGAAATCACTGCATCACTAAAACTTTAACAAATCATTTGTAAACACAGTTTGCTGTGCCATCCAAAAATGTAAGTTTAAGCTCAATCATGCAAAGAATCAGCCATATTTGTAAAAATCTGGTCTGTGGCCAGGCAAATCCAGATTTAGTTTTATCTTCTTCTCAAATCACAGACACTGTGACCCACTGGACTAAGGAACTTTCCCGTTTGACTACACTTAGTTCAGAAGCCTGCATCTCCAAGGTACAGTGGTGCATTAGTTTCTTGAGAACTGGGAACTTACACTTCTGAAATGCACCATCAATGCTGAACGGTACATATAGATTTTAGAGCAACTTTGAAATAGGATCCTGTATCCAGTAACAATGGGATAATTTTCCTCTCCCAAAGGTTCAAAAACTGTGTTGTTCCCACACACACTTACTGATTGTTGTTGAAAGGAGATGCTAGACAGTGGTAAGTATCTCCATGTTCTAAGTTTTCAATTCAAACTGAAGAAACTAAAATGTCTAACTTCTATTACTTAATGTGTTTTATATTCTACTGGGAATAAAATGTTGTATAAGGTTTACAAATCACTGCATCTGAAACCTATTTACATTTTCAATGGGTTCCCAATTTATTTATTTATTTATTTATTTGTGATACAACCTTAACCTAGAAGCATATTTCTAAATATTCCAAAAGAAAGAGAAGGAATAAAGAAAGGAAAGGAAAAAAGAATACATCAAATGATAATACCTGTTTACTACTGCAATATAATTAGAAACAACAAAAAGAATAAAATATCATGCAAATTATTTTTATACAGAAGATTAAGAATGAAAACTAAATTAACTACATGCCTGATCAGCTTTCTAGACAAATATAAGACATCTTTCTAGAGTAAACGCCAGTATGTGTGGGACTGCAGCAAGCTAGCAGTCAGCTAAGCACATTTCATTGGGGGAGATTCATTTTATTCAGTGAGCTCTGGAGCTGTTCTCCCATTTGTCCACCAGATGGCGTTTTTCATCAAGCGAAACTCCCGAGCTTCTGCAACCAGCACTCTCAATCAATCAAATCATGAGATTTTTACAGAATTGTAAAGCTAGAGATTTCTTTAAGTGTTCATTTTTGAAAATATGAAAATCAGTGTGCAAGGCCACAGCAGCTAAATCTATATCTCTTTATAGATATTTTAATACCTTCAAAACACACATTCAGTAGGCAAAATCCTATGAGGGCTGCAATTGAGCAGTTGTTTTTTTTTTTTGCTTCAACACACTTGAATCAAATTAAATTGATCTAACAGCCTATCATAATGACTCATTCATTTGAGCCAGGTGTGATGGAGCAGGGATACTTGGAAAACCTGCCAGATTGCATCCCTCTTAGCTCCAAATTGAGCTCTGCCTTACACACTAACCAGTTCCAGTTGTTCAGACGGGTTAAAGTTCTCAAAAACAGCAACGTGAGCTACATCTTACTTTTTTAATGAGGGAAATTCTTCAGATGTCCTTTACCGCACTCACTCAGCATGATCAATAATTCAGCCTTTTGTAGGCTAGGTCTATGAAAGGTGAACGGAAATAAAGTTGACAACATTAAACATTTTTGGGGTGAAAACGTTGAGAAGTGATGCCAAATTTATGCAAAGCTTTGCAATGACTTCTTGATGAAAAGCATTTACAGGGAACCCCCAATTTTTCCAATAATCCAGTATACAATGGATGGATTTTTACTTTATATCTAACCTTTATTCACACCTTTTTATTGTATTATACGAGATACAATTACATTTATTAAAATGCCCAGCGTTATGAAGCAGGTATACATAAAGCAGTGCTTAAAAATAATTAAGTGAGATGGTTAATCTGCTCGTTATGAGTAGAATATATTGTCATATTCCTATTATTTATTTTAAGTTCATTTGTTGAAGACCTCACACACTGGTTAATGCAATGCTAGAACTACTTATAGTTAAGTAAATCATTTGAAGACCAGATCCACCATTAACAAAATAATAATCATCATATAGTTTCAGCAAACTGACAGAGAAGCTACAGCTGCAGACTTCTGAATAGTGGAACACTGATTTCTTTCTTTCTTTCTTTCTTTCTTTCTTTCTTTCTTTCTTTCTTTCTTTCTTTCTTTCTTTCTTTCTTTCTTT
>JBAMHW010000017.1:3297958-3315408 GCA_037177495.1 Rhadinocentrus ornatus
ATAAATAAATAAATAAATAAATAAATAAATAAATAAATAAATAAATAAATAAATAAATAAATAAATAAAATAAAAAAAAAAAACAGGAACATGCAAAAGTACAGTCTGTGTAACACAGTCTATAAAAGACTCAAGAGGAAAAGGGTAGAGACACCTAGTCCACAGTGGAATAATGGGTTTATACGACTTTTACCTGCTGCATCCAGAAACCGACTGGTGTCCCTGCTGTGTGCTGGCACCATTATCTGAGAAGCAACTTCTGTGTTGACACGATCACAAACAAAGATTAAGTCTTTTGTCCCAGGCACAAGAAAAGATACGGGGGGCATGGTTTGCTTCATTGATGCCAGGGACGATGCAATTCTAAGTTATGATACAGGAAGACTAAATGGAGGTGCATAACACAACAGTATGGTTATTTTTAGGGAACTGTGACACTGTGGCAGTAGAGAAAGATTTTATTTATGAAACAACTCCCAAACTTAGTGGGTGATTATTCTTATAAATATATTAGTTTCACAAGGCCAAAGTATCTGGTCTGTGACACACTTTTTTTTCCTAGGCAGTGGAATGTGCGTGTGGTTTGTGTCTGCCCAGACATCCTCTGTGACTGCTCTCCTGTTCTCACATTCAGTCTCCTCAGAGACAGGAAAAGAAAGCTGAGTGTTTGATTGTACGTAGGAACCAAACAACCAAAAGTGCTTTTGATTACCACTTCTGTAATGATAAATCATGTAATAGGTGTAGAAACATGTGATCAATGAAAGTCCATGAGTTGTGTTCTGTTTTCAGGTCGTGGTAAAGTAAATGACTAGAGAGCTGTGATAGTTGGCTTTGATGATTTGAGACAAGCAGAGGGAGATCACTGATTTATTTTCTCAGCTGAGGACCCCAGGGTGCAGGTCCACTCTAGGGTACAATGACCCAGACCAGGAGCATGAACCTCTAGTATAGAAAACAAGCGAGACTCAGAATGGAAAATAACTCGGTTTGAAGGTTTTTATTTAGACGTTGACTGATTTTCAGTCCAATCCTCACAGCTGACCATATAAAGAAGAAAATATTGTGTTTGCTTGTTAAGCTACTCCACAATAACATATGAGACCTATGACTCACTCAGTAACTCATAACTTTTTTTTACAGTGAGTTAAATATTAAAATTTGAAACTTAAGCACTTCAGTGCTTAAAGTGCTTGAAATTTCAGTATTTCAAATATTTACTCCTCTGTTTTTTGATACCTTCTACGTGTCACAAAAAGTTGGGACAGGGGGGATAAAGGGGTGGAAAAGTACAGCAGGAAACGTACAGCAGGATGAACACATTGCTGCTAATTAGACATGTCAAGATAATTGGGCATTAAAGGAACACTTTAGAGAGGTAGAGTCTCTCAGATGTAAACATGGGCAGAGATTTTGCAAAAAAGCAGGATGAATGTTGTGGAGCAATTTTAATAGTTGCAAAGATATTGAATGTCCGTGAACACAGTTTAAAGCTCTATCCTGCAGAGACATATTTAAATATGATTCAGAAATGCCACCATCTTCTCCCGGCCAAAGCTTAAATTCACTGATGTAAAATGGAAAAATGTTTTGTGGACAGAAAAATCGAAATTTATATTTGAAAATAATGAATGGTATGTCCTCATGTAAAAGAGTAGAGGTGCCATGCAATTTGTTATCAGCACTCAGTTAAAAACCTGCTTCTCTGGTTCTATGTAGGCACAGTAGTGCCCATGGAACTAACTTGCACATCTTGAAAGACACCGTCAGTGCTAAAAGGGGTATATAGGTTTTAGGACAAAATATGTTCCCATTCAGATGTCATCTGTTCTGGAAAGGTCTTGCATATTTCACCAAGACAAAGCATAAACTGCATACTCCTTTTATTACAACAGTATGGCTTCATAATAGAAGAGTCCAGGTACTGGACTAACCTGCCTGCAGTCCAAAGCTTTCATCAACTAAAAACATTTGGTGCATGAACTGCAAAATATAACGGAGCACCCAGGACTATTAAGCAGCTGGAATCCTTTATCAGACAAGAAAGGGACACAATGTTCCTCCTTCAAAGGTCCAACAGCTGGTCTCCTTAGTTCCCACATGCTTAAAGACTGTTATTTTTTTTTTAAAAGAGGGGATCTTTAAAAGTGGTCAAAATGGCCCTAGACTAATTTAACATCAAATTAAAAATTAGCAAATATTCATTTCAGACTTTGATATTTTTTCTACGTGGTGGATAAAATAGAAAATTTTGCATTTTGTATTTATTTGCATACAGTGTCCCAACTTTTTTGGAACTAGGGTCATACAGTGTACATTGTGGTGAACACTTATAAATTCAGAATCTGACACATTATACACTGAGCTGCTTCCTAGTGCTTTATTGGTTATAACCTCAACCACCCATGCACATCCCTCCTACTTCACTTTTTTAATAAATAAAAGAACCGCATGCTCTTTGTTCTTTGCTGGGGCTTCACATTCGTGTGAGGTTTATATTTAGAACAGTTGTGTGTAACAGTGGGTGTTGCGTAGGCAGATGTGAGGAGTTACTTTCAACACCAGAACAAATGACCTGTCTTCTGCAAAAACAAACACACAAGCAGAGATTCAGATGTGTTGGATGCACATCTTCACAGAGACTCATTTACATGAACAGACACACACATTATGTTTGGTTGAGGGAGATAAACTTCAGATGCAACAGCTCCATTTCTTCCCCGTGGTAGAAAACCCCATTTGCAGCCACAGCTCTGTGTGATGCTGCAGTGATGCATTATTAACCATCTTTAAACATGGATTTTCTTTTTCTCAATATTTTACAGTATTTAATCCCCCAGAGAGTGTCATAGCATGAAAATATGTTATCTGGCTTTTGTAAGCAACAAAATTTAATAATCAAGCACTGTGACGCCTCCACTGGAGTATTTTTTCATTGATTCAATCATTGCATTGGTGAAGCAGGTTAAAGATCACACAGCAGGGGAAGCCCTCCTCTCACACTCCAGCTCATCAGTATGCATCCTTTAATCACACACACATATTCATTATTCACCTCCCACGGGCTATGAATTATTCAACACTCAAATTTCTATATGAGATCTGTGAGAAGATGCAAAGATTGCCTGTTCATTTTCTCTTCTTTTCTTCAGTCCTCTGCTTCTGCTCAGCCTCTTATGCAGCGTTTTTATACTGAGAAATTAAGGACAAAGACACAAGGGAGAAAAAATATTTTAGTGTGTGGGGGAGGTTTGAACAGTGGCTTTTCTGTGTGGATTTTGAAGTTTGCATGTTCTCTATATGTGTCTGTGGGTTCTCTGAAGACATGCATGTTAGGTTAACTGATGCATATTCTGCCTAGGAATGAATGTGAGGGGTTGTTTGTCTCTTTGTGTTGACCATACAATGGACTAGCAACCTGTCCAGGGTGTACCCTGCCTCTCATCTGCTAATTTCCGGGGTGGGCTCCCTGAATTAAAAGTGGTATGGAAATGGATAAAAAATATATCCATCTATTGGCTTTTTTTTTCTGCAGGGGTTTCTTTGTCAGTTTTATTACTACCTAGGCAGGTATATGCCTTATGTCACTGAAAAATATGTAACTTCCAAATCCACTGTGATCTCTGTTCCCATGATAGTTGTTTCTCTTCCACAACTCCTGACACATAACCTGTGATGCTATTAACAGGTTGCAGTTAATCTTTACCTGGTTGTGTTCCCCCTCTAGGCTGTGAAAACAATACAGTCTGCTGGAAAACAGCTATTACATTTATTTCATCCTGATTGGAAATTGTATTTAAATTGACTAGGGTGGTGTGTGTGCTTGAGAATTTAGCGATTACAGGTTATAAATGGTGTGATGAACCTCTGTCACTTTCAGCATTCTGCTCCACCTGCTGATTCTTTATTTCTTTACAGCAAAGCAATTACTGGACTATCACCAAAACTGACAGATGGTAACTCCCTCAGCAAGTTGAAAACCTGCTTTGATCCTTTTTCTTGAATTTTCACTCTACAAATGCCGCAGCAATAACCAGCATGTCGCCTCCTCGAGCTTGCATTACTGCAGAAGAGTGGCCGTTCATAGAGCGTGGTGGAAAGTGCCGAGGTGATGAAGGTTCTGCAGGCTCCTGATCACAATCGGGGCTTTGGCAGTGTGAATCTCTGGCATAGAGGGAGGTGCAGCCGGAATTAAGAGATGACTTCCTATCTGTCATGTGTGCGCCCACACAACCAATCTGCTACTACTGCTATCTGACTGAGTCTCTAAGGACCCCTTCAGTGTAGCAAAAGCCTTATTTGGGCTTCCTTTATCTGCTCTTCAGATCCCAGGGGAAAACAATGATGCATGGTGCAGTTGTTGAACAACACAGAAAAGGACTGGGTAAACTGGTTGACTTATGACAAGCAGCCACATTTTACCAAACATATAAGAATGTTTCTGATATGGAAGGTTAAATTCAAGACTATCATGCTTGATTGCTTCCTGCATATATAAACCTCATTTAGTAACACATTTACACACCCATTTAGTCCAATGTTCAACTCACCTTATCCACTAGTGACTTATATTAGACACGATGTGTAATTTGACAGAGTTTTTGCCGTGATATGCTCAGTAAGCTCCTGCAGGATGAAAAAAAATTACATTTATATTTGACACTGTTTTTACAGTATGTTACAGGGAATATTTTCAGTGTTGCTGTGCAAGTTGTGTCTGGTGCTCCAGACGGAAGGACATGGAATGAGGAAAAGAGTGCGCCGCAGGCTGTCTCATTGACCGGTTTCACCTTGTAACACATGTTCACTTGGCACAACTTACCAAAAAGGACTCTGACTCTTCCTTATTTTGCTCAGACTGAAACTGTAGATTTAGATTTTGCTATTGTAAAGACACAATTCTCCTGTTTGTCATCTGCAGCTTATTTGCAGGAAATCCCACTCAAGTCATAATTAACTGAAATAATATCCTCATGTCAGAGGTTTTGGGAGCACAGCCTCACACATCCGGGTGCTTATCAGATGTGTCACTGGGCTGTGAATGTTAAAACGAACAGAGCAGACAATATCGACAATTAAAAGGAACAGGATGCCGAGTGCACAATGGGGAACACACAAGAGCATCCACGCCACAATGGGGCCAGTTAATTTGCGGTCCATTTCTGGTAATAACTGGATTACTACTATTAGGCATGTTCAGATAAAAGACCAAAAATGAATAGCTACTGATTTCTAGGATGTTATCATAGGATAAAATATCCTATTTTTAACTTTGTTCAAAATATAAATTGTAAAAAGGGTTTACAAATACAATATCTTTCACACAGTATGTACAGTACTAGTAGCAGCCTGCTGAACGTTGTGTTACAGATCCACACTTGGAAGAGGTCTTGTATGACTCACTCACTCATTTTGAGCATCTCTGTGATTTCTTTTCCCACTAATGTAGGGTAACAGAGCCACATCACGACTATGAAAATCATATCGACAAATATTCCAGCTTCATTCTTTGTTGCTTGCTCTGTATATTTCTCATTTCCCTTTGTTTACTTGTCAGTTATGCATGAATAAATACCTTTTAAAATATATTTTCACTGGAGACTGTTTTTATTTTCTGCAGACTAACAAACTGATTCCTAAAAATAGAGTAGAAAGTGGTTTAACAGCAGGTCAGCTATAAAAAGTTTGTAAATGACAGGAATAGAAGGGAACCGAATGTGAACTCAGCAGCACAGAAATAAAAGGAAAACTAGAGATTTTCTCATTGATCGGATCTTGATGTGAGTATTTCTTAGAGAGTGGAGAAGCAGAGAGGCTGTTGGTTTCTTATTGTTAAAGCAGTCACATGGATTGACATGCTTGCCTAAAGCTAAGCTCTGAAATTATTGTGATCGACAGTATCTTTTTTAACTTTATTTTTCAGGTATTTGACTAATTTTGTAATTCTTTTTTAGCTTCATGGTTTAGTCACCCAGAAACTGCAAACATTTTTCAAAAAAGAAATTTACATTTCTGTAAGAGGTGATGTGTTGACACTCCTCTTTCAAAATTCAGAACATATACTTCCACATTTTGTGAAGACCGGTTCGTATTTGGTCATCTGTAAAAGAAATATGGGCATTTAAGGGTGTGTCAACACTGCAAAGAGAGGACTTGTAGGTATACAAGAAAACTGCTCCCTGTGTTTTGGTGTGAAACAAGGTTGATCTGAAAAGGCTGCAGATGGCTTCTGAGCATTGAGTCCACTGGAGTGTGCAAGGATGTCTAAAGAAAAAAACATTGTGATCTTATCTCACCAGAATGAACTGACTGGGATTGGAACAAGTAAAAATAGTCAGCTTGCAACATCAAATGTTTAAAAAGATCCAGGTTTTTGCCAATGGAATCAGTAGCCTTGTTTTGACTGAAAAAATTTTTTAAAAATAGTTCAATCAGAAAAAAAATGGTTTCTGTCAGATTGGAGTAATCCAGTGTTTCTCAATCCAGGTCCTCAAGACTCACTGTCAGGCATGTTCCTACTCCAACACACCTAATTCAGATTCATGAACTTCTTTGTCAAGTTCTTTCCAAACCTTTTACCAAGTCATTAATTTAATTCAGGTGTTAAAATAGGGTTACCTCTAAAACATGCAGGGCAGTGGGTCCTAAGGACTAGGATTAAGAAACACTGGACTAATTTAATTAGTCCTAAGAAGGAGCTTTTAATCAAGAACAGTGATGAAAAAATAAACCATATATGCTTTTAATCAGATGTTTTTCTGAGATTTTTTTAAGTGAACTGAACTGGAAAGATTTACTTTTACTCTGAGTTTGTAGACAGTAAGAGATGTCTGCTTGTATACTTTCTAGTAAGAAATGAAGTTGGGAAAAGAATTAACGTGTTCTTAATTTGTCATTTTTTCTGCAGACTTTCCATTATATATATAAAATAAGACACTGTACATTCAGATTAAATGATTTGCATCATGTAAACACTCAGATTTCCAGATCTTTTAATTTATTGTCAAACATTTTTGCTTAAATCTATGATCAGGACTATTTCAATCAGACTGAGAAAATATTGCCCAAGTAAATACAATTACTTGCTTGTAGTGGGAACCAGAAAATGACTGATAGCGCCAAAATGGAATTTAAAGTACTTTAATATTAAAACATCCTAAATGTTTTGGTGGGAAAATGGCCTTGGGGCAGACTTTACACAGGAAATTAAGACTGAGCTCACCATTAACCTTACATTAATTTTCAGAAGATGGCAGTGTTATGGGTTGTTTGGATGAGTTTGTCATTCTTTGTCGCACTTTATTACAAACTTGCCTTTTTTAAATGCACAATAAATTGGATATTTTGTGACCAGACAGAATGACTTTCCAACTCTTATATCACTGGATCAAAGTAAAATACTTTGATTTACTGAGCCAACATGTTCTCAAGAAATTTGTCAGAAAATAACTATCTGTTGGGGAGCCTGGGGATCAGAGGCTAAAAGAAAATCTCAGGAATAAATAAATCAGAAGTAAACAAAAAAAAACACATATATAATTGAAAAATAAGAAACTATGAATACCCGGGATTAATAAGAATATTCATATTTGCATCATGATGGAGTAAAGCCTGGATAGGGACAATATTCTGTGTATGTGTCAAAATCTGTTAACAACTAAAACAAAACTCTCCGAAACAATTGTGAAGTTCCACTGGCCCTTTCACTAAAGATCTTCACAAATCAGGCTACAGACCCTAACATTTTTTTATAAGTGATTTTACTTATCCTTCAGTCATTAGATGCCACTTTAAGATAATTTAAACCTTGTTTCTCAAATAGTTTGCAAATGTAATGTAGTGCAAATGTAGTTCATTTATGCTGGGAAGACCAAATTTAAAGGAAAAAAATAGATTTATTTGGTTTCACATCATTAATCATTTTCTTTTCCTTTTAAACAAACCACCAACATATTTGTGTTTTATAAATATATAAATGCCCACAGTATTTATATTCGCCTCCTGTGGTCCAAGCCTAGATCAAGGTCTGAAAAGGAATCAGAAAATGTTGTGACCATTTTAAGCCTTTAAATTCAGAGTAGTGACGCTTCAACAGCTCGCGCGTCTTTAGATGACTTTGCCTTGTTAGTATTTGGCGCCATCTTGTGTACATTACTTGGTACTGTAGACAGAGAGTAAACGTGAATTTGGGAATAAAGTATGTTCTCTCATCTTATTAAAACCACTGTATGTTTGTAATGTTTCTTTCATCAGCACTCAAATGTACCTACAAGGCCAGCATCACTTGGGAGGTTATTTATTTTGCGAATAACTTTTTTTTTTTATATTGAGGATATAGTTCTGCCTGAACAGATCAATTATCATGAACCAAGAGACAATCTTGACAGATTGAACACAATCCAGCCCTCCTCGCTCTCACTTGGGAGTTTTTCTATATTATGTTATATTTATGAGAGAGAAATTACAGTTTAAGATTCACGTGATATCTAATGGGTATTAGGCAAGGCAAGGAAAAATTTATTTGTATAACACATTTTATGTACTGGACCATTCAAAGTGCTTTACATAAAACATTACAAGCATTACAGATTGTGCAAAGAAAGCATCAAAACTAGTTTTTAGAAAAGCAGCAACAAATAGCAGAAATCACGTAAAATCATGTCATAAATGGAAATTATTAAAAGCCATGTTCAAAGTTACTGTGCAGAGTGTATGCATAGGTGCACGATAAAAAAAAAATGTTTATAACCTGGAATTAAAAGTATTTACATTTGGCAAAAGTTCAATCTCCATTTTGTTACACTTGTTTGCAGCATAACAAATAAATGCTGCTTCTCCATGTTTAGCCTGGACTCTGGTCTGGACTAGTTGACAAGAGATTTTGGCTCTACGAGCTCTGCTAGGTTTATATTCTCTGAACAATATCACAGATGTATTCGATCAGAAAGGTTTCAAATCTATTCTGTGATTGACTCAAAGCCAGTGTAAAGAATTGATCTGGTGTGATGTGTTTAGATCTCTTAGTTCTGGTTAAAATGTTTAATGCTATTTTTTAGGATGTCCTGTTGAAAGACCATTAAGTAATCCAGTCTACTGAAGATGAATGCATGGGTGAGTTTCTACTGGTCGTTCTGGGAGACTTTTATTCTGTTGATGTTTCTGAGTTGGCAAAAAACTGTCTTAGTGGCAGCTTTGATGTGTCGCTGAAAGTCCCTTTAACTGATTTAAATGTTAAATAAATAAAAAACTATTAATATAACAATATAAACATTATATACAACGGTAAAAGTTTTATTTTTGTTCTATTTTATGTTTTGATCGGTTTCTGGCGTTAACTCGTGCTTTCCAATTAATTTGAGAAAATTTTGGTTGTATTCGTATCAGAAATGTCGTTCTGGAATCACGTGACTACAGAACAAGTCACGTGACAGGGAAAAAAAAACGAGGAAAAAAAAAACCGGAAACTGTGGAGTTAGTGTCCGCGTGCACCGTAGAGGAGTTAAGATGCGTTCGCCCTTAAAACTTGGAGTGTTCCGAGTTTTGTGGCTTTTTGTTGTGTTTAACTCGGTGCTAACGCTGGACACCGGCATGCTCTTCCCCCGGGAGTCTTCTTCCAGAGAGGTGAAGGAGTTGAACGGGCTGTGGGTTTTCAGGGCTGACAGGTCCCCAAATAGGAACCAGGGCTTCGAGCAGGCTTGGTACAAAAGTCGCCTGGTAGAGGTGAGTAGAAATGTAGCAAGCTGCAGCTCTATAAAATAAAGCAGTTCACTTTGTTAGCTGAAAATTGTCAAACCTACCGCGCTGTCTCGTGTAATAGACTTCATTTTGAACTGCCACCATAAATCAAAACACGTAAACATGGAGTCAATAGTGTAATCATTTAAAACGGACAATAGGTGAAAAGTTAAAACAGCACCAAACGTAGCCACATTAACAATGTGTTGTGGTTATTAAAGGATTTTTGCTCAAGATCACATTTTAATTGGGACTGATCCTGTCAGACTGAGTTTTAAAGGTTTGTAGATGTATTTAGAGAACAGGACATTTTTTATCGTCATCATCTCTGTTGACGGTGGCAGAGTTGAGGATTCTGGAAAAACCGCTGGATATTATGGACAATGCAAGCCACTCTGCACACTGTCATCAGCAACCAGAGGAGCCTGTTCAGTGACAGACTGCTCCTTCCCAAGTGTAGGACCAAAGGCTTAAGACTCTTTAGTCCATCAAGCCATCACACTCTACAACTCCTCACTTGGGGGGAGGACAGAGGTGGACATAAAGCATAGAGAACAGTTAAAAAAAAAGGGGGCCATTGTGCAATACTACTTGTGCAATACATGCACACACAGAGATGGACACTTTCCCTGGTGCAATAACCTAATTCTATGGTGTAATTATTTTAACTCATATTCTATACAAAGCCATATCTACCTCTTTTTGTTTTTATTTTATCTTATTTATCTACGTGTTGTCTTTTTTACTGTTTTTGCTCTTTTTATCTGTGTGCTTATTTACCTGCTTCTTCTTATGTGTTGCTGGAATTTTAAATTTCCTGAGGGAGTCATCCCAAAGGGATTAAAAAAAGTTAAGTCTAAGTCTCTTATTGCATGAACTAAAAAATTAATTAAAAAAAAAAGAAGCTGAATATCATATCTGTGATGTTCAAATGTTAAGGTGGCATTCAATCATTTCTATAGCAACTAAATAGATCCATTCAAAGTTTAAATGATAATAACAACAATATTATTAGAAGTGATAATAATTATTATTATCATTATATACTGCCATCACATTCTGTTTAACAAAGATCTGTCCTCGCATTAACTTTGCTTAGACGGGCCCTGTGATTGACATGCCAGTTCCTGCCAGCTACAATGACATTACACAGGACCCCACATTGAGAAATTTCATTGGCTGGGTGTGGTATGAACGTGAGGTGGTGGTGCCTGCTCGCTGGATCACAGATGAGGGCACTCGAATAGTTCTCAGAGTGGGAAGTGCTCACTATTATTCAGTAGTGGTGAGTATAACATCCATCTTCCTGTGCCATTCTGAGATTCAGGCAACAATTAAAGTCTCTGTAGCTTTGAGATTTCTGTATAGCCACCTCAGTTGATTTGTTAATTCTTTCTGTAGTGGGTGAATGGTGTGAAAGTGACAGAGCATGAAGGTGGTCATCTTCCTTTTGAGGCTGAGATAGGCAGTTTTATCCGGAAGGACCCAACCATGCCGTGCAGGATAACCATCGCTGTCAACAACACTCTGACCCTGCAGACTCTGCCTCCAGGCAGCATCCAGTACATGAACGACCGCACCAAGTAACCGCATTCTCTTTAGTTTTTACTTCATTACTAATTGATAACTACAGTCATTGTTTATTTACTAAAGGGAAAAAGTTTAGAAAATTCAGCTGCCTTCAGCTTATATACTTGAACTGACCACTTCAGCTTGTTTAGTTTATACCCCAGTCGCTTACTTAAGACACTTTGTGTGAGCAGTCAAACTTTCATTTTCTGTCACCACTTCAACTTCAACTTATATTTTCAGTTCACCTCCTTTCTTCTTTTCTTACCTTAACTCTCTCTTGCACTCTTGTTAATTTTTTTTTTTTTTATCTAAATACTCAGATATCAGTTTGGGTGTGATGGCTAATGGAGAAAATATAATTGGTCTACAGATATCCTGATGGTTTTTTTGTGCAAAGCATCTACTTTGATTTCTTCAACTATGCTGGGATACACCGCCCTGTACTGCTGTACACTACTCCCAAAGCACATGTGGATGACATCACGGTGGTGACGGACTTCTCGGATAACATTGGTAAACCAGAAAGGCGGCAAAAGTGCACCTCTTCCAAAGCCATTCGCCCTCTCATTTATGATAAACAATTCTGAATATTTTTTTCCCAAAAGTCTGAATCTGCACCCAATTTTTAAGTTAGTTTGCAACGGGTTTTCTACAGTGAAAATCAAATGGGCACATTTTGTGTCATGAAGTTAACAAAGAAAGAAATAACACAAATATAAAATCCTTGGTGCAGGTAATGAAAACAAATGATTCCAGTGAATCTCATTTATTAAAATTCACATCCTCACGACCTAATTTATCATTTGCAAAACTGGTGTGACTCATTTGCATCAAATAAATGCTATTTTCTTTTTGTTAATGTCCATGTATTTATTGTGTTTGTAGGACTTGTCAAATACAAAGTGTCAGTCCAAGGTGCAGACAACGCCACTGTGAAGGTCACTTTGATGGACAAAGAGGGCCATTGTGTGGCCTCCACTGGACTTTCTGGAGTGCTCAAAGTGGTCGATGTTAAGCTCTGGTGGCCGTACTTGATGCACGATAGTCCTGGTTATCTTTACTCCATGGAGGTAAGACAACAAGCTTCAACTGCCTGCATTAAGTTTCATGTGGATCATGACTGCCATCATATAAATGAGATTCATATAATATTCAGGTTAGTTTAAATCAGTTTAATGCATTTAATAACAAAATTCCTACTAATAGGGTCAAAAGATGGAATCATGTTAGTCCTGCTTCCCGGTCCAGGTCTCTAGCCTGTGGAGGAAAATAAATTGGTTTAAAGTAAAATTTCTGTCTTTAGTTAAGAAGTTTTTCTTGCTGCAGCTCAGAGTCCAGCTTTAGGTCCATCGGTCAGCTCGGGAAACATTTCAGGTCTCGAGTAGCTGGCTCCTTTTTTTCTTTTTCTTTAAGAATCTTCTGTATCTGCTAAATTAATTGTCTGTGAGACTGTACATTCTTGCAAAATTTCTGACTTTAACTTTTACATCTAGGTTCGCCTAATGACAGCCAATGAGAAATCAACATACGAGGATGTTTATACTCTACATGTGGGCATCCGCACCATAAACGTCACCAGCACCCAATTTCTCATCAACAATAAGCCGTTCTACTTTCATGGGGTTAATAAACACGAGGATGCTGATGTGAGTACCACACGAGGGAAGCCTAGTCTTTACAGAGGACTCAGGGACATTAAGCATTAAAGGTGCAGTGTATAACAACATCAGAAGTCAAAAGAAAAAAATGTATATATATAATTAAAAAATGTGTTTCTGGTGCCTAATTACTAATATAACTTGTCTTTTTATTCTCATAAAACGAGTCATTTATATCTACTTGCTATGGGTCCAATACATGGCAGCTACCATATTTGTGCCGTTATTTTTTACTATGGTGTCTCTGAATGGACAAACAACTCTGTGTGATGTCTGAGCTTTAAAACTAGAGCACTGACTTTGTTTTGATAGATGTGAGATCACCATTTGGGATAAGTAACACTTTTAAAAGGCCATATAAGAGGACAGTACACATGTACACAATATGGAAGTAGTTACCTGTAGTGCAGTCATTGCTGCACCTGAGGCCACTGGATCCACTTAGATGAAAACATGTTTACGTCTGAAAGAATTTTGGCTACTGATGGCCACCGTCCATTCACATCTTTGTTTGGTATTTTAAGTAATTTCTATGCCCATCTTTACCACAAGAAATTGGTAATTCTTTCACACTGTGCCTTTAAAGCAAAATGTCTATTATTAAATAAACACTGATGACAAACAATTGATGATTTTTTTCCTTTAAATTTTTATTACAGTTCAGTAACTAAATCCTTCTTTTTTTTTATTTTATTTTTTTTTAAACCATGTGTTGTAGATTCGAGGTAAAGGCTTGGACTGGCCCTTGATTGTCAAAGACTTTAATTTACTGAAGTGGTTGGGGGCCAACTCGTTCCGCACCAGCCACTACCCCTATGCTGAGGAGATTCTGCATATGTGTGACCGTCATGGCATCGTAGTGATAGATGAGTGTCCAGGAGTGGGCATCAAAGACATGTAAGTGTCATCGCTCGCACCTCTGAGTCGCAGTTCAGGGCAGTGAAAAGCTGTAAGATTTACCAGTCGTCCTGAACTAATTTGATGCTGTCTAATGTTGGTTTAAGTCATTAAAAGATTGTCTACAAAACCTGTTAAGTGTAGGGAAAATTACAGATATAATAACATTCTGATCATTTTTCAGGTAAAGCTAAATTCCATTTGGTTTTTGGATCACAGAACTGTGTAAAGGTTTAATTTCTTTATATTTTTCTTCCAAAGAGCCAGACTTACTTGTAATCTTTTAAATGGTTGCATTTTTTTCCGCAACTTCTTTAGTTTCATCAGTAAAAATAATATAATTTGACGTCGCAATTTCTCAACCAACAAGGCCTTAATATACTGTCTTTCTATTTATCTTTGCATGTTTCAATAAACCCAACAGGAAATGCCCAAATTTCCTGGAATTATGTGTATAAAAAAAATAGGAGGTTGGTTGAGACCTTTGCACAGAACTGTAACCGTGAACCTCCACATGCATGTTTGCCTCAGTACGATTTGCAATGCAGACACACACATAGCGTCCTTGTAACCCTCTGTAAATGTTTTTGGGATCTGAAGTTTAAAACAGTGCTACCAGTGTGGTGCTGCATTGTACCTGCAGAATATTGGAATAATGTTGGAATTACCGCTTTGAGCACGATATCTGGCATTTCCAACATTTTTATTTATATTTTATCCCAAGTTTTTTCAGATGGATTTGAACCAGCATTGGTCACAATAGTTTATGAATGCTAAATATTCAAAAGTTTTAACTTGCATGAAAATAAATTAATTTGGCCAATATGCAATACAATAGAAAAGCACAGGGAATAAAGTGCAGCTCTGAAAGATTTAGCTTGTGTTACTGCAAAAGTTGCTCATGTAATGGGCTAATGGTCTGTCCATGGTGTACCCTGTCTTTAGCCTCTTAGCAACTGGGATGGGCACCACTACCCCATGCACCAGCATTGGAATAGGCAGGTATAGAAAATGGATAAAATACAAACTTCAGCAAAGTCTCTTTGCAGTTCTTTAAATATGATTCAGATTCTAAAAGGACCAATCAGAATAATTTAATCTATGCTACACATTGACAGTGAATACACCTCCTTGTTGGATCACTTAAATATCAAATGACCCCGTATCATTGTAAAATAACTACATTATTTACATTACTTCTAAATTATCACTATAGTGTTAATCTTTGTGTACTATTAGACTTTATTATAGTTTCTTGTTTGTTTATTTTTTTGCAATTAAAATTATTGCATCCTCATTGTGAGGATGCAGAAAAAATCAGTAAAGACTTCATACGTCCACTTTTAGTTTTGATGACAGTCCTCTTTAACTTAAAAGATTTAATTTCATTGTTCATGGAAACTTGTTGGGCAAATGACAAAAACCCTTTGAACCTTGAAGTCATTGTTGCTCACATTTTTTATTTCAAGATGCTCTGTAATTCTCTTTGTAAGACTTTTTTTCCAGCAGTTCTTTGCTTAATCATGTTTCTCTGTCTTCCACTTTACAATGACCTAGAGAAGTTGGAATCAGATCAACCAACATAGCTGGTCAGATCAAACTGTTCCTGTTTTTACTTTAAAAACTGTTTTGGAATTTCCCAGTATACACTCATTTCTTATCTTGTCAGCCAGTAGTTTGGTATATATGTGGGCCATATATATATAAGTGATAAAGAAACATGTCATTGCCAGTCTATGAGCTCTGTGTGAGTGTCTTTTGTGCCATTACAGTCGCAGTTTTGGGAATGCCTCTCTGGCCCACCACCTAGTGGTCATGGATGAGCTTGTACGGCGGGACAAGAACCATCCCTCTGTGGTCATGTGGTCAGTAGCCAATGAGCCTGCTGCAGAGATGCCGCCTGCTGAAGTTTATTTTAAGTAAGTACTAATTAAATGTTTAATTTTGAACAGCTCTATTCATCAAATAGTCATAACCAGGCAAATAACATATAACTAGGGCTGTCAAATGATTAAAATCTTTGATCAGATTAATCACAGCTTATAAATGAATTAATCATGATTAATCACCATGCCTAAAATATGCCTCTTTTTACTGTATTGTGGTAACATAACAAGAATTCTAATGCTTACAAATATTTAATTTTAACTGACCTTCACTTTGGGTTTTCTTAGCACTTTTACATTAAATGATCATTTTAGTTGTAATAATCAGTTCAGTATTTCATAAAAAAACAAAATCTAAATTTGTGCCCCCCTTTTCCTGGCCAGTGCCCCTGTCTTATGACCAGAATTTACATATCTGTCACTAGCAAATGTCATTAATACTGAAAAGTAATATGAAATAAGGGCAATTAATATATAGTGAAATAATAATTTCACTCTTCAGCTTCATATGATAGGGGCTTGATTGACAGGAAACATGATTGACAGGAGACGGATAGATTTAGCTTACTATTGCTACCACGTCCAAAACAACACTTTGGGGTAAATATGTGCTGTTATGAGCCGCTAGTTTCCTTCTCAGCTAAACAATAAACAAACGCAACAAGACAAAACTTCGGAAACGCCGATCAAATAATCACTGACAGCCGGTGTCATGGTTCACAGAGGAACAGGAGACGGAGGGGGAGAGGCGGAGGCAGACACTGCACAGACAGAGGATTACAGTAGCAACATATGTACAAAACTGCGGGAATTAAAAAAAATAAATAAAAATGGTTGAATTGTCCGGGTGTTGGACCCACTCATCAGGAAAAGTGTGGGGACGAGGGTACATTAATTGCATTAAAAATGTTAGCGTAATTAATTACAGAAAAAGTTACAGCTGTTAACAAGTTATTTTTGACAGCCTTACAAATAACCTTTGTTTATTTTTTGATAATCATTGGTAATGTAGGTTAAAAAGCCAACTAAAATCCCCAAAGTTGAGCTGAATATTAGTGCATCTCTTTATGTGATTCTGGCTGATTTTTGTAGTGCCAGTCTTCCCCTGTGCTGTCATGTTAAGAATGCAGTACGACCAGTCAGTTGTTCTCAGCGGCTGAAGCTCAGTAGCAGCCTGAGGAGTCGGAGGAATGAAAACATGACTTGCTCAATCACAGTACCCATCAGTTAAACTGTTGCAAGGGGATAACAGAGTGTACACATAGTTCTGCTTTCACAAACATGTGCTTTGTTGCCCCAAATTTACAACAAACTTGATCAGATTCTTTGCCTGTTTGTTGTTATGTAACAGTGTCATCTTCCATCTAATATGTGGATTTATTTTTCCTAGCTCCTTGCTCACAATATACTCACCCACAGTTTTTTCTTACAGGACTTTGATAAAGCATACCAAAGCTCTGGACATTACCCGCCCTGTCACCTATATCACAGACAGTAACTATGCAAGGGACAAAGGGGTGAGTCTCTTCAGCTTTTATCTCAGTATATACAGTATATCTAAGAGAAAACTAACTTACAGTGAGGAAAATAAGTATTTGGACACCCTGCTATTTTGCTAAGTTCTGCCACTTAGAAACATGGAGGGGTCTGAAATTTTCATCGTAGGTGCATGTCCACTGTGAGAGACATAATCAAAAAAAAT
>JBAMHW010000017.1:3315629-3331615 GCA_037177495.1 Rhadinocentrus ornatus
TTGCACTAATGCAGCAGTTATGTTGCTGGGATCAAATTACTCCTGCATGTAAATGTTTTACTAGAATCAAATAGGTTTAGATGCCCCATGTGTCCTCCACAATTCCCAGGTTGGCTTAAACCCAGACAAAACCTAGAAGAAGACATCATGCTTCTTGTTTGTTCAAATGGTAAAGCATACAGCGAGCATAATGCTCCGAACTTTATATCTGCTCAGTTCACTGATCAGCATGGTACCATTTTAATGGCATCTTAATTTGTGTGTGATGTAGTGATTATTCAGAAAAGCCCAAGGCTAACAAGCTAAGGAGGAGCATGTAGTCCTCATCATAGCAGGGTGGAGAAATTATGGTCTATAAATGGATTCCACATCAATCGATACAGGAACAAGGAAAGTCCTCTAACAAAATCTAACTAAAATTTATCTGGTGCCATTAAAGCAAGTTACCTGGGTAATGTTTGTGACTCACACACACACCCTCCACACACCCTGACCAGCAAAATAAATCCTGTTTGTCTTTAAGCAGGCAGATCTGATGTATTGAAACCTTATGGAATTATTAACTTGATGTTTTTATGACTTTTATTACAAATCCATCCATCTCAGTTTGTATTACAAATTACATTTTCCAATAAAAGTTTAAATTTTATCACTGTTTAATTTATGATAGCATCACTCACACCAACACAAGCAAAGTGTCTTAGAACAGCCCCTTTTCACTGACTTCTAGTAGCTTAATTACTTTATTTGCAGTGAAGTAGTTAAGTGCACTACAGGTGTGTTTGAGAACAATGACTTCACTGCTGGGTGTAGCTGGGAAAGCAAAATTCTCCTCACCAATCTAGAGTTAAGTAAGTCTTTAAAATTTATTTCAGCTCATCATATAATAAAGTAGAGTACTGTTTCAGTTATTAATCAGTCGCTTCTCAAAGTCCGATCTCATCATAAATGATAAAGAAATGCAGCATGTGTCATTGTACTCAGTTCATTGCTGCTGACCCAGTTTCTATGTAGAGAATTCTCCTTCATACTTTTAATGTTCAGTTTAGAGTTCCCACACAAGAAGCGTGTGCAGGGAAAAAACAGTCTGAACTGCAAGTCTGTTCATGTCACTTAACTGGATGTTCTTGCATATCAACACAGTTGCTTCAAGTGAATCAAAAAGTAAGGAAGCAAAATTCAAGTTTGAAGGCACCCTGCAGAGTTGTATTCGTTAGCATTTAAAGCTAATTTTCATATAATGTTGACATGCCAGGGATTTTTTTAATCACATTTATATGGAGTGGGGAATACCTTTTTTGGTGTGTTTAGCACTTTGAAGGGAGCAAGTCTTGGTCAGTGAATATTTGTGATTCATTTACCTATAGCCAAATAAAACCAATGGTCCCGCTTCATAAAACAATTTGTGTCTTTTTATAAAGTAATATTTTCATATCTTTGCAATAACATATAATTGCATCTATTAAAATTTGTGTCTTTTAAAGTTAATAGGCTATAACTTCACAACACTACAGAGAAAGTGGAAAAAGAAGCAAAAAAGATGATCAAATCTCCACATATCTTTCTTTGAGAGTGTTTTTCCCCTGTCCCCAGGCTCCTTTTGTGGATGTAGTCTGCATTAATAGCTACTTTTCCTGGTACCATGATCCAGGCCACGTGGAGGTTATCCCTATCCAGCTCAACACTCAGTTTGAGAACTGGTATGGAAAGTACCAGAAACCGATCATCCAGAGCGAATACGGAGCAGATGCAGTGGCGGGGGTTCACAACGTGAGAACACACACACATTATCAGTTTGTATTGCACCAGAAATTTTGTTAGTTTTATGTGGTATCCTGAAACTACATTGAATGGTACAGTTTTGCTCAATTTTATTCTCTTTACATCTGACTGCTGCACATCTTTCCAGGATAGAACAGTCTGATTTTTACTTTCCAGGATCCCCCCTTGATGTTTACTGAGGAGTACCAGAAGGAAGTCCTGCAGAGCTACCACAATGTGTTCGACCAGAAGAGGAAGAAATACGTTATTGGCGAGCTGATCTGGAACTTTGCCGACTTCATGACCACACAAGGTAAACTGGAGATTTTAACTCCCTACAGAAGCAGAACTGCTCACATACCTAGTTTTCAATGGAATTTTTTTTTTAATATTCATTGCTGTCTTAAAAATATAAAATTCTTTTCCTCTTGTGTGTTGTTTCGTATCAGAAGAGGGTTCTTGTGAATTGTACGTTTTTCCCAGTATTTGTTAAATTTTACGAACATACTTTTTCCAATATATACTATTTATTTTTAAATAATTTGTTCAATATAAGAACAATACATTATTTATTAATAGTTAAAACAGTTTTCAGTTTAGATGATTTAACAAGATTTGTAGACTAATTTATTCTTGAAGCTGATGGAAGATTGTGTTTATATTGGGCAACACTTTTTTTTTTTACTTAATTAGTTCTGCCAATAGAGGCAAATACAAAACATAACAGACAAAATGAATAAGCTAGATCAACTAAATAAACCATAAACCAAAAGGGGTAAAGGAAGAAGCAAAAGCTTGTATAATGGATACCCCTTTTAACAACAGAAGAAGATGAACACATAAAGGAAAATTTTAATTTGATATATAAATTATATATATAAAATTTCCCTTCAGCTTTGGTAATCCTAATTGAGTCACAGTCATTCAGATGTATGAAAACCAACCAGGATATCTTGTATTTCTACATTAATTACTTTGATTGATAAATCTGGGAACAATTAGACAATTAGAGACGTTTTCTTGGTAGTTGACTTAATACAAATATTTGATTTAAAATAAAATAATCTTCTTGTGCTGATATGAATCTTTAGTTTGTTATGATTATATTAGTTGTTGAGGAAATGCCGTTTTTTTCCATGTCTCCAGGGATTACTCGTGTGGTGGGGAACAAAAAGGGTATTTTCACCCGACAAAGACAACCCAAAGCAGCAGCTTTCATCCTGAAAGAGAGGTACTGGAGACTGGCAAATGAAACGGGCCAACTCCCTGTTTGGACCAAATACCCTTGCCAATTCTGACAGTGTTTAGGTATCTAGACCAAGATTAGTTCAAACTCATGTATCGCTTTCTAAAAAAAATTACATATCACTTGAGTGTGTAGAATATTTCAGCATCAATAATCCACACCAACACATCTGCTGTCAAACTTCATCTTACGTGCAGACTTTAAGGTTTAATTCAAAGGACGTTTAAATGTTGGTTGGAAATATAACTACAAATAATAACAACCTTTCTTAATTGTTTTGTTGTTTTTTTTAAGAAACCTCTTAAATGACTATCTCAAGTTTCAAACTCATGGATGTCACCAATGACAGTGTTTCTACCTTTGGGATGATTTGCCAGGCCTTTTTCCTGTAGCTGCGTTTAGTTGACGATTTTTATATATAGTATATATATATATATATATGGGACTAATAAAGGATTAAAAAAAAAAAATAAACACAGCTCAATCTAGTTTAAAACGGCTGATCTAACTAACTCATATCTTTCTCAGAATCTTGTCTGAATTAAAGCTGGAAGTCTGCACCTAAAGTCTGTGTTCATTGTCAAACTGTTGTTGAAATAACGTGATGAAATAACGATGTGTTCAATTGTACGGGTCAACCTGTAGCTACAATATTTCTGCAGTCTTGCTTAAGAACTGGACCATTAACACTATTATCATGTGTTTTAAGTTTTAATGCTGACAGAATTGAGCTGCTGATTCATGCTGCATAATAATGTATAATTATGACACATAATTACAAGATGAAATGTTATTGGCACACTGGAGTGAGGACCAGGAGAATGCCTTAATTTTTTACAGGATATTTTTAAAAAAATAAGTAAAAGCATAACGCGTTAAACGTCCTCATTGCAGAGAAAACATCAGAGACACTGTGGAAGAGAGTTCACTCTTTGTTACTGTAGTTTCTTTATCCAAATGTGTCTAAGGACAAAGTTTCTTAGAAAGTGGAGTTTATGGAGTCTTAATGTTGGATGTTTCATAAATGTGCATTATTGTTAGACTGTTGGGTTTATTTTTTGTTATTTACGTGATTGTTGAGCAGTAAAATAATTTGTGCTGCATAAACCTCAATGTTAAAGCTGAATCAAATAAAATGTTTTTATTGAAAGTAAACAAATGCAATTGCTTGACATATTTCATAGACAATATACTTAAATGAATTCTAAATAAATATGTGCCCACTTTTTTTTTTTTTTACTCCTCAAATTATTCCCCACATTATCTTCACATTTCAAGCCATTTCCTGCTTCCTCCTAAAGGGTTAAGTGACGTGGGAACTGTTGATGGTGGCGTGAGCATTATCAGGCTATCACTATCAGTGCAGCCTTGTCACATGGTTGACCTTTCTGTTAAAGCTTGCCAAACAACCATTTACACCCACTTTATATTCCTTTTTAACATACAGTAGCCATAGTAGGTCGTATTTTAAATGTAAAAAAGGTTAAATAATTAAACTTGTTCCAATCAGAAAAGCCTTATTATGTCCTTTTCAGCAGTTAGTTGTCTTTTTGGATTTGTTCCAGCTATAATTGCTGTTTACACAATAACTCAGTTATATAACAAGAAAATTGATGTGCCATTAATTACGCTGCTCTTTTAACATCTTTGAGAAACTTGCTTTCAGTTGACAAGGTTTCTGTGGTGGCAGTCTACAGAATTAATTTGTTTTACTTGAGGAGCTTTCCCAAGAAAATTTAACATGAATGTGACATGTGAGGGAAAGCTACATCCAGTCTTAGGGAAAACATTGTCTATCGTTCTTGTTTTTTCAGTTTTGCCATTTTGTTATAAAATTTTCCTCTTGTAAGTACCTCAATTTTATGATAATGCAATACTGTAAATTTACCAATATGGATGATTCATTTTTAGTGAGAAAGTGAGACTTTCCAGAACTTTTATTTAATTACTATCCTATTTTTGAGGTATGCATATGGGGTAAAGTATAGCTAAATAACCTCAGATAAAACCTACTAGTTGAGAAATAGTTTTTTCATTAAAGCAGATGTGTCAAACATATGGCCCGGGGGCCCAAACCGGCCCTCCAGACGTCCAGTCTGGCAAGATGAATTTGGTAAAAGTGAAAATGTTATATAAAGCTAGATTTATACGGCTAACCTGAAGCTGGGGAAATGTGCTCTCATACTCAAGCGTAAGGTTACGACATCATTTTGCAGTTTCTTTTCCACAGAAATTTAGTGAGAAGCTCCAGAAATCTGGACAAACAAAACTTCACAATCACAAAGCAGTACTTCCATGTAACCACACTGCAAATAGGGGTGAGGTCTGGAAGAGGCCCACCAAGCCTCCGCAGACCTATGCGAAGTATAGAACAGTGATGCAGTAGCCAACTTCATGCAGACGTGCGAGTATAACTCTGGCTTAAGAGATTTACTGTAATTTCTCAATAAAAGTAAGCAATTCCTATTTTTTTTTTACGTAAGGTTGCATTTTTATGTTTAAAATTTAAAAGAAAGTTCTGATCCAGTTTTCATTACAGCCACTGTTATTGTGTGTTTGATGCCATTTAATTATTTTAAATAAGTTAAAGTGACAAATGGTTTCAGAGGGAATGTTTTAATGGTAGATCATTTCCACATGACAATGACACAGTTAAAAATTTGTCAATCTTTTCCACAGTTTTCCCTTAATGCAAGCTGGATTTAAACAGAATTTTGTTTTTGCACCCTCCTACCGTTCATGTAACACTTTTCCATGTAAGAAAATACAGCATTTTAAAACATATTTGGCAATACAGAAGCAAACCCAGTGAGTTTTCCTCCACAAAGAATTTTAATAAACATTTCTTGCTGACACATGGAATCTTAGCCCTCCAACCCCTCAACTTTTTAATTTTTTTTTTTACTAAAATAACCCAGAATGTTAACAGTCTATACAGCTAAAGGGCATATTTCAAGATGGGGGGAAAGAACATTACAATCTTATTTGAACAGTTTATTCTTTGCTAACAAACAAATCTAGCTAGACAAAATAAAAATGATTATATAGTTGAGTTAGGGAAGGAAAGAAAATAAAAACAGGCGGTGATTTGATGGGGTATTTTGTCTGGCAATTTCTGAATGGATTTTTGTACCGTTATTGAATACTAAATCTTTGGGAATTACCAATTTATGTGATTCCATTATCAGAAAGGCATCAGAAGTGCCTGTCGTGGCTACCATTCTTTTTTTTTTCTTTTTTTTTACAAGGCGTTAACGTTGCGCGTCTTTGGCTCAAGGCCTAGTGATCAAACAGAAGGCACTTTTGTTGGCATTAGTGATGCAACAAACATGGCAGTTATATCTCAGGGCCTAAATGAAAATGATGAGAATGTAGTTTTAATTGCTTTTTACTTGAAATCGCCCAACAAAGCTATCCTTTCTGTGTATTTTACTTAACATTCCTTACCCCGTTTCCTTAAAGTAAAATGAAACACTTAGTGTAATAAGCTTGCAGATGAGCAGAAACATGAGCATCTACCTGCTGCACACTTGTTAGTTCTGTCAAAGCTCACATGATCCATACTTTTCACTGAAAAGAAAGAAAAAAAAACTAGCAACTTTTGGGAGTTTGACTCTGCTGAAGTGACTATAAAACACAGAAGGAAAAGGAACAGTGTGGTTGGTAATTTGTAGACATAAAGACCCTGACATAAACCTGACAAGGCAATACTATAGATGCAATGATGCACACATTTAGGCTGTCTATGGAGAACCACAGTTTAAGTGTTTTTGCATGCTTTTGCCACATTACTACAATAACGTTCATGTAACTGGCAACCATAGGAAAACCACTGTCAAATTTTGTTTTTCTCTTCTAACTATTGATTCCTAAAAATGAAGTTGCACAGACTTGAAAAGCTTTGGAGAATCTTGAATTTTCATTTCTAGTGTAACACATTCAAACATGTACAATAAAGTTGCCTCAAGAGTGAATTGTTTTCCCCTTTTCAGCCTCCCATTGAGTCCCAAAATGCTACACGTGCACAATACAAAATCAGTGGAAGTAATATCAAGTACTTGTATCAATCAGATCCAACTCATCTGTTGGGCTCAGTATTGTTTTAAACAAAAAAGGACAAATATAGTCAAGTAAGATCTTCTTGGTGAAGGATTAGGAGATTATTCTAGTGACAACATAATGTCTGCTTGGAATGTAAAAGCTGTGATTGTGACTTCAAGACAAGATATGCTTTGGAAAAAGCCAATGATGAACTTAGATGAATAGTAAAGGGGAGGTCACAACATGCAAGAACAGAAACAATTAGATAAGGTATCACCTTCATTTCTAGACTGTTATTTCATACCATTATTGCCAGAAGAAAGTAATTTGAATCCCTGTCCTGACTGTTGCAAACATCAGAATTTATTACTTCTCACCCTTTATGACAGCCATCTAGTAGAACCTGAATTTGAATAAAATATGAAGAGGTGTGCAGACTAGCAGTGAAGGAAACTTGACTCACACCATGAGTTATGACAGTGTCTACTGTATAAGATTGTCTAATGGCAATCAAATGCTCAGGACAATGGGTGGATTTTGAATGGGGTAGGAAAAAAAAACTCTTCTCTAGAAGCTGCAATAGTTTTCTCCATTCAGTGGTCTAACGCTGCTTGAATCTTGTTAATGTCAAATCAACTTGGATATCTTTCCCGTTGGAGCACGAACCCCCACATATGGCTTCACACAATGTTTAGTTTCCTTTGAGGATTTCACTCCTAGGTTAGTTCTGTCAAAGTTTTGTTCACATCCTGCAAATGAACTGTAACTCAGCTTGACAAGATCACCGCTACTGTTCAATTGACATCAAATGTATGCAAAGAAAAAACAAACAAAAAAACTAAAGCCAGACGAACATTAGCGCAACCCCAAGATGCTTCTGCCACCAGGCCGCTCTACCCTTGAGCAGACAATCACAGTGTAGCAGCCTTTTGCTACCTCATGGGACTGTTGGGGAGGGTGAACCATTTCACTGGTACTTCATTTACAAAAAATATGGCCATAAAAATAAAGCCATGGACCTGTGAACAGTTAAACAATGAGGAAAAACTTGTGTTGACAAGACCCACCAAAAACATGAAAAAAAAAAAAAAAAAGGTAATTCACCTTAACACTCCTTTAGGCACATTAGTCCGAATGGATCCCACTTGTGTCGTGGTCAGGAATGCTTTTCACACAACAAAAACAGTACGAGGGTGCCTTTATCCAAAACGTGGTGAAAAGAACTGGCAGTTCTATTTAGAAAGATACTCCAAACATCCACTTACAAGGAAATCTACTCCGCATCTGAACTGCATGCCTGACCAGGATTCTCGTCCATCAGACTGACCGTGACCGCCGTCTCTTCCAGATTTATTGTTGTCTTCTTCTCTTGTCTTTATTTTTGTGTCAACACTAAAAATCACAATCTAGCCTGGAATATTGCTCAGCGGCTATTTACAGAATTGCAAAACAAACAATCTGATCTACACATTCTCTCACACAGTCCCGTGTTTATTTTTAGTGGTCCTCGACAAAAAGAAAATGTACTACAAAGTGTAAACATGGAATAAAAACAAAATTATTCTGTATAAATGGTAATTATTTAATTACCCCCCAACCCCATCTCACCCTGCCATACAACCTAATCTGCAAACTGTACAAAAACCAGATGAGTGTTTTTCTAATTTTGGGACCCATTATTCGGCTCCGAGTTTTAGTGCAGATGTGCTGTGCAGTAATATGAGCTTTTTAACCATTTCAAGCACAATGTCCCATTTCTTTTTCTTTTCTTTTAGCTCCACTCTGCGATCTTTTTTGTTCAAATAAGAGCTGCTCTCCGTGTGTGTTGAGACCTTCTGGCGCAACATGATTGCGATGGTCTTTCCCCACACACACCCCCCTTAGTGAGTACGTTAACCAAAGAGAAAGAACAAAAAAAAAAAAATCTTTCACTTACAAATCCTTCAGTGTTTGCAATCAACATTGAGATGTCAGGCCCAACATTTAAGTTAAATTTCTTCATTTTTTTTCTTTTTCTTTTAAACACACAGCAGAATAAACATTGTTTGGAAGCAAGGTCTCCTGGTGGCAAGTCAAATGTTCAGAGGTCACATTTCTTTTTTAGTTTATGTATTTTTCTCGCCTTTCTCTCGACAGCTTAGTCCTGCTTGGCCTGGAGCTGCTGCTTCCAGGCCTCGTTCAAGTAAACCAGTCGCTTGTAGTTGAGAATAAAGAGAATGAAGTTCAGAGCGTATGTGGTGATGCAGATGATGCAGAAGTCCTTTAGGACAAAGTAGAGGATGTAGCCCAGGTAAAGCGAGCCCACCACCGACAAGATGGATGTCATCATGAGAAAAAGGGCGGCCATTGCACTGACAGTCATTCCTATGGCAAAAAACACAAACTAAAGCTTAGTTTACAACAATCTTGCAACACAGAAGCAACTTAATGAGTTAGCTTTATTCTTAAGAGGTTTCAGGCTCAGACAGCTCTTTTATATTATGCGGCTCCTCGTAATGACACTCGATGCCGAGCAGAGAGGTCGTATTATTCTGTCACATGAGGTGCAGTCCTTGATTTAAGCTCAATTTCTACAGTGTTTGTGCTTGTTGTACATTACTGTGCAAGGCTCGAGCCACCCATTCTTTCTTTATATATTGCCAACAAAACATTGCAATATGTGCTAGTATAGATGGAAATAATGAATATTTCTAACAAACCTGGAAGTCAGTATTTGCTATGAAATCCTTTTTTTTCTCCAACAGTCTGAACATCTTCCTGTTACTTCTTTAAGTTGTCGTCAGAAATAGTTTTCCATGTTCTTTAAAGGGACTTGGGAAAGCTGTTCTTTGAATGTTGCTGCCCTCAGTGTGCTTCTCTGTCAAGATGATCTCACACTGTTGCAACAATGTTGAGATCCATGCTCAGGGGCAAATTTGCTCCATCAGACCTGTTTCGACTGATTTTCAATCCAGTTCTTGTGTCATTTGGCCTACATCTCCCCATTGTATTCCTTAACCCTCACAGTCCTGACCATGTTTTGGCTTTTTTGAGTCACTATATTGTTTTTAATACAAATTTTACAGAGCGTTTATATCTGACTGGCACCATAATGTGGAATGATCCCCTTACTGGCTTCATGTGCTCTCCATCATCCATAGAATGGTGCTGTGCATCAATCGTTATGCACTGGATGAAGGATGAACTGTTTATGTCTCACAGATCCAGACTGATCGGGCTGTAAGGGTTAAGTATGGCTTTTTGACAGTCACCAGAACATTTCTGATGACACTTTGGTCAGATGTTGTACATCTCTCATCAAATCTTTGCTTTTTTTTTCTCCATTTTTCTTAAGAAAGACTGGATAACGTTCTCCTGCACAACACAGTTTTTAGACCTGCCAGGTCTCCTTTTGTCCTCCAGTTGACCAATTTCCTCAAATTTCTCAGGACACTGACTCCACTGAGCTATGCCTAGTTTTTAGTTAATAGCTTTTTGGGAGTTACTTTGTTAGTGGCAAAAATTCTGTTTTATTACTGTCAGACTGTTTGACCTGCAGCGATTTGCACAGATCCAACTAAAGATACTGGAGCACATTTGCAATATGCTGCTAGTAGCCAAGTGCCTAAAGATACTACTCAAAACTGGTTTCTTTCAAGCAAAACAAAGAAATTAGGGGTAGCGCTAAACATTTATGTACTGTATTTCATCAGACTTGCAACTATACAACAGTTTAACTTTGTTAGTATATAGGTCTGCCCTTTCAAAGGCAAAAAAAACAGACACACAGACTTGCATATACAGTTTCTGATATCTTTGCACATGTTTGAATCAATAGTAATGGGAGCTGTGTTGGATCACAAAGCTCACTGGGAATAAAATTACCACAAATCATCATGCTTAAATATGGAGGTAAAACCATTAATATCATGTTTATAGTTTGCCAGGTTACACTGAAACAAATGATATATTCATGATGTAACTTATAACTATTCTCACAGTGCAATAAACATGCTCAAAGACCCTGTACCGGTGTAGCACAGAATGTCTCAGCAAAACACACAGCTATAGGATTAATTTCATGTTTTGCAACACTTCCAAGCTGCACACTGGCATTGTTCAGCGATTAAAGACCTGCTATGCACATTTTGGATTCCAGCCTGCTCTTATGAGAATAATCAAACTTCTGAAATGAACTTGTGTCGCCTTTAATATGCAAATCTTGACCCACTGTGGCTTTTTAGTTTAACTGGGCTGCTGCTGTATTAGTTAAATGAGTGGTAACTGCTGTGGCTAAAAGGACCTCTTGTTCTGTGCCAGCCCCAGGTGGCCAGGCAAGTCTACAGGCCACTCTGCAGGCAAGCATGTCAGAAAGCGAGTCAGAAACACCATCAATGTGCTGAGAGGAGAACAAGACTGGCACAAGGGAGAGACGTGTTCAAGTTAAACATAACAAGAGACATTAATGATGATTTCTGTCAGGAATATTAGAATGTTATAAAACAATCTAATGAACAACTAAAAACTAATAGCTAACCTCTGCAGCCTTGGTAAAAATGAATGAGTTTAAGAGCTTTCTATTTAACTGCACGATTACATTTATACACTGTTGCTTTATTGGATGTCAGTGTCATGTGAATCAGGTCTGGTCAAATATAGCTGCTACACAAGAAGGCAAAGAGCTGAGTCAGCCCTTTGTGCCTGTGCAAAGGCTAAGTAGATTTATCTCCTAATATTTGCAGTATGAGCAGTTTATGTTCACTAAAATAATGTCTTACCTAGTAAGAGTTGAAAGGCATAAAAGACAATCCCATAAACACTGTTAGGTTGATTCAGTGCACTGTCATTTCCAAAAATTGAGCCCAAGAGTCCAAATCCTCGACCCCACCTAAAACAAAAGCAGAACAGCAGCAAAGAAACCGGTTACACCTTTATTTAAAGGAAGCGAGACACAGGATCTCATCTGATTCATGTCAAAACGCAGCGAGTCTGACTAAATCAGTGCAGAGGGCTTAAAATGCAAAGAGAGGATATAACAAGACTATAATCAAATTATGATTTTAGATATACGTCCAATAATTTCTCTGCAGCATTTATTTTATACAGTTAAATTACCAGCAGAATTAAAAGTAAATGTTTGACCAACTAAAACTGTAAAAAACTCAAACTACCACTTTATATTTCCATGCCTCTGCAACCAATTCTGATAAAAAAAAAAGAGTTTGCCAGTACAACCAGTTCTGTTCGAATATGGGATTTCAAAGATCGATGCTGCTACAAAGAAGTTACAAGTTAGAAAATGTGGGCGTTACACACTTAGATTCAACCAACCTTTCTGTTCAGACTGACCTCTAAATAACTCATTTTAATTGCTTGATTTTTGAGCCCAAAGATCTATTAGTACAAAAGAAGGATTTTTTGTCCTGATATGGAAACACTGGGAAAAGAACATCTAATTATGGCTGTTATTTGTAAAGAGGTAGAAAAATTACATAAAAAATCATTGATTTATGTCCTGATCTTTATCTGCCTATTTAAAATGTCTATGGTCTGACCAACAGTCTACAGGTGAAAGATACTGATTTTTAAAGATAATAAAAAAAAAACAGAGTAAAAGCAGCAAGTTATTAGACTGGAGAAGCTGTAGTCTGAACAAGTGTGGCAATGTTGCTACAAATGACAAAAAAAGCCACAACAGGTAATGATTTACTTTATTTACTGTTATGAGCAGTGACTGAAACACCTCATCAACCACATTAAACCCCAACAGTATCTATAGCTTGCAAGAGTCAGACTTTTTCTCCTGATTTTATTAACTCTTGAGCATAAACAGGAAAGACTGTAGATTGAAGTTAATTAAAAAAACACTTTGGATAAAGTTTACTGGGACTCAATTAGAGAATAATTTCAACATCTTTCTTTGAACATCCTGCTCACAGATATGTGTCACTCAGTGCAGATGTTCTTGGGAACAGCGTTCCCGTTTTACAATGCTATAAACAATATACAAATGTAATTAATAGCTTGCACCATATAACAAAAAAATGCATGTGTAATGTGGCAAATGAATGCTGCTTGCAAGAGTATTTGTGAACAATGGCCCAATGAGTAATCAATTAATCTAGAAGTAATCTATGAGTAAGTTGCAGATACCCAGGTTCATGTCTGCAAACAAATCTCAAGAGCCTCAAATGATCAGTTTTTATAAAAGCTGAATGTGTTAAGTATTTTTCCAGTTGGCTCAACTACTCAGATCTTTGTCTCAAGACACAAAAGTGCTTGTTTTTTTCAAAGAAGCCTATTACTACCAATATGACTATTACAATCTGCTTGAATACTCGAGTTTAAAACATGCATTTACAAGTATAATACAATTTTCAAGAATAATTAAATAGCTTGCTTACAATATATTATTTAATTCACTTCCTGATCAAAGCTTATTTTCCTTGTGTATATAAAACATGGTATCACAGATTGCAAAAAGCCATGCTAATAAATTATTTCCCCATTAAAAGGTTTTGTCAAGAACTCTACCTTTAACTAGTGCTCTTTAGCATAAGCACAAAAAAGGCAATTCAATATACATAAAATATGCACCACTGCACGCTATACATGGTATTCACTTCATCTATAAAGCTACTGATAATATCAGATATGGGACTGCTTAGTGTAAATTTTAATAACTCTGCATTTGGTTAATGCAGACATACTTGTAGCTCATACTTTAGGTAAGATTCATTAAGACTCTGGGAGAGTTCACTCAGACATCTAACAAATACAAGTCCCAAGTCTTCTACTTAGCTAAATATTCAGGGATTTTTTTTCGGTGAGATTTAAAAAGGTGGGGCTTGCTCGATTCATTCATAGTTGAATGACAATAGTAAGGTCGGTATGGCAACTGGATTATACAAGTATTATCTTGATGGAATCGCGATTACAAGCTATATTAGGGCTACTCCCATCAGAAATTAATTAAGTATTACTGTGACTGATTTATCTGTTGAATCGGAGCCACATGTGAGGAGAAGAGTCCCCTCCACTGACCTCTGAACAGCAGGTGTGCGGTTTGTTTGATAGTTAATGACAGTTAGATGACATCTTACGTGAGCGTCTTCCAGGTGTGTACCCATCCAATCATAATGAAGCTAGTTTAACCACAAGTAATTTCTGTTTTGGTGAGCAGAATAAACGTCTTCAGACAACACCATTCAAACGTTTGACAACGATATCGTTAGCCTGGACAAGGCAGCGCCTTCAATGCTGAAGTGGGTTTGGACTAGCAACCAGTGGAGTCTGGTAATATTAGCATACTAAACTTAGTTTACTTATTTGACAATGCTGTTGAAAGCGAGCCCCGACTCATATGTTAGCTTTAATGCTGTTTTGCTAACTGTTAGCAAAATTAGCTTCTTTAAGCTAGACAGCTAATGCTGTGCTTTTTAAATTCAAAGCCATCAATTAACTTATTTCAGGCAGTTTATATGTCCACCAAAAAGCTTTCAGCACCCACCAGATACGGATTGTTGTTAGCCTTTACTGTACAGCACAGCAGTCAAACATTAGCTGAGTGCATTTGACAGTTTAAACCGCGCAGCCCTTCCCAGATTGCCACAATAGCAGCCAGCTTCATTGAGCGCCACAGAAGGCGCTCTTTGCTGAATTCAAATTACCTTGAGCTGAACACTTTTGAACAGCTGATGGAGCTGCTGATGTCGCACATGGCCGTATAACTCGGATCCCGTCCCTTTTCCCTCTCGACGTGAAAAGCATATAGAGACAATAGTATTCCCAGCAGGCATACGAGAAGCCTAGCTATTCTTTCCCACCGAGGGGTGGACACTCTCAGGACGGGCGCCGCCATCACTCCTGGCCTAGCTGGAGACACGCATACATACGCAGCGAGTTCGCCTGTGAGACACAACTACGACGTGGAAAAGCGTCAGGACGTTCCACACGGTAGGGGGCGGGCCGCTGTGCAGAGGATCAAAACAGTCTTTCAACCCTTGCGGTTTATGCAGGAAACGCTGTAATATTTTATACTTTCGACAATTTATAAGTAACTTAAAGCGGCTAAAATAATTTGTGAATTTATGTAGTTTAAACCACATATATAATCTGCTATCTAAACAAATTTTAAAAATGTTAACGTTATGTTACTTTATTCTAATTCATCTAAATGTCGTCATTGTAGAGTAGAAGGGAATTTTTTTAAATAAAATAATTGACCAACCAGAATGAAAACCACTTCCTCTGTCAGAGCGACTGGCATGATCACATGACTACATGTATATAAACACAGGGTGACATCATCTGTTTACTCGCTCCGAGACTCCTCTGCGAGGAACTGCTGCGATCCCTCTCCAAATGGCGACTGATATAGAAAAATTGGTTTCTTTCGAAGAAGCCTATTACGACCAATATGACTATTACAATCTGCTTGAATACTCGTGCCATGCTGGCGGCAAAGGGAGGTCCAAGAAGGAAATTGAACTAAATACGAACCGCCATTGCCCCGCTGGGCATGAGAGAAAGATAGCAGAAAAATATCACAACAGCCAAGTGAAACGGTTGAGAACCAAGAGCTCGTCGTCGTGATGTTTTCCTTTATGTGTACAGGTAGGCTGAACAGTGCGAGGTTCCATCTGTGCCAAAAACATTCAGACGTGTTTATATGCACACTATGTCTATGCACCATTGTGTATGTAGCTGGTAAACCTGACCACACATTTGGCTGTGTCGATTACTCCGTGTGTCGTTACTCCTTACGTCGTCAGACTTTGATTTTAAAACAAAAATTAAAAATCAATAATCCTATTAATCTTAAAATCCTTTTGAAATACCTTTCTGACAGGTCTGTGGCTGTAGATGACATGTTACCATAGTACAGTGGTTCCCAAACTTTTTTTGCAGGGCCCCCTTTTCATTGACAACAATAATGTCAAGCCCCCCTGATCCCAGT
>JBAMHW010000017.1:3334181-3344843 GCA_037177495.1 Rhadinocentrus ornatus
AACGTTCTCCACGGCGTCTCCAGACTCTGTCACGTCTGTCACATGTGCTCAGTGTGAACCTGCTTTCATCTGTGAAGTGGACAGTTTGATATATAAAAGATGTATTTCAATTCAATAAAATATTCTTGATTTAAGCCAGGTTGGGTTGTTTTCTTTTGTTTATATATATATATATATATTAGCGTAACATTAATAAATATCTGTATAAATTAACTTTTTTACGCTTTTCTGCAGGAAAACGGTGCTTTTATTTTGAAGGATATATAAACCGGAAATACTCCTTTCCTCGCATATCTTGAAAGTATCTGGTCCGGATTTTTCGTGTTTTATTTTATGGTATTCTTTAGTCCGGACAATGCAGCTATGCAATGTATGCAGCAAGGAAACTCCAAAATACAGATGTCCTGTCTGCAGAATAACGTAGTAAGTAAACTAATGGCTATTAGTTTTAAGCTAGCTAAACTCCTGTTAGCTTTTTGGATTAAGCTGTGTCAGATCGAGTTTAGAAACGATAACTGTTTGTCTTTTAATAAGGTTTTTTAACCTTTCTGTTGAATAAATAAACACAATATTATCAATAAAGATTACGAAAACAAGCAAAAAAAAAAAAAAAACATCGTGCGTGTCTGCTATACCAATGCTTTTTCGCCACATGGGACGGCAACCCATTTAGGTAAAAAAGACTACGTAGTTGGACAAATTACATAAATGAAATGTTTAGACTGGTCTAATGTTTAATTTATCCACTTTATTAGGTTAATTTCTTGAATAATTTGTTTGTGTTTGTCCTGTTGTCACAGTTTAATTTTGTACGCCAAATAAATTCCAGCATCAATTCTTGTTGCTCTTACAGCTGTTCCCTTGGCTGTTACAAGAATCATAAAGGTTAGTGAGATTGATCTAGTATATATAAATATATATATTTCCCATCAAGAATTAGTTTATTTGGCTTTGGTTTTACTCCAAGGTAATGTTAACTCTTTTTCCCCCTCTTTTAGACAATTGCCTTCCTGTTGAGAAGCCTGTATCAATTAATCCTGAGCCCAAAAATACAGCCAGCACTGGTATAATTTCTATGGTTTTTGTCTTGCTGTGTCCAAATAATTTAGATTAGTTTATAAAATTAATTACAACAGTGAACAAAGTAACTGGTCCAATAAAGAAAAAATTTGTCAGGAATATAGCATTCATATTGTTTAATGAAAAATACACTGTATGTAAATATGTATGTAATGTGCAGGTACAGATAATCTGTATGTGAATAGAGTTTGGAGGGCTCAATACATTTATGAATTGGTCTAAATGTCAGATGTGTGTTTGTGTAATCATCCCTTTATTAGATTAAGGGATTATTGCTGATTTAACGGCTCACATGTTTTGCAGTATCTACAGAGCCGTGGGATGATGATGTACTGCATGAAGATGTTATCATTGACAAAGTGCCACTTCAGAGACTTCAATTGTTAGGTATTAATTATCCATTACATTTACCTTCTTATATATTATTACTGAAAGCTGCAGTAAGTTTTTAAAAGAAGGTATAAACAGGGAAAAAATACTCAAGGTAAACTTTTTTTCCCCTTCTTTACAGGTCAGTCAAAAGAGCTCAGAGATCTCCTTTACAACCCCCATCTCAGACATTTGCTGCGTTCTATCGACAGCGCGGAGAACAAAGACCATGCAATGAAGGCTGCCATGCAGGAACCTTTGTTTGTTGAATTTTCAGATCAGTGTTTGAAAATAGTTGAAAATTAAACTAAAGCATGCACATCTAGTGATGATTTGTAAAATTCTGTCTGCATCCCTTTTTGTATTTTTTTTAAAACCACACATTATGCATGTTTAGTTATTTCTATTCCACTTTGCCTAACACTGTATGTATATAACAGTATGCAAATGAATGTACACTTTTATAAACAGTTCCTGACTTAACACAGTTCAGGCTGCTAAGAGTTTGTATTTTATTTATTTTTTAATATGGCCATTCAGTTTGACAAAAAAACTGTTTAAATATTTACCTATACAGATCAGCCACAACAGTAGAACCAGTCACAGGCTGATGACTGAATAACATACTTAAGAGTTGCACAAAAGGTCCGGCCGTATCACAAAAGCTGCACAAAAACAGCTTGTATAGCACAACCTACTTCCCAGATCACAACTGGACCATGCACCTGCCGTTTACGTCTGATCTATGGAGGTTCAATTTTATAACTGTGCACCCAAAGGGATTTCTTGCCGTCAAATGACATAGGATAACCGAGAAGGTCCTGAGTTTATGCCCCAGAAGGAACCACCACAATGTTATTCAGAATGTTAATGTTGTGACTGATCAATTTGATTCAAGTTTGTATATATTGATCTCTTGGTGCATGAAGAAAAAAAAAAAAAGTTGCAACTTAAACAGTTACAGTGAATCTGACACATTTACCACAGCTGAGAAAAATAGACAAAAACTATTTTATGAAGAGTGAAAGCTGTCCCTGAAAGTTATGTTGCATCTGAAACTAGGATGATTAACATTCATTTTTACATACATGATATGTATCATAGTGCAATACTTGAGCTAACGCTAAATATATATCTTCTTAGGTTTGGTATCTCCGTTATAAAAAGTGTGTTCCCCATGTAACCACTGCACTTTGGTAGAGAAGACTTTGGTATATTTTTCAGTTGAACTGTGGCAGGTCAGATACCTGGTTGATAGTATACACCATGAAACACTTTTTGCTAAGAAAAAAAGCAAGTTGAATATACCGGTTATAATTTCCCTGTTTAACTTCAGTGTAGTGTCTCCCATTTTAAGTCATTTTGCTGCTAGTGAACACGTGTGTAATGTGCAATGTTCCTTACATGTGCAATTCTTGCTTCTTTAAGACAAACATTACTAAATGTGAATCATGATAATCTAAATCCAACTAAATCTATTAAATAACCTTCCTAATAAATACATCAACCAACAGCTAATTTGTAATTTAGGTTTAGATTTTAAGGGCACTTGTCACAAAGCATAATACACCGATCATCAGTCAGATGTTTCACAGAAGCAGCCCTCCGACTGGTAAAGGGGTAAAGATTGTGCCACTTATTTTCAGGTCAAGATAATGTTTCGTTTTTTAAATCCATGTTTGTCTTGTGCAATGACATCGTCTTCAGCATAACACTTTTTATATGTTGGACACATTGCACATATTCTGAGAAGAGCTTTAAAAATCTCACTTGTTCCATCTCAAACAAAAGATTTTTGACTTCATAACACTGCATTTTTGTACCCAACCACCAGTTTCAACATTATTATATACAGAGGTGGGATTTTTGACAAATCTCTGGCTCCTTGAATTACAAAAGGTTAGATTTGGTGTTCTAAATTAGATGCAAAGTGGAAGCATAACCAGGTTTGTAACCAAGTTTGTTTCTTTTGTGTAATTTTGTGACAAACAGTTACTTTTTTTCCCATGGAGTTTGTGTTGAATGATGAATGTGTACATATAAAGTTTGTTTTGCAGTAAAAAAAAACTTTTTACAAAGTTTTCTCTAGCAGGATCTCATTGAACCCTGTCACATCGCTCTTCAGGTCTGGGTGTCTGTCTGCATACAAAAGTGGAGAACGCTGATAATGCAGCTTTACAGATCCCTGTGAAGAAAATAAAACATCTTAAATGAGTAACTGAAACTAATATCACCCAGTTAATAAGACATCTTGCAGATGGTGTGTGCATGTGTCCTTACTTTGGGTTGAGCCCGTATGGAAGCGAGCCCCTGCTTGTACTGGTTGGTCTTCACCTTGTACTCTCCTCTCCTGGATGGCAGATTGAGTGAAGTCATCACAGACATCATCTTTTGGAAGCCTGTGGCTGTGAGAGAAACTGTTATGGATGGGGCAGAGGCCAAAGCCAGGCCCATAGGCCAACCGCGCACTGCAACAGGCTCTGGGATGCTGGAGAGCTGCACTGAGCCCCGTTCCCTGACGACAGGGGTCAAAACTTGCACATCCTCCTCCTCGAGGTCTTTTGCATCATCAAGTTCAACGTCAGCCAACGATGTCAGAAGTATCTACAACAATAATGAAACAAATTATTGTATTACTTTGAAGTCCATGTAATGAATTAGTACAAAAACTAAACTTCAGTGGTTAGATCTCACCCTCCATTTCTTCCAGGTGTTCTGAATCACTGCAGCTGCTGTGTTCCATCTCCGGACCCGCTTCCTGACCAGCCAAGACCTCACTGCTGCAGGCAGCAACAACACTTCCAACAATAAATATCTGAGTCATTTATTCTCCAAGTTTAATCAACACAAGGCTGGTGTCATTAAAAGAAACGTGTACGCTCTTTCATTCAGAAGTAGTGTCAAAGGGACACATGTCATCAACAATTAATCACATAAGCTGTTGTGTGTGGCAGGATCTGTATCTGATGGGATAAACGGATTGAAAACAGTGTGTGCAGACACCACCAGCTGGTTCTACGTTTACCAGACATTAGGTCATAGCCTGCAGGTACACAAAGTGGGATCAAGGCCACGCGGCTTTGGTGATCCCACTTAGTCCTGCCAGGCCAGAGCATTAACAGTTTACCTGCTTGGATCAAAATAGCAGACTGTCGCCGGGTGATGCGTTTGCGCCGCTTATACCGCAGCCAGCAGCACTGAATGGAGAAGGCACTCTGATAGAGTATCTTCTTCCTCTCATTCTCCAATAAATCAAGCTGTGAGACAAGTCAGGCAGGTCAGCTTAAGTGATGAAATATTTCCATCAGCTAAAGACGGAACATTATCAAACTGAAAAAAAGCTCTTGGTATTATCAATTTGAAAACAATTTTATTAGTATGTATGTTTGTACTTGGTTATTTACCATCTCCTGGGTAAGAAAAACTTTTGTATTTCCACAGTGCACCAATGAGCTGTGTTTATCATAGGACAGGTTGTGTTGGAGCACCACACTGAGAAGATTCTCCACCTCCAGCTGAAGTTTGTTGCTGTCAGCCTTCAAGTCTATGGCAGAGAGGTCAGCAGGAAGTAGATTAAGTTAGGCAATATAAGCACAGTTTATATAATGGCCCAACTACACTAAAGCCACCTGGAGAGTTAATTACTCCAGTGTTTGACTAAGGTAAAACTCAACAGCAGCTGACATTATCACCCTGAATTCAAAGCATCTTGCAGATTTCATATTTAAAGCACAAAGAAAATCAAAAATGTAAACATGCAGTAGCATTCAAAGTGAAAGCAACATTACTATGAGTCTAAAGACATGAAAGCAGCTCAGAGACGACACACGTTAACCTGCTAATGTTAAACCTTTCTCATTTTTAATCAATCTTAGTTTAACTCATTCATAGTGTAATATAGCCTTTCCAGTCCAAGTACTTTTCATATTTTGGATGTAATTGTTAAAGATCTTCTCAAAAATATTCATTTGTCATAAGAAAAGCAAAGAAAATAAGCCACTTAATTTACAATTGTATACTTTATAAAATACATTTTATATAAATTCAAATGTATAAAATGTAAAATTCTACATGTAAAGGTATAAATATAAGAATAAATACATATAAATTCATGAAAAATTATTTATAAATTTCCCTTCAGGGATCAATCAAGCATTTTTTCATTTCATTTACAAAACTGTGTTTTAAAACTTTCAAATATCCCTACGGTCATCTGTCTGACTCAGACCATGCTAACCTGCACTAAATGCAAACAAAAGTTGCAGTAAATGTATTAGTTAGAAACGACGTTTCAGAGGTGTGCACCAAAAATTTTAGGAGAAATCTTTTCAACAGCATTTGAGATATTTTACTAAAGCTCATTATTATAAAGCTCTTAGTGTTGCTAATTCAGGGGATAATTGAAGTCATAAACATTTATCCTCAGAGAATCAAAGTCTACAAAATGTTATAGCTTTGCCACCCAAACCTTTTTTAAATGTTCTAGTGTGAATCAAAGTGGCAGACTGATCAGCTGATCAGCCATACTGCCTGCATGGTGAAAAGCATATTCACAGTAGGGTTAACGTAAATATAGGTTAAGCAGCATGTAATGACAAAGACTGAGTAGACATGCATGCAAAGCGAGCACTAAGACATGCATGCATTTAAAGGTAAAGTTCATAAGATGTTACAAAATTTGTTAGAAAGGCTTATTTTTAAATACCAAACTGAAAAGTCCCAAGGAGACCAGAGAACTGAGGATCACATTTACTAAGAGGACTAATGGTGGGAAAGAGGAATAAACCAGCAGACCTAAAGAGAGGAAATAAAATCACTCTTTGCCAGACGTAAACATGCAAAAATTGACCATAAATTGATCCAACAATAAGATGTGCTTACCCTGATCCCCTGATCTCAAACATCTTTTAAGCAGTCCATAACGTTGCATGAAGCTTTGGAAAGGAATTCTATGCAAGAAAAATAAGAAAAGATGATGATTAATGAAGTGAAATTAAACAGTGTTAATTCTGAGTTAATTAAAGGGTTAAAAGATGCACCTTATTGGAAAACCAGCCGCGCTGATATGAATGGTTTCTACAATCCCACAAGCCTCCAACTGCATGATAACCTGGCAGCAGACAAAGTATCAAATAAAACATTTTCCTTTTGTTAAAGCAGTAATTATGGGATGCTGAAAAACAGTGTTAAATGTGTTAGTAGAAAATCTACCTCTTCTTTTTTAAAAGTCATCGGCTTGCAGTCAGGATTTGGTTTAATGCAGCGAGTGTAGTGAGGAGTTGTGGTGTGCAGGATCTTCATCAAGTTCTCCAGTGAGTTCTACAATCAGACGTTTACATGATCAGTGCCTTGATTCCCAGGAAACACTACTCAGGCCCTGACAAACTGGTGATAAAGACTTGTTTTCGCCTACCTTGAACTTGGAGACCACGGTGACTTTACTGAGCCCCTTGGTGGTTGGGTTCTCCGTTTCCTTGTCAGTGAAGAGCTGGTGTAGCAGAGGGTTGTCACACTTTTGCAGCAGGCTAAGGAGCTCTGGTGGTACTGGGTCCTAAAATACAAAACCCCGTAGTTAAGTATATGGAAGTGTAAACATCATACATAAAAGCAGAGTCAGCAGCTTTTCCTACCTTGTTTTTCTCCACCATGCCTTCTATCTGGTAGTTAACTTTGCCTGCATAATGGGCCACAGTGAAGTGCGGCACCTTGCTAAACTTGTCCCAACTGATGTTGGCATTATCACAGAGCTCCTTCTGCAAACGGACCCTCAACATTTTTGCATCTGATAAGCGATTAAGACGACTCTCCTTTAGAAGTATAGAAAAAGGCACACAATAGTCATTCATTGTAAATACAGTCAATTTACCAATAAAATCAATATATATACACAGTACATAAAAAAAAAAAAAAAAATCATGGCAACTGTTTATTTACTGATCTGTTCATTGCAGATCAAAAGATTTTTTATCCTATTTCCTTTTGTACATGCCCACAAGCATTAAATAATATATTGTAGATATAACAGAAGCAAATTCTGTTTTTCTGTTGATTTAAAAAAAAATAGAGACATGTTTGATTATTACAACCAAAGAAGATCTTGCTTCGGTAATACCAAATAAAAGTAAATGGCCAACTTACCTCATTAAGAAGAGAAAACACACTTATTGGGGTTCCTTCTATAAGATCCAGACAGCTCTGATTGTCTTGATATTTAACGAAGGACCACTCCAATCCCTCCGATAGATATTCCTCCTGAGAGAGGTGATTAACACTGACATTTGAACATGGAATCTATTTTTCACATCATAAACAAGTCAAAGAAAAGCTCTTATCAATCATCTGAGATTTCTAGAAATCTGAAGCCTAAACATTTATTCAACAAGCTGGTTAGCAACACAGAAACTGCAGCCCTGCTGACATCAGCATAGAAGTGGAAGAACTGATCAACACTACCTGCTGAGCTCTGAGATAATGTGCCACAAAGTGCTGCTGGAGCTTCTCGTTGGCGTAGTTGATGCACAGCTGCTCCAGGTTATTACTGTGAAAACATTCAAAGCCGTACACATCCAAGACTCCTGCAGATTACAGGGGAGAGGACTAAGTGTAAAGAAACTGGAAGATTACTTTCAGCACGTCAGAGAGAATCATGCTTTTACCTATGAAGTTGCACCATGTGGATTTGTCTGCACATATGCTGTTGTTGATGAATGCAACCAGCCACTCAAACAATCTGATTGGAAAAGAAACAGACTTAATAAAACATATCTAAGGGCATTTGAGAGAGTTCAGTCAACACAATAAGCATATACCATTCTGTACGTGCAAGCACGACCATGGCATCAAAACACAGAGAGACGGTTATGATAGAAATTATGTTTTCTCCTCACTGTTTTCTATAAACAAAAAAGGCATGATAGTTCACATTAAAGTGTTTGCTGGGGACGCCAACCAAACTCATACACGCAACAAAAGCAAGCTCCTGCATGCCCAGTCTTTATAGCAAAATATCACTGTCTAACTAACTGCTGTTACTTATTGACCATATTGTTGCTCTTACTGGGCGTAGATGACCTTGGCCAGACAGTCTCTCCTCATGCTGCACTCTGCCTGGGGACAGGGCTTCAGCACATTTTGCTTCCCCGCCTTCAGAGTTCTCACTGTTAAACATGTCTGAAGCTCTTCAGCAGAGACACACAGCAGCTCAGCAGCTCTCTGTAAGAAATCTGAAACAGGCAGAGAATGTTGTTCATGAAATGTGTATTATATACCTGAAATGACCTTTCAAAATAAATGCACTCAAGATCAATTATATTGATCATACAACTGTAGCTTTAGTTATCTAAATGTAAAACTTGGTGAAATTTCTAAGAACTTGTTTATAAAATATCAAACTAAATCATATCAAATACCTTTAGATTGTTTATCAAGTTCACATGGGTTTGATTCGTCCTTTGAGGAGGAGAAACTCACGTTCCCCAGCTGAAGAATCCCTGCTAAAATCTGAAATGAAAATCAATAACCAGATTAATGCAGTTGTAAGCAGTTATTCGCCTATATCTAAATGTTTGTGTAAAGTACTCATCAAATATTAGAAATACTCTTGCAAAATTAATTTATTATGTCATTAAATCTTTATTTGCTGCTTTTTCTATATGAAATAAGGGGGAAGAAGTTTATCTTACCCTAAATATTTGTCTTTGATTTTCTGCATTGATTCCCAGATGAACCATTGCCTCAATTGTCTCATTAAAACTATCCTCTGTAAAACATTTGAGATAGTTATTTGTGGGTGAAAAGAAAAGAAAAAATTGAAAGAAAAGACAAAACAATGCCGTAATGCAAAGAAAAACTGAACACCAACCCTCAATTTCTTTTTCAGAATTCGGCAGCCAAACAAAACATTGATCATGTGACATCTTCCATTCATTTCGCTGCTCCTCTGTAGCTCCTCTCATCATCTGAAACGCATTCATCTTTTAATATACAGTTCTCCACATACATTAATACAATAAAAACAAAAATAAAACACGAGGTTCGGTGCACGTCTGTTGACTCGCCTGGTAGAAGATGTGGAAGTTCCTCTCATTAGCTAGTTGACAGGCCACCCTGGTCTTCTCAAGCAAATACGTTTGCACTGAAGCCCCAACTAACAGCTGACACCTTCGTATAAGAAATTGCATGTTGAACATATTGAGCAGAGCAGCGTAGGCCATCTCAGGTAGTAATAAAGAGAAATGCAGCAGATACCTGTCGAGCTGAAGCTGAATGTACTTTCCAAATCGACTGCTGTTGTTGTTACGAAGCGTGCAGGCATTACCTACATAAAAGGAACATTGCTGATGAGTGACTGTTCACACTTAGTTTTCACTTTAAGTAATTTTAATCAATTTCCTTACCAAAAGCCTCCATTATAGGATTAGAGTCTAACACTCTTCGCTCTATCCTCTCTACTATATCCTGACTCTTTGTCACTGAAGATGAAGCTGCGACAGTGGCATAGTACTTCATCAAGCAACGAGATGTCCATGTCTAAGAGGAAAAAATCATTTACAGACCAACTGCAATCAAAATACCACAAAAACAAACCTAAGTCCCATAAGGACTGTCCATTTGTGCCAACTATGTTTCTAACTGATAACCATTGACTTTCTGACTGTTCTGACTTGAAACTGCCAGAATAAAGTGACATGTTAATATTATCTGGTATACCAACAGTCCGAAAAAATGATATTCAGGTTACAATAAAAGATAATAATTAGAAGCATTTGATGAGGTGGGACTACAGAATGTTACTGGACCATGTATTAATTGTGAAAACAGTGATTAAAAAATGATGATATATGAAAAAGCTGAAGCTGGAAGCAAATAAGCCACTATTGTTGCAGAAAATGTAAAGAAACAAATCAAGTCCTCAAAGTTTGAGGATTTCTATTAATATTTAGACTGTGGCATTTGCTGCATGTTGAATAAAAAAATAGAAAAATTATGTTTTTATAACTTTAAAACACACAGATTAAAAATACTTTAAACAGTCAGCCAGGTTTCTAATCTGCCTAGTCCATATACAGTAAACTGCTTCTGTAAACCCAGTTTAGGTGTTCATTTGTGGCAATATAAGCAGCCAAAAAGAAATATCCATCCATCCATCCATTATCTGCCGCTTATCCGGAGTCGGGTCGCGGAGGCAGCTGCCTAAGCAGGGAAACCCAGACT
>JBAMHW010000017.1:3344943-3371576 GCA_037177495.1 Rhadinocentrus ornatus
TCCTGAGGCCACCAAACCGGATCCCCTCAACACCTCGGCTGCGCCTAGAAATTCTGTCCATAAAAGTTATGAACAGACTCGGTGACAAAGGGCAGCCTTGGCGGAGTCCAACCCTTACTGGAAACGATTCTGATTTACTGCCGGCAATGCGGACCAAGCTCTGACACCGGTCGTACAGGGACCGGAAACCTCGTTTAAGTGGGTCCGGCACCCCATACTCCCGGAGTACCACCCACAGGAGTCCCCTGGGGACACGGTCGAATGCCTTCTCCAAGTCCACAAAGCACATTTAGATTGGTTGAGCAAACTCCCATGCCCCCTCAGACCTTGAAGAGAGTGTAGAGCTGGTCCAAAAAGAAGTAACTAAACTAAAATGTTAAAACTCTGATGTGGAAGGTTTATTTTATTACTTCTTTTTTATTTTAAGACACAATGCTGCATGTGCTGGTTCACCTTTCCAGCTCCACTCTCACCGCTGACCACCAAGGACTGGTTCACTGGCTCAAGCTGACCCTGAATATTCCTGTAGGCCTCTTCCGCCACAATAAAAATATGTGGTTTGGACTCCTGGGAAAAAAATTAAATAAATACATTTTTAAAAAAGTGGATTATAATTCCTGACTTTAATTAAAGCAACAATGTCTTTTTGACTGTAAAGTCTACATCACTATGTGTTTTTATCCTTCATAGATTATCTCTGATAATACCAAATTCTTTCATTGAACACCTTCTTCACATCAACACTCCTGATTGTACCACTACCCAGTGAGACAATGCTGGTATGTTGTAAATACCTGGGGCTGAAGTGCGTAGTGATACTTCTTCATCACATCCAGAGAGTACAGGTCTGGAATGGGCTGGAAGGGGTTGAGAGCCACCAAGGTACAGCCAGCATGGGTGTAGAACACTTTCACACTGTACCTGGCCTGCAGACATTTCAGCACTACAAAGAAACAAACAAACCGTTATTAATCTGTACCGTTACATCCTTGTCCTTAGAGTGAAACTAAGCCCTTTGATTATAGAGTTGGTATTACTGTCCTTATCGCAAACAATGAAAATGAAGGTAAATATTACACAGCTACATGGAAGGTTAACAATGTCCTTGGTTCAGACATTTTTGTTAAACTTGTCTTCTGGTATATTACAGCATTTTTAGCAGCACAACAATCATTCATGCATTCACATTATTAAACATTTCTGCAGATTGTATCCTGACATCGGCAAATAAGGGTGTTTTTCCTCACTTGACAGGTTTATTTTTAATATAACAAAACCTGATGTGATTTCTCTGAAGGTGCAAATGAATTGGAGGTCTATTAAGACTGTCATTTAAACCTTGGCAGACACTAAACAAGTGAATAGAAACCACCAAAAAGTTGACTGAGAACAACCTTTAAGACACTCCAGTGCCATTTGATTGTATTATAAAAAAACTGCAGCATGGACACATAAACATTTTTTTTAAAATGTACATGACTTGAATTCAAGGTTATCTTGTACAATCCTATATACAGGAGCCATGTTGCCCATGACACAAGGATCTGAAGCATCATTTGTTTCCAACAGATTTTCATTTGTGTGTGCAACACCAGACTTCCTGAGCCCACTCCTGTATACAATTTACAAGCACATTGTAACATCTCTGCTGGCAAAATCTGCCACCATATCAAGTCTACCCAAACCCAATGAGCTCATTTTTCCCAAAAGACCACCCTGCTTTGAAAGATAGGCAGTTCTGTTATCAAAATATACATCGGAGAAGCTGATTAAAGCGTGCCCTTATCCATATACTGGTTCAACATAAAATACAAGTGTAAACAGAACTTTATATGCATAAAGAAACTTACCTAAGCAACAGTACAACCAAGCCTCATGACACATAACATTAATTTAAATTATAGCCCTTTTAATACCTGTTGTTGGGGTCACTGGGTTAACTTTGGTAAGGTCATCGTAAGTGTGTAGTTGGTCTTCATCAATGAGAAAGTCTTGAACTTCCTCCTCCAGTGAATCATTTAAGGATGGGTGAGAAGAGTGGACTTTCTGGGTAAATCCTTTCACCTATGTGGATAAGGCAAAGGGAAACGTTGACAAAATCCACAAAATATAATGTAACTTAAGCCAGATAAATCAGAATTGTGTTTTTTTATCCATGCTGTGATTAGTCCCAAAATATAACATTACATGAAGTGTGAATGTTTCATGCTCATCAGCACAATTCAATGGGTTATTAAGCTCTGTTAAACTTTTCTGTACTGTGAGGAGTCTTTCTGTCCAGTGATTGCTAGCTGCTGAGCCACATACTGCGCAATGTCACAGTAAATGCATTTCTGTCACAATTAGTTCGGCCAGACAAATGTTGTTACGTTTTATCCTGCCACATGACCTGAACCTGCAAGTAGCCTGCAGACTGTCAGCTGTCCATGGCACTGAACTTGTACAGACAGGTTTAATCCAATATAAGGTAGCCTACATCCCATCATTCTGCGAGGTCACGTTTAGAACATGTGAATAATCTTAACGTCATTAATTTCATACCCAACACTACACGACTAAATACCCTGAGTGTACACACTGTGACGTGAAGACGATACACCAAGTAGAGAGATATGTTTGTTATTAAAGACAATCAATGACTTATGTAAAAACATACTAAGTCATATATATAGATATGCATAATTCCTACATATGACATATGAATGAAATTATTAATGCATACATTGTAATGAACAGTACAATAGAAATTTTCAAGCTTTTTAGCATCTGTTTAAATTGCATAGTTGTATTATTAGGCAAAAGCAGGCACCAAATATTACAAGCACACACAAATACACACAATCGTTTCACTCTGTATTCTTAATTTTACCTAGAATAGCGCAAAAGGAGACAGATCGCCGTCTTCATTAAGTTTTACTGTAGGGACTAGTTTGCATCGGGCGCAATGATATTGTCATTCGATAACAGGTATGTATGCAGAAAAAAATCAAATATATTTAAACCCATTTAAATGTAAACCAGCCATAATAAGGTGATGCGTATGGGTAGATACAAATTCTCCAAATTAAAATAAATACATAAATAGATTATTTTTTTTTTAAACCAGCCGGGTAATTTGAATCACCAGTTGAGAAACTGTTAATAGGTGCTCCCCATGCCCTAACTTACCGTTGCACCTCCATTTCTGTGTCTTGTTGTACCGTCGCGTCGGTCGTTCGCAGAACTCATTGATTTAATTGTGTCCCTCGTATCTGTCTAAAAAAGGCAGTTGAAGCTTTTTGACAAGAACTTTAACTCACATAGAATTAAAAAGAACTGTTATTCTGCTTTGAATATACTACACTCAACATTTCCATTACGGTCTCTCAAGGACAACTTATCGTGCCTAGTGCTGGATATCCGACTGCCTCCAAACTCCCAAACCACACTTTATTCCCGCCCTCTTCCTGACCCTTCAAAGGCTCGGGATTGCCACTGTGTTGCCTCCGGCTGTGACTCATAATGAAAAAGATGGTTCCTAAAATTACAACGGGATGATAGTGTTATTTATACAGCCGTATGAAAATGCTCTTTTTAAAATTACATTTTAATTTAACTTATAAATAGGGTTTCACAATACTTGTATTATCATCTAATGACCTCTTTATTTGCCGCATAACTTTTCACACTAATTAAAAGTGTACCAATTATTGATGTTTTAAGGTTCTGTTATATTCATGACCTTTCAATTATAGTACAACTGTGTGCCGTTATCTTTTGTAAACAAGATACGCAAGTCCGGGTCATGCTCGAAGTACCCAGAAATCCGAGTTGTCTGGAATGCGCCACAGAACGTCATTCAATGCGGAAACAAGCTAACGTGTTCTTGTGTTGTAGGAATAGCGGATGGGCTAGGGTTTTAGCGCAAAATAGCAATGCTGGTAAACAGGTATTGCTTTTAACTTGTTTTCCCACCCCATACTTTTAACCTGACTTTCCCACGCCCAGCAGCCAAACTGAGTTTGGCAAACCCACGGTAAGTACAATTAAAATGACTCGAGTCGTACCTACCTTGGTAACAAAAGCAAACGAAGTAAGTTGACGTTTTCTCTTAACTGCTAGTGAAATACTATTTTAAAAAGTACATATGGAAATTAAGAGAAATCTTTCAATAATAAGTAGTGACTTATATTGTCCTCTCTACGTTGAGGCGTATGAACAGGAAGTCACCATGTAAGGATTTAAATAAATCTAAGTTGAATAAGCACTTTAAATAGGTGTAGCACAAAACATAGTACTGTAAATTTAATACTTGATACCACTGTCTATGATGTATATTAAGATTTAGTTATCTCATATGGTATGGCCAGTTTTCCCAATATAAATAATGGCCTTTAATGTTTTGCAGGTCATGGCTCAAAGAGAACTCAAGGAAGCATTTGTGAGTAATCTCAATGGAACCAGTCTGGGAGAAGTGGCACTAGGATCATTCCTCACCCCAGTATGCCTCATAAAAAGAGGCTTCATCTTGATTTTGTACTGTCAGGCCAAAGGGACTCTACCGCTGCCATGTCCTCTTCTTTCTCATTTTTTCACTGACTTCTTTGTACTTATTCTTCCCCTTGTCTTGTCATGTACTGTTCTGAGCAGCATTCTTTACCAAGTTGTCATAAGTCTAACTTTAGTTTCAGCTTGTCTGCTTTGCTGTATTTATCGTACCAGCAGTAATTTTTCTGGACAGCATGCACAAAAGACTGTCAGCACCTTTCTTAAGAGTCACATTCAGTACAACCAAGTCCCCTTTGTGACTATTTTTAGAGTTTTTGTAAATGTGAAAACAGCTATTAGCATCCTTGCTGTAGACTTCGCTGTCTTTCCAAGACGATATGCTAAAACGGAAACCTACGGCACGGGGGTTATGGACTTTGGAGTAGGAGCATTCATCTTTGCAAATGCTCTTGTGTGTCCAGAGGCACGGAGGAGGAGCATCTCAGGGTCTAAGATGAGTAATATTACAAAGCAGATCTTGTCTGTCTGGCCCCTAATTGCTCTTGGTACAGCAAGGCTACTGAGCATCAAAATGACTGGCTATCACGAACATGTGACAGAATACGGAATCCACTGGAATTTCTTCTTCACTCTAGCTATCATCAGAGTTGTGGCCTCTCTGCTTCTGGCTGTTTTACCAAACAAACAGTTGTGGTTCTTTGCCCTTCTGATCAGTGGATTGTATCAGTTTACTTTGGAGACAACTGAACTGAAGGCTTTCATTAACCACAACAATGACAGAGAGAAAGACTTTTTACATGCTAACAAGGAGGGCATATTCTCAGTAGTGGGCTATGTGGCCATCTATGTAGCAGGAGTTCAAATTGGACTTTATGTCATGCAGCCCAGATCTCAAGTTAGAGAATGGCTCAAAATGCTTTTTAATCTCTTCTTGGGTAGTTTTGTTTTGTACACTGCTTTGTGCATATGTCAATACCTTGTCGAGCCAGTGTCTCGCCGATCTGCTAATTTACCCTTTTTCCTCTGGAGTGTTGCTCAGTCTTTGTTTTTTATGTCCTGCCTTGGTCTAGCTGATGTGCTTTTACTGTTCTCAAAAAGAATATCTGGTTGTCACCTTGTACCTTCATCATTGAATTTGTATAAAAATGAATCAGACTCTGACAAATTCACTGACAAAAAGAGAAAGGAAATGGAAAGACTGTGCCTCGTTCAAGCCGTCAGCAGGAATCAGTTGCTGTTTTTCTTGCTGGCAAATGTTATGACAGGATTGACCAACTCTGTTGTGGACACACTTAGCTGTAGTAGTTCATTTTCAGTGTGTGTTTTGCTGATATATATGTTCATTAATTGCTTTGTAATATATTCTTTACACATCTGTCAAATTACAGTAAAATTCTGGTAAAATTAGCAATTGTATGACTAGTATTCAGTTGTTGATGTAAAACACAAGGAAAATGTAAAAAAATGTCAACATGCTGACAGTGATCATATAATTGTATTTGTATATGCAAATAAATTAATATGTTCTACCTTAAAATGGCCTCTGGATATTATTTTTTAAATGTACTATGTAATGTACATTGCTCAAAAAAATAAAGGGAACACTAAAACAACATAATGTAACTTCAAGTCAATCACACTTCTGTGAAATCAAACTGTCCACTTAGGAAGCAACACTGATTGACAACTGTCTGACCACAGACCACTTCTCAGTTCCTATGCTTTCTGGCTGATGTTTTGGTCACTTTTGAATGCTGGCAGTGAGGCAGAGTCTACAACCCACATAAGTGGCTCAGGCAGTGCAGCTCATCCAGGATGGCACATCAGTGCGAGCTGTGGTTTGCTGTGTCTGTCAGCGTAGTGTCCAGAGCATGGAGGCGCTACCATGAGACAGGCCAGTTTATCAGGAGGGCAACAACCCAGCAGCAGGACCGCTACCTTCGCCTTTGTGCAAGGAGGAACAGGAGGAGCACAGCCAGAGCCCTGCAAAATTACCTTCAGCAGGCAACAAATGTGCATGTGTCTGCTCAAACAGTCAGAAACAGATTCCGTGAGTGCCCGACGTCCACAGGTGGGGGTTGTGCTTACAGCCCAACACTGTGCAGGATGTTTGGCATTTGCCAGAGAACACCAAGATTGTCAAATTTGCCACAGGCGCCCTGTGCTCTTCACAGATGAAAGCAGGTTCACACTGAGCACATGTGACAGACGTGACAGTCTGGAGACGCCATGAAGAACGTTCTGCTGCCTGCAACATCCTCCAGCATGACCATTTTGGCAGTGGGTCAGTAATGGTGTAGGGTGGCATTTCTTTTGGAGGGGGGGCGCACAGCCCTCCTGACTGCCATTAGGTACTGAGATGAGATCCTCAGACCCCTTGGCCCTGGGTTCCTCCTAATGCAGGACAATGCTACTGTGGCTGGAGTGTGGCTGGAGTGTGTCAGCAGTTCCTCCAAGACGAAGGCATAGATGCTATAGACTGCCCCCCCCCCATTCCCCAGACCTGAATCCAATTGAGCACATCTGGGACATCATGTCTCGCTCCATACACCAACGCCACGTTGCACCATAGACTGTCCAGGAGTTGGTGGATGCTTTAGTCCAGGTCTGGGAGGAGATCCCTCAGGAGACCATCCGCCACCTCATCAGGAGCATGCCCAGGTGTTGTAGGGAGGTCATACAGGCACGTGGAGGCCACACACACTATTGAGCCTTATTTTGACTTGTTTAAAGGACATTACATCGACGTTGTATCAGCCTTCAGTGAGTTTTTTCACTTTAATTTTGAGTGTGACTCCAAATCCAGACCTCCATGAGTTAATAAATTTGATTTCCATTGATAATCTTTGTGTGATTTTTTTGTCAGCACATTCAACTATGTAAAGCACACTGTGTTTAATAAGAATAGTCCTTTCATTCAGATCTAGAATGTGTTATTTTAGTGTTCCCTTAATTTTTTTGAGCAGTGTACATAAAACCATTTTATCACGTACTCATACTGTCATGAACAGGTTAACACTTCAAGCCTCACTTGCGCCCCCGAGAGGTCACACGCAATACAACATGAGCAGTTACGTACAGAGGGCAAAGGTGAAATCAGTAATTAAGATTCCGCCACCGTAGCAGCTTCACTCTGTCGCACTTCTCTATTATTTAGGACAACTTTGAGTCGAAGGTGAGTAAAAACACCATTCGATTTTTAATTAAGAGCTCTGTGACTTTGTGAGGTTGGCAAATAATGGTCGATATTAAATGCACTATGCGGAAAACTGACGAAAGCGGCTGTTGCTAAGTAGATTCTCACACAGTTTAACTTTATATTAGCTTAGATTAGCTTGCTAACGTTAGCTCTGTACAGCAGCAATGCTAACAGCTTAGCCAAGTTCACAGGCACCGACAGGGTACAATTAAACTATAACAATACTCCAAGATGTTTGTTTTAGGTTAATCAACTCAATTAGATTGTAATTTTTTGATAACGCTGTGGTTTAAATTTGCCATATTAATCCTTCCCCCCCCCTAAAATCGTTGAGGTAATTAGCTAGTAAGCTAACGTTAACTGTTAAATTACTGGTTTAACTGGTTTTTACTGGTTTTTCATATCCTGTGATAGCGGTGAGTGTGACTAAACCTGTCTTCGTTCCATGATCGTAGTCACAATACCTCATATTTTATAAATCTCAATATTTGAACGTCTCCCCATCCAAGTCCTCGTTTTTCATGTTTTGCTAACTTAGCAAGCTAAATCTGGGTCAAGTCACTTGTTAGTAAGTTACTGTTACTGTTTGGGACGGTAAGTTGTAGATTTACACGAATGGTGGATACTTAGTTGTATGTTTTAGTGAAAATTAGTCTAAAAACTAACTTCTATACATATGACAAAATTATGTTCTTAACCACAAGTGACCTGATGCAGATTAGCATTAGCTTGTCCTCATGTTAGGTATAGTCAGTCGGTCTCTTGTGTGTAACCTGCAGGCAAGCTGCCCAACAGCTGAGACTGGAAGAAGTCATGGCACGCTTAGTAGCAGTGTGCAGGGAAGGGGAGGAGGACTATCCGTTTCTGGCACGACAGATTCCCTTGTATATTGATGACACACTCACGGTAAGTCTGTATGGTCAAAATGAGCATCTGTGAGGATTATATTTGTGATAGTGGTTGCTTTTGTGATATAGATACACAAGTACAAAGTGTTCTTGTGGAAATAGGAGGAAATTTAGCAAACATATTATCTAGGTGTCTGATACACATGCACAGTATGTGACATTCCAAAGACTTTTTCAGACTGGGCAGCAAAACAAAAATGGGAGTGGGGGCATATTTGCAAATGGGGCCCAAACAATAATGGGGATAGTTTCCTAAACTGTATACAAATGAGTCTGGATGCTCTGGTTGCAGAAATACAAGATTATAAAAGTAATGTAAACAATCTGTTGCTGAAATCTGATTTCAGCTTCACAGAGTTGGGTATACCTCAGGAAGATTATTAGCATGGTTGAAATGAGACTCAGAATTTTGATAGTGTATTAAGTCTTTTTAATTATTGTTTGTTGTCAGATGGTGATGGAGTTTTCTGACAGTGTAAATGATGCTGACCGCCATGACATGAACATCTCTCACTGGAAACAATTTTCTGAGGTGAGAGTTTTTAATCTTATACACAATTTCAATGAGTTTACCAGACTTTTAAACATACAATACAGTATAAAGATGTACAAATTGTCTGCATGGTTTAAGTGGTGACATAAATTGAATTGCCTGCCCTCAGCATCACTCCAAGTTGAAGCACCAGGACTTAAATATTGCCTTGATGGTGACATCCAGAGAGGTGTATGGTGCATTATCTCAGCTGGTACCATGTGTGGGCTGCAGAAGAAGTGTGGAGCGCCTCTTCTCACATTTAGTGGAATCAGGGAACCCAGCCCTGGAGCCTCTAACAGTGAAACCTCCTGGCATGCTGACTGTCTCTAAAGCATGTTTGGCAGACGTGAAGAAGCTTTATTCCCTCTTCTATGTCCATGGGTAAGAGATAAAGTAATATTTTTCTGGAAAACTAATTAAACCCAGGACAAACCAGCTATTTAGAAAAGTAACGACCAAATTATCACAAAAATATGGGTGTATTTATAGCAGCTTTTTAAATGCATAAGACTAGTATTGTTGTACCACCATTTAATGATAACTTTGTTTCTGAAATAAATGAATAATTGACATTTTGTATTTTATTGCCAGATCAAAGTTGAATGACATGATTGATGCCATTCCAAAAAGTAAAAAGAACAAACGCTGCCAGTTACACTCCTTAGACACACACAAGCCTAAACCTTTGGGGTGAGTAATGTACCTGTTTTCGTCCACTTTAATTTATCAAGCTGTGCTGTAGATCCTGTTCTTAGAAAAGTACAGGTGATCGTCATAAATTAGAATATCATAAAAAAAGTTGATTTATTTCAGTAATTCCATTCAAAAAGTGAAACTTGTATAATGTAGACAATCATTCCTATTATATTTCAAATGTTTATTTCTTTTAATTTTGATGATTCTAACTGAAAACTAGTGGAAAAACCCAAATTCATTATCCCAGAAAATTAGAATATTACTTAAGACGATACAAAATAATAGATTTCTAGAAATGTTGGCCAACTTAAAAGTATGAACATGTACAGCACTCAATACTTAGTTAGGGCTCCTTTTGCCTGAATTACTGCAGCAATGCGGCGCGGCATGGAGTCGATCAGTCTGTGGCGCTGCTCAGGTGTTATGAGAGCCCAGGTTGCTCTGATTGCGGCCTTCAGCTCTTCTGCATTGTTGGGTCTGGTGTATCGCATCTTCCTCTTCACCCATATAACCCCATAGATTTTCTATGAGGTTAAGGTAAGATGAGTTTGACTCAAATTAATTAGTGATTGTACTGAACTTGATTGGCTGTTAGATACATTTAATTTGATGCAGGTTTTTGAAGCAGGGATACATGGAAAACCTGCTGGATTGCGGACCTCGTAGTACTGAATTGAATAACCTTGTTCCAGACTCTGGGACCTTGATTTCCAAAGGACATGCAGAATTTGCTTTCATCAGAGAACATATCTTTGGACCACTGGTCGTCTTTTAGACCACTGTCAAGTCAGCGATTTTCCCCATGAATGTGTAGCCAACAGAACTAGACTGAGAGACCATTTAAAGGCCTTTGCAGGTGTTTTAAGTTAATTAGGTGATTAGAGTGTGGCACCAGGTGTCTTCAATATTGAACCTTTCCACAATATCCATCCATCCATTGTCTGCTGCTTATCCGGAGTTGGGTTGCGGGGGCAGATGCCTAAGCAGGGAAACTCAGATTTCCCTCTCCTCGGCCACATTCACATTCACCAGCTCATCCGGGGGGATCCCGAGGTGTTCCCAGGCCATCCGAGAGATGTCCTGGGTCTTCCCTGGGGCCTCTAGGTGAGGGTAGGAACATAGATCGACCAGTAAATTGAGAGCTTTGCCTTTTGGCTCAGCTCCCTCTTCCCCACGACAGACCGATGCAGCGTCCGCATCCCTGCAGATGTGGCACCGATCCGCCTGTCGATCTCCCGCTCCATCCTTCCCTCATTTGTGAACAAGCCCCTGAGATACGTGCACTTCTCCACTTGGGGCGGGACCCTATTGCCGACATGGAGAAGGCACTCCGCCCTTTTCCAGCTGAGGACCATGGTCTCTGATTTGGAGCTACTGATTCTCATTCCAGCCGCTTCACACTCGGCTGCGAATCGCTCCAGTGAGAGCTGAAGATCACGGCCAGATGAAGCCAACAGAAATTGATTGAAATGTTTGCTCTTTGATGCCCCAAGGATGGATGCGAAAGACAACAGAAGGACTTGAGCACGCGCTACTGTCCGTTAACATCCCACTTCTAAATGTAACAAAAAGCTGTTAGCTATCCGCAATGTAAAACATGATGAAAATGCCTAACGCTAAATGGTATGTAGGTAGGTAGGTACAGCTGCATTTCTCCAGCAAAGATTCAAGCACTTCAGTGTGCTTTTAAAATTTAATGGGACATTTATCATGTAAAAGCAGAAGAATATATATATTTTATTTTTTTTCCCTTTCTTTCTTGCGTGTGGCCATGCTCCCAGTTGATGTGCTCGAACTGGCAACGTGAACATTCTGGTGATGTCTGAGGGCAGCAGTTAGGATAATGAAGTTACAGTAGCCCATGTCTGAATAAGTAGAGTGTTAGTAATAAACAGTCTTGCTTTGATGTGTGGTTTCAGTGAACAATGGATAAAATTAGCTGATAAAAAAACCCCTACTATTTTCAAATATGGTGTTGGTAGTGACAAAAAAAAAACTAAAGGAGAGTAAATATTTTTTTCCAATTCTTTGAGCGGGGCTAGAAAATTGTTCTCTCCTGTGTAGTTATGTCTTTGAATTTGTTGGATGTGTAAATATGCTGTTTGCCAAAAAATTTAACATAGTCTTCAAATGTTCATAAGTATGATGCATAAATCTAATTCCTAGTGTCTTAAGGGGTTCAAAAAGTCCGTTTCTACACGTTTGAGAAATTTTTGTTAATTGAGATGACATTAACTTGACGTGTGTGTTACAGTGGAAGCTGGATGGATGTGTGGGAGCTGATGTCTCAAGAGTGCAGGGATGAGGTGGTACTTATTGACAGTGCATTGCTCCTTGAGACGCTAGAGACATACTTGCGTAAACACAGGTAATCTTTAGCAGTGAAACCTTTGATTTTCAGAATGCTTAGTTTTTCTTCATTAAGCCCTTTTATTATGAGTGTAAATTTATTTGTATTAACATGGAAATCTCTTGTCAACAGGTTTTGCACAGACTGTAAGAATAAAGTGCTACGGGCATATAACATCTTGGTTGGGGAGGTGGATTCCAGTAAAGAAAAAGGTTACTGTGCTGCTTTGTATGAGGGACTCTGCTGTTGCCCCCATGAACGGCACATTCATGTGTGCTGCGAAACAGACTTCATCGCTCATTTACTTGGCAGGGCAGAACCTGAATTTGCAGGAGGCTACGAGTAAGCCAGATTTTTAGAATTTGATGAATTCTGTTTCCTTTAAATACATTTTCTGCAATGCTTTGTTCCATTCTGTGTATTAAAAAATGAAGTTAATGGTGGTTTTCTCTCTGTTCATTTGTTTTATTTTAAGACGCAGAGAGAGACATGCAAAGACAATTGACATTGCACAAGAGGAGGTCCTCACCTGTCTGGGTATTCACCTCTACGAGCGGCTGCACAGAATCTGGCAGAAACTGCGAGCAGAGGAGCAGACCTGGCAGATATTGTTCCATTTGGGAATTGATGCACTACGGAAAAGTTTTGAGGTACATTAACTGTAAAGTTCATGTTAAGCAGAGCCCAAGTGCATTCCAGCTGTGTCAATTTGTAGTTATTACCCTGTCCCTAGATGGCAGTGGAGAAGATGCAGGGCATCAGTCGGCTTGAACAGTTTGTTGAGGAGCTGTCTGAGGAGGAGAGAGCAAAAGAGCTGAAGCTGGAGAAAAAGAGGCAAAAGCGGAAAAACCGACGCAAAAACAAGTGTGGCTTCGACATATTTGAACAGGATGCAGAGGACAAGGAGAAAGTCCTGGATGAGGTAATTTCTTGCTACAGTTGAAAGTTGAAGAAACAAGGTTGAGCTTGCAGTTTTAGGTAGGGATGCATTAATCCGCTTTTTTCACTACCAATACTGATATCTGAGATTTATTATCAGCCGAAACTGAAAAACAGCACGAACGAATTCTCTCATTGTGTGAAAAAGACTGAAATCGTTCTTTTGTGCAAGGCCACATTAAACTTGACTTAAAAATGTCTTTCCTAATTTTTAAAAACAAACAGATATAAATATACTGAATTACTTATTTAACAACTGTGCAACAGTACAGAACAAAAAACAATAGCTTGTCTACCCTGGACAAACATGTAAAAATAAACAAGAACAAAACTTTTTTTTTTTTAAATGGTTCTGTCTGTGCAATTAAGAACTCAAAATCCAATGTAAAATAAGTAATAAAGGAGTTGAAATTGAGGGGGGAAAATGAAAACAAAACAATGGCTCCACTAGCTTGGTTGGTAGATATTCAAAATAAACAGAAATCAACTCTTTAAAATAGTTTTGTGCAATTATTTAATTATCAGTTATTGTATTAATTTGATCTTCATTAGCAGTTGTTCTTCATCCACGCTCAACACCAATGTTTAAAAACTTATCAGCGTGATGTTATTTACCTTATTTAAATAATGGCATGTCTTGTCTACATGGTTGCATGTTTGCAATGCTCCTCGGCCCAGATGTGAAAAGACACACATGTGCGAGCACACTCCCTCCCACCAGCCGACAGGCAGTGTGTGTGCACATTCCCAGAATACTTTAATCCCTGAAATTAAACATCCGTTAAAAAAGCTGCTGAATAAAACAAAATTCAGATAGTCCCAACTTGTCAAGCTTCTTCACACACATACCACTCAGTGTCAGCGACCTACTCAAGCAGGTTTCTCAAGCTTCTCGGAACATTCACTGCGCAGGTATTGCACGTAGCCGTTGAATGTGTTGGCTGAGGTAGTGTAAAAAAGTTGCAGATAGCGCATCCTTTTGCTCGCTCCACTTTGAAAACAAATCGTCATTAACGCATGGCGCCACTCAAAGCACACACCATAGAAATACACTAAATATATCTGCTCCTATGGATCAGGCCAATTGTCACCAATACCCAGTCTAGAAAAATCTTCAATATCTGTACAGATACCAATATCGGATCAGTGCATTCCTAGTTTTAAGACACCCTTCTTGTTATACAGCTAAATATCTTTCCCTGAACTTCAGTGTGATCCTTTTGGATGTTGCAGGGTTCATTTGAGTCTATTGAGGGCAGCTGCAAGGCGTGTGGTAGCCATGATGAAGAAGAGGAAGAGGCCAGCTGTGAAGAGACTGTCGCCACCAAAAGGAGTACCTCCTGCAGTTGTCCAGACAACACCAAGCAAGGTCAAAATCCAAACATTTAAAAATGTATTCATTTTTAAGGTTACTGTAGTAGTAACAACAGCTTTTCCTGTACTTGAATATAAAGACGTATAAGAGGCTTTGAAATCTAAATGTTAACCTCTGTTTCTCCAGATTTGTCCCCCAACAGCAATGGAAGTGACTGTGGCTACTCTTCAAGTATTGAAGGCAGCGAAATAGGATCGAGGGAGGGCTCTGATGTCGCCTGCTCCGAGGGAATCTGCAACCACGACGAAGCAGGTTTGGTTTGAGCATTTCACAGCAGGAATCATTTTAGGTTCTTGTAAAATGAAGGTTTAGTGTCTCTTCATTTTTTCCTTGAGTCTCACAGTCTGTTTATATTTGTATTCTTAAGCTGACAACTCAAATGTCCACCACTGTCCAGAAGACAAGGAGGAGGATGGAACAGACAGTTGTGTGGACTGCTGGCCACAATCTGAGGAACACACTCAATGCAAGAGTAAAAAGAAGAAGAGGAAGGGTAAAGTTTTCTGCAACGATCAGGTGAGAGAACAAACTGGAAAGTAATTTTTTTCATCACCTTTTAGTGATGTAGACAAATTAACATGCATTTTTCTTTCAGGGACAAAAAGGTGACGGTTGTATGTCTGATGGGAACACAACAGGCTGCACTGTGACATCAACACACTCTTGTCGAACCAAAGAATTATTTTCCTCTATATGTGGTGATAAATTTGCCAGCACTGCACTACGGTTACCATGGACCACTCATCAAAAGAACCTCATCTCTCGTGTGAAGCCTCTGGAGGCAAATTTAAGTCTTGTGGAACTTCTGGTAAAAGATCCTTTTTATTTTCTTCTTTTTTTTATAGCAGGTATTCACATTGGCTAGATTTAGCTGTGACATAACCCTGTCTGCTTCTGTGTACTTTTAGGATGATTCAGAAGTAACTTCTGATGAAGAAAGTTGTCTCACAAAGGATGAGATCCAGTTATTTTTAGAAAGAAACCAGTCCTTCTACAACAACCGCCACCATTACCGACAACTCCTGAAAGAGAAGTTCACCAACTACTGCCGTGCCACTGAGCAGAACAAGCCTGTCTGTGGAAAGTGGTTTGCCACAACCAGTGTCAACTAGCTGCACTAATGACAACTTTTTCCCCTAAAAGAAGCGAGGGGGAGAAGAGAAAAGAAAACACTCTTGACCAATGCTGCAACATTGTTTAAAAAAAAAGAAAGAAAAAAAAATTGGGGAGTACTTTTGGTGTCTTGTTTGGTCATTTCTCCTTTTAAAGTAAATGTGATTCATTCTTTCTCCTTTGCACTTGTACACCAACAGTGTTCCATCTCATTTCTTGGACACTTTCATATCTCTAGCTGTTCTTTGACCAAGCCTAGCTATTTGTTGTTGGTCTTCTGTAGGGTTTTTGGGTGAGTGCACAGTGGAATCAAAAATCACGCTTTGCAAGCTGTGATATTAGGGATGAATTTTAGTCTTATTTTATGATTGTTATGATTTTGTTTATTTTTCTTCTTTGTGACACTTAAATGTAGTGCTAAAGGTTGTACCATTAAATGTGTACAGAAATTATAAGTATAAAGATTTTACAGAGAATAAACATCCATTTGTAATGTTTTGGGTGTGATAAGAGCGCAATATGAAATATTTACTAAATAAAGCATATTTATTAATATGCATCATGAATTTGTTCTTTGTTTATACTGAATGTATTCACTTATTAGGATATACATGGAAGTTAGCTTTCAAATACCCAGTTAAACACTAACAAGATCAATGTAGCAGTGTGAGCTTAAGCCTGTTTTTAAACATTTAAACCCCCATCATACACAATCCATGGTTCTGTCCAAATCAATGCTTAAAGCAGTTGTGTAATTTTAGCCGTCTCCAGTTGATGGCAGTATATGGCCACAAAGTCGTACACGGCCTGTCGTTCAAAAAGGAAGTGGGAGGTGTTGTGAACCAAACATTTACATACTCCCGGACTCTTCGCATTCCGGCTGGAGGAGCGCATGGATCGGTCAGTACGCGCCCTGGCTGTTGGCGTCCTCGATGCTGCACAGAGTGGTACAGGAGGCTGGAACTGGTACATCCCAGGTTTAGAATACGTACATAATAGTGACATTTTAGTGTGACAGCTTGAACTGGGCAGACAGAGGTGCACCGGGGGTGCTATAGAATCGTCAAGCGAGGGTACCGGTGTGTAGACAGAGCGGTGGAGATGGAGCGGTGGAAAGGCAGAGTGGCCCTGGTGACCGGAGCCTCGGTGGGAATTGGAGCAGCTGTAGCCCGGGCACTGGTCCAGCAAGGAATGAGAGTTGTTGGCTGTGCCAGGAATGTCGACAAAATTGAGGTGGGATATTTGTTAAAAATAGAAGTTATTAATGGTTTGAAATAAGCCGGTCCGACTCTCAGAAGAAGCTCGCGACAACATACTAGCTAACTAACGGTAACTGCTAGCTAACAAAAGCTTGACAGTTGACGTTAGAGACCTTTAGTCCTTGTGTCACAGCTAGTGTATACGATCGTTTAGTAGCAACTTTTTTTTTCTTAAAAAAATAAATAATAAAATTAAATGCTTGAAATTGGAAATGATTAACTAACTGAAACTGAATTAATACATTAAAGAGAATAGTTTTGCAACAATTAGATATTAATACACCTTAGGGAAGCTTGAAAAATGGCTAAACCCCGACTAGCTCGTCCTTTAACTTTGGACTTTAATGTTACACATTAGCATCCATTATATGACAAGATAATGATGTTCCTTTGTTACAATCACACTATTTACTCCCACACCCTCAGATGTAATATTCCTTGTTTTTAATTCAGGAAACTGCACTTTCCTTGATCTACTCAGGTAAATACAGGAGGTTAGGGTCAACAGCAACAGAGTTGGTGTGCCTTGCCAAATGATGCTTAAGTAAAGGTGATACCTGCTAAGTAGGTGTAGGCTGAGTGAAGTTTCTTACTTGGTTTGTGGCCTTGTCCTGCTAACTCTTGTCTCAGAGTAAACTGTAAGGCACCACACCTTGCTTATCTTTTCAACCAATAATTAAGCCTCACTTTTGTGATTCTGAGTTGTCAAAACATACAACAATTACATAGACAGCTATTGAGTTTAAATCTCTGTTACAAAAGTTTTTTTTTACCTGGATATCATGGAATTCAATATCCATTAATTGTCATGCTTTAGAACAAGTATATTTTTTCCAACTTGTGCACAGTTGATGACAAGGATGTACATTTTTCTGCAAGGCTTCATGTCATACCATGTTGCCTCACACATGATGACCTATGATATGTGTTTGTTAAATAAGGGACACCAGAATGGGCTGGAGTGTAATTACAATAAATCTTCACTCAGTATCAATTCATCTTGCACCAACTTGCTCTGCAGTATGTATTATATTACTATTTCAGCAGTTTCTGCATCTTCTTTGTTTACAGTGTGCAGTAACAGTTTCATAAGCCTTGGCAGGAGTATTGTAGCAACATCACTTGTGAGAAATGATGATGGTCCTAATGTGAACATATAAATAACAGGGAGAAGTGTTGTTTATTTCAAACTTGTGTTTTTAGTAGGTGAAAGAATCATACTTCAGATAGGTTTCAGTTTTGACATTGTAAGCATTCCCACCTACCTTGACTGCACACACAATTTCACGCCCATGTCCATATCAGTATACAGTGAGCGTGAGTTGTGCAATAAATGGCCTCCCTTCATTCATACTCTAGTCACGTGGCCCCTTCTGTCAATAGTTAACTGCTGTAGCTTGTGTCAGCCGATCTGTGACTTCTGCAAGACTAAACAAGGTCACATTTCAATACTACAATGCATAGTATATATTCTTAGTATACATTAGTAAGCGTTGATCAGTTTTCTATGTTACAGTTAGATAAGTCTCACCAGTCCTTTTTTTAATTGTCCACACAGAACATGATGCCAAAGCTTAGTTTCAGCTAACTAAAGACAAATCTCGATTATGCGTTAGCTCTAATCATTTCTGCAACACCTTTTGGTGTGTTTGTGTGAATTGTGGGGGGAAAGTACTGCACTACCATTGCTTTATAAATTGTTTTTTTTTTGTTTTTTTGTTTTTTGCAGTTGTCTCAAACCTGGCATGCTGCTCATACTTTAAGTAAAGTTCTTCTAGTCAGTACTTTCCAACAGCAATATTCTCCCCAGCATAAAGCAGGTAAAACAGTGAAGTGTAATATAATTATGTTCAGACATCAGTGGCACCTGTTTTCTGTATAAGGAAAATTCTGAGAAAGTGGACTGGAAGGTTGATGCGGCAGTATTGTCCTGCTGTCACTAAGAATTCTGAGTAGGCGGCAGGGGAGGAGCTAGTTGGATGGAGATGGGTTGTCGCCATGGGCAATGTGCAGGAATGGAGACAACATAGCCAAGCAGCAGAAACTCAGTTTCTCTTTTATTTATTCTTGCAAAACAGAGCAAATGAAGAAGCTTTTGTGGAAAAGAATAGTCGGTAGTCAACCATATTGGATGGATTTAGAGCCTTTCTTGGACCTCTAAAGCATTCTGGCTCACATACCCCACATATGTGTGTGTCTGCTTACCCTGCATATTGTAATGCTCTGGTAAAAACCGTTATGGGAATATAAACGTAGCATGCTCAAAAATTCAATTATATTTTCCAGTATTTGTAAAATGAGTCACAATCTTGCCTTCTCTGAAATTATTTTTCTTTTAATGTGATTTGTGCTCGTTTGTTTTTGGTTGTGATGTTACCTAGTTTAACTTTTTTTATTGATTCAATCCATTTGCATGCGAATGGGAATGTCATTAAGGGCTGTGCCCCAGCTTTTAAGACAAAAATAAGTTTCATTTTTATATAAATTCTTTCCATGTCAAGGCTAGTATGGATGAGATTCATGAGGTCGCTGCAGTTCTGTTAGGGAGAGACATAGTCGGGATGGGGTACGGTCTTTCATGTACGTAAGTGTAGTTGTTGAGCAATAGAATGGAAAGTATAGCTTGCTTTGCTTTGGTAGCAGGCCTTCTTATTTTTTTTTTTTACACATCTTTTGAGCAAGTAGTCACATTTGTTTTAACCTAGGCCAGATGTAAACAAAATAAGTCACTCAGGATATTAGGTAACTTGCATTAATCTGGGATAAGGATGCTGAGAATATAAAAAGATAGATTATGTATTTTTCTATATCTGCGCTATCATATAATAATAATTAGGAGATAATGACATTTGAATTCATTACTCTCCTTTGGCTTTGTCCGACTTTGTCTATGACAAAGCTTTGTACAAATAGCTTGTGGACCTCTGCAGACTTCTCTGAAGAAATTAAAATTTCTTCTGGACTCATCAAGGTACATCTGGGCATCCTCAGCTTATAAGTCTTACTGATGCAGAAAGCTTTTCCCCTGATTGTACATTTTCCTCTCGCAATGTTAGCTGACAGCACGTATACCTACTGTGTATTGAATAATAATCCATTGTGTTTCCATGGATGCAACCCTCCAGAGAAGCCACATTTGCACCAGCACAATTAAAAAGCAGCATTTCCTCACATAAGAATCCTCATAGAGTACTAGTCCAGTTTCCATAAATGCTTATTTTTATTGCTAATTTTTGCTGCAATTACATAATATCGTGGATAACTTGGTCCTCCATGTAGATGCCAAATATCTGATTAAGCTAGACAGTTCAGTAACCCGCCCCCATGAGCCATTCCACCTGCACCTTCACTGTGCTGTCCTCTTTGCTTTTCATATTTCCAGATTTAAGGTTTACCAATGTTGACATCCCCTCTGCAAGCCTCCTGCAATAACAGGTGGAGTATTTCCTGTCCTGTCTGATCCTGTTAAAGAAATGCTGGAACCCTCTGCTCTATTTGTATGAGGTGTAGTGATGTATGAGTAAGAAAAATATGTGAATGCTAAGTGCAGCGGGTCAGTACTTGAAACTGAACGATTATATGTCGCTGAGAGAGAGGGGAGTAAAAAAAAGTAAACAGAGGTGTGAGAGATTTTTATGAATCTTATAATACAAATGCAGAGACAGCTTAGGTTAATCAAGTTCAGCATTTCCAGACAGATAAATGAATGCAAATTGAATTTTTTTTTTCTTTCGCTTCGACAAAAGCCAAATGGTATTTGTTACTGTGTTGGAAACATTTTAGGTCTACTCAAAGCTCAAATGCTGAATAGATCAAGTTCTGGTTGGCCAAGACTGTCTTCAGAAGCTCCCCTGTGTCTGTTTTTGTTGTCCTCTCCAGATTTATGTCACCATCAATTTAGCGGTCGCAGTGTTTTGTATCATAGCTGGTATCAAGGCAACAATGAAACAGAAGTTGTCATAACAATAGCACGAAATAGAAGGACAGACAGCCTATCGTATGAGGTGGTGCAGTAATGCGATGCATGCTGGTTTGTGAGCAGGGAGGCTCCCACTCAATGTTTCAACTACAAGCAAAAGACCTTGTTTTTCATTTTTCTAAATCCTATGACATCAGTTTAAATTCACAAATAAACAATGCTCTCTGTAATAAGCTAGCATTAGCTGGGTGAAGTATTACCTTTAGAATATTGTGTCTATTGTTTAAAACAAAGCTCTGCTCATACCTTTAACTGGTTTTGAATACTGTGGCGGTGAAAGTTGAATCCAACAACACAGGTTAAACCAGTGTGTTACACTATAAAGCCTTTTCATTTGGGCCTTAAACATATACAAACATCAGCAATCATGCATTTGTAATCACATTGTTTTATTGTTTTTTTTAATTACCATTATTGTATGCTTAAATTGAATGAATGTTATTTATTCATAAATGTAATAACATTATTTTGAAGTTCTTTAAGGCTCTTTACAATGCTTCATTCATTGCTCAGGACTCCCCAGTCTGTCAATGAGTGTAGTTAATAACAAATGGTGTCATTATTCACCTTGTCATCTTCTCTTGATTAGGCTGTCTTTAACGGGGTACAATAAAACCACCCACTTCAACCTTTAGACTTTTTAAAGGGAACATTTCAGTTTGAACCAGAGATAATCACACAACCATCCCATCTACCGCACTGTAATCCTGTTATGTAGCTGACGGTCCCCTTTGACCCCTCTGTCCAAATCATTTTTCCAGGCTAAATTTGATAAGAGCCTCTTTTTGCATTGCAAAATTATCATTGAGATGGACGATGAATGGAAGGCCTGAGATGTATTAAGGTTGTCAATTAGATGTGTTTCTATTTACTGATAATTGTACCAAATGAAATATTAATCTTGTATACTTTTTAAGATTGATTTTGAGCTGCTGCTGTTCAACCTTCTCTCGTACATGATAAAGCAAGCTGAGGATTAAACATGCTTTAATAAACCTTAAAGCAGTGAGCTTTATTCTATGTTTTCTCTTTTTCTCTTTCTCTGGCTCTCTCTCCGTTTCACTTCCTGGTAGCGACTAAAGGATGGAACTAGATAGTCGCTGCACCACTCATGGCTGCGGCCTTGTGCTATTGATCGGTCTCATCACTTAAAGCTATCTGTCTTCAGCACTTTGGGATCTTTATTTTTATCGCTTTCTAGTTCTCATGTAAGTTGTTTTGCCAGTTCATTTACACCACTCCCACTCAGCCTTGTTAAAGATTGATGAACATGGTGTAGGACGATCATGTCGCTTGTATTGTAGAACTTGTATAACAGCCCCCTGCAGGGGTTTCAGGACATAAATGCCATTTTGTGGGCATGTTCACATGTGTATTGTACACACATTACTGTAACTTCCACTAGACCAGAGCTACTCAAGTTGGTCCTACGAAGGCTGCATTCCAGCAGGTTTTCAAAGTATTTCTGCTTCAGCACACCTGAATCAAATGGATCTAACAACTTATCACAATGACTCGAACTGAGTAGCCCTGATGACTTTATGGTATTTTGTAACATTATTTGTCTGTTGAATTCTTAGGCTTTATGGTCTATCACTCTTTTAAATGTCTGATTTTAAACATTATAAAACACAAAGACACCCACTTTCAGTTTGGATTGTGATGAATATACCACATATTTGCAACCTCTATTGCTGGTATATATTCAAGCCTTGCTATTCGTGCTTTTGATGTAGATGTGGCCCATATGAAGGCTGGTACTGACCACAGCATTGCAGCTGATGCCAGGACACTCCCACATGCACAAACACACAGAGATTCACAGCCTGAGACTTCCTGTAGTTGGACCAAGATCAGAGTCTGTTTGCTCTGCAGCCTCCACTTCAAACTCAATAACCACTAATTCCTTCTCTCCTGACAAAAGACTGGCCTGGCTTCCCCTTCACATTAACCTTTTTTCTGAATAAAGCAGGAGCCTCTTCACCAGGTTGCTTTCCGACTCATTCCTGTCTCAGCTCCTGTCCCAAGAGGGATTCAGAAGTGTAAAATAAAGAGCTTTGGTTAAACGGCAAATCAAAACGGCAGAAATCACAAGCTCACGTTACAGATAATGGACATTAGAAAGTGATTAACGTATCTACAAAATGAGAGATGGAGATTGTTGTGGTTTTTTGCACAAGTGTTTTCAGGGTTTTAGCCTTTTGACAGCTTTGTTGGGATAATGCTTTCTCTAAGGATAATCTGAGTTAAACAGCTTAGAGCAAGAACACGTTAAGTGTTGGACTGGGTAGAAACACTGTTACATTTATGCTTTTTAAAGAAAAAAGGGCAACATAATTCTTTAATCACAGTATCATGGTATAATTTATAATGTCATATGTCACATGTAACAACATTAACGTGATTATTGCCAACTTTTATTTATTTTGCATTTATTATATTGTATCCTTATTCAAGGAGTTGTACACTGAAATGCATCTGTGAAGCATTTTTAGTATTTAGTTGCAACATGTAGTGGAGAACATTGTGAACCATGAATATTCACTTCCTGTATTTACAACAAGAAAAGTTCAATCCTGGTTATTTAAAAAAAACAGAAGAATATTTATGTTTTTATTTCCTAATATTATGGTTTTGACATTTTACTTACTTTCATCCTTAGGGACCGGTTGTTCAAACGTAATCCTATCGGATTTCGGTTATCGGATAAGATCAAATCTTAAAAATGGGTTGTTCAAAAGGGAAATCCGGATTCCGAAATCCACTTGGATCACGCAATCCTATCCTGGTTGTTATCCGGTTAAAACACTCACTTTGGGTTGTTCAAAACTTTTAAGCAGAATTGGGATAACTTTGATCCAGAAAAACAGGATTATCCTGATCCCAACAGAGAGCAGGATTACAAGGTGGATTTCAGAAAGAAGCTGCATCACAACCTGTATTTATAACAGATTAACAGCTGATCAAATAATGGAACGTTTTATTTGGTGCATATGCTTTATGTATGCTGTATTTTCCACCTGACTTGTTTAAGTGTTAGTTATAAAGAGGTTAACATAGGGAAAAGCTCCCATTAAGCCTTTCAGCATAGTAAAATATAACGGTAAAAAAAAATTGAAAAAGCAAAAATAAAAACGTGACATTTTTATGTCCCTACAAAATAAACCCCCCAAACAAATCTAATAACAAACACAAATCTAATATTCAATGTCCCTGTTATCTCTGGATAATCAGAAGAGAACTTGTAAAAAAAAAGACATTTCTTTCGGTACCTCATCCGGTACCTCAACACGGGCTCACGTGCGTCATTAACATTGTCAGAGAGAGGGAGATGCCGCCTGGTTGCAATGTTATGCAGGACAATACATGCACGTATTATGTTACATGCTCCCGGTGGTTCCACTTGCAAAGCCTGCAAACCGTCTCTTCTACATGTTGTTCTTCACATGGCCGGCAGGCACTGCACACTGATCTGCATGCTGGAAATCCAGACTTGGTCATCCTAAAAAACGGGATTTTGGATCAGGGTGATCCAATCCTATTTTGCTTTGAACAACCAGGGTAAAAGTAAGCTGGATTAAGTGATCCACCGTCCCGAAAAATGGGATTCCCAAACTCTGATAGCTTTTATCCGGATTAAAAAATTTTTAACAACCGGCCCTAGATTACCACATTTATGTGATAATCTTGATTATGTTAAAACCAATTGCTATTATCTCTGTTGTGCTTAAAGTTTAGGTCTCTGCTAGGGTTTGTATTTGCATAGCTGCATGACGGTTTTGAATTATTTACCTGGACATACATCTTTCCCGTCTATTTCCTCACATGGGACTGACTAACTATTACTGATGACTGTTTAGATCTGAGATTGCTCATCATGAGTTCTTCACTTTTCTGTAAAAAGCTCTGTTAAATAAGTTGCCTCTTCCTCAGTTTAGTAAAAAGACATCTGCATATTTATAGTTAAAGAAGTGAATAAAAGAATCGATGTAATCAATCTTTAAATTAACAATGGCCAGTTGGTTGTAATTATTTATTTAATTTCAACTATTGCAAAGGAGAACTCAACCCAAAGGAGAAAGAACTTAAAACCTCCAAAAAATAGAAAGAAAAGCACTGATTGATTATGTAAAATGGTTATTTAAAAATAACGAATTGTTAAAAGCTACAGCTTAATGAGTAAAATGGTTCGAGTAATGTTCCAACACACTAAATTATAAAAAGGTGCTCAATATTATTTGATGTGATTAACTTGAAATAAAAACAGCTGAATTTTCTTATCCCTTTAATGTCCTGCTCAGTTAGAGGGTATTTTAATGACAGTAACTGTCTGGCTCCGGCGTAGTGATGGCCACTGCCCCCTTTTGGACATTTTAGGTAGTGTTTTCTTAAGTTTCATTTCTCGCCTACCATGTGATTTCAGTTGAGCACAGGTCTGTCTACAGGGCAAGAGCCAGTGTGTGTGTGTGTGTACAAAAAAAACAAAAAAAACACAATTTTTTATATATATATATGTATTAGGGCTGTCAAAAATAATGCATTTACTAATTTATGTAATTAATTGCGTTAGAATTGTTAACACAATTGACGCATGCGCGGCATGACAAGCCCTATACATTCGTCATTTCTCTGTTATGACAGCGGGACGTGGAGAAGCTCGATGGAAAAGATCAGCCAGGTGTGGATGGACTGCAAAATAAAGACGTCGCCTCCGCAGAGAATGGGGGTGTTTTAACACACTCTTTCCCCCGGTGAGGGGGTTCCAAACCCGCACTTTTCTCACATTCTTTTTTTTAAACATATCCTGTGTTTTGCACCGTGTCTGCTCTAGTGGCTCTCTGTCGTCTCTATTTGTGCAACAGCTGCTTCTTCACTATTCTCATGTTGTTACGTGAATCATGAGGCTGTTGGTGATCAGCTTATCGGCTTTTCTCTTGTAGCATTTCTTTATCGTTCTGAGAAGGTGGAATCTAGCGGTTCATCGTTCACATCGTCACATATTTACCCACAAGTATTGTTTTTGCAGGACCTTCATTTAACATAGTAGCTGACGAAAGCATGTAGCCGACGACAGAAATTTGCTGTAGAAAGGATTTATGTTTCAGCCGTGCAGTGGGTCTAGATAAGTTCTGAGGGGGGGCCAGGCACGAGCACTGACCAGAAAAATGGGGGCACAAATGAGATCTTTTTTAGGTCTAGATTTTACGAAATATTGAACTAACTAAAGTGGTCATTTAATGTAAAAAGTGAAGAAAAACTAGTAAAACAAACAGCCAATGATATATTTCATCAACAGGTTACTTTGAGTGATGCTGTTGTAGGACTTTTATCACTGCTGCACAAACACTCACTTCAATGATAAAAGGAAAAACGTGTTTTTAACCAGCTCATCAGTTTTATCAGTTTCTTCATCAATGTTGGCTGTTTAACTTCAGTCGTCACATCTGTTGGTTTTATCAAATCAAATTATATTTATATAGCACCTTTCATACGCAAGGCAACACAAAGTGCTGTGCACTAGGGCTGCACAATATATCGCAAATTTACCTTCATCGCAATACTAGCCTTTGCAATATACAGTGAGGAAACCAAGTATTTGAACACCCTGCTATTTTGCAAGTTCTCCCACTTAGAAATCTCCGAGGGGTCTGAAATTTTCATCTTAGGTGCATGTCCACTGTGGGAGACATAATCAAAAAAAAATTCTGAAATCATAATGTATGATTTTTTTAACAATTTATTTGTATGATACAGCTGCAAATAAGTATTTGAACACCTGTCTATCAGCTAGA
>JBAMHW010000017.1:3371676-3386278 GCA_037177495.1 Rhadinocentrus ornatus
TAGCTAAAACACGCTACTAGCGTTATTATAGCACAAGCTATAAAGTTCAGCAGACGTATGCGCCTGAGAGTTTTGCCGCTCCATGTTAATAAACATCAAAGCAGCAGCTTTATTTATTTTATTTATCGCAGGTCATAAAGTTTCAACAGTGTTATCGCATCTTTTACTAATCTCGTGCAGCCCTACTGTGCACAATAAAAACAAATCATGTATATTTACTACAAAATTTTAAAAGCCTTCACATAAAAAATTATAAAAAAAATAGAGGCACACCCCATAATTGTTCACATACACAAACTAACACATACAAACCGTGCTTAATGCACACTTATGACAGACATTATCACCATGGAGATGCTTGGTGAGATGATTATATATGAATTCTGATCTAGAAAATGGTAGAGATGATTTAGAACAACATATAAGCTGTTTCTCAGTGCGGATTCACCAGCTACGTACATCATCGTGGTGCGCCAAGCACTGTTCCGATTCAAAAAAGCCTCCAAATCCACGTTACACGGCACTTCATTTGGCCTCAAACGAAGGCTGCTGGTGATGTATTCTTCGCAGCCTCTTTTCACCCAGAATTCATTGCACATAAGACTGTGGCGAATGAGCAATCAAGCTCAGAAGAGTACTTTTTTTTGTTTTGTTTTTGTTTTTTTAACTACACTTTAATAGAAATGAGACCGAAACCAAGTACATTAAAAACATGTTTGTTAATTGTGGCATTAAAATTCTGTAATATTTGATATTTCTGGACTTTTAAGATGTTAATGAAGTGTCAACCAGCTGGAAAACAACAGAGCGTCAGTTGTTTTTTCTTTTTACATTATTACTTGGTTGGTGTTAACGTTCACTAAAGTGTCTTATGATATGCAAACAGTAATTTCAGAGGTTTAAGTGATTCAACATCCTACATAGCTGTTATGGCAAATTCCTGTTTGCAAGGTAGGCTGTCCCATTTCACAAATGCGTAGACTGCATTGGACACTCCGTAGCCTATGTAGTCTGCACACAGCTATAGAAGTACATTACATGCTGCGTTTACTGACCCTTGGACATCTGATGTTTACCCAAGGGAAAGTCAGTTAACAGTAAATATGTGTGGCATTGGCTCTTTCTGTTGATACAAAACAGTAAAAATGGGCAAATTTCAGGCATATATAAAAACTCACAAATGGTGATTAATCATGATTAATTTGTAAGCTGTGATTAATATATATACATAGCCATAGCCAATATGGGACAATTTGGCAATACATCTATCTATTTTGATGTTTTTGGTTTTTTTACATTTTAATCCTTTTGGTGGGATAAACGCTCACACAGCCAGAGTGTCTGAGCTCCTTACATCATCTGTATGTCACAAGCCCTGCCTTCATCTCCCATGCTGCTTCCTGTCTGACTGCCACACAGTGAGTGACATCAGGTGACTAAAGCTGTGACTTGCAGGGATTTTCGCACCGGTCTACATCCCAGCCCACAGTGATAGATAGCCAGCTGACCTGGTTGTAGTGAGGCCTGCTCGCCTTGTAGAAAACTCAGCTGAGGATATTTTCAGTGTAGAACTGGCTTTCTCCATCTGAGCTCATGGTTTTCAAATTAAAAGAAAGTAGAATTTCAGATTGACCTATTAAAAACTTTTGTTAATATCTATAATCAGAGGGTACCCCAGGTCTTAATGGGTTGATATGCTTTTTAATATAAGGGAAAAAGACATTCATCAGTGTGCTTGAGGCTGCACTGGTACTAACAAGTTCCTTTTGGCCCTTAGCTGATGGGATGTTGGTTTTATGGCTACCTGGTTGCTCTTTTCTCTGTTCATTGCGGGGTAGGGTATTTTCATTGTATTAAATTTAATGATTACTGTGCTTTTTCTATTGTAAAAATAGAAACAAACTGTCAGGGTGTGCAGTACAATAGTTGGCACAGCTCTAAATAACGTCACTGATCTGCACAAGGTAAGATCAGTGAGAAAGCCAGACTGATTCTGTCAGATCCAGACCACCCACTACATGACCAGTTCAGATTGCTTCCTTCTGGATGCAGATATCTGTTTGCGAGGTGTAGGACTAACAGACTAAAAGATTAATTTATTCCTGTAGCAATTAGATTTTTAAATTAGCTGTAATACATGTGCCTGTTGTTTTTATTATAAATATGGCTGTAAAATGTATTGCCCCCAGGGGATAATAAAAGTTTTTGAACTAGAACTTTTTTCTAACCTCTTCTCACATCTGTAGATCAACATAGGCCTTGTCATGTTTGATGCTTATGTTTCTGTGATAAAAATAATTAAAATTTGTTATTTGTGTTTTTTAGAAGCTGGCAGCTGAATGTCAGAGTGCAGGCTACAGTGGTACTCTGATCCCTTACAAGTGTGATTTGTCCAATGAGGAGGAGATCCTATCGATGTTCTCAGCAATCAAGACGCTGCACAAGGGCGTGGATGTGTGCATCAACAACGCTGGACTGGCTCACAACGAACCCTTGCTCAGCGGAAGGACAGAGGGCTGGAGGAACATGATTGACGTGAGTGAACGCTGTCATACAATTATAAATCCATATACTGAAACATCCTAGAAAGACATGTCATATTGCTTTTTCATTTTTTTTCAAAGCTAGTCTTCCTGTTATATTGATTTCCTGGCTGCTTTATCTTAAACAGAAAAGAAAAGGGGAGGAGCTGAAAGCTGGCCCAGTGTGAATGGAAGTCTTTTTTTTTTGTTTGTGGAGCTTGTGTCGTGCAAGAAATAAAAGTTAAAGCAGAAATGTGGCAATGTGTGCTTCTGCATACACACATGCTGCCTCCCTTCTAACACTGGCCAGCCTCTTTGGCTCTTAGGAGAAGCACTGGCACAACAGAGGCCACCTAATGAAAGCCAGCACTCTGTCTCTTGTTAGAACTTAACATTTTGATTCATTGAGCTCTTGACCAATGAAGACCCCCTAGCTCTTAAGTCTCTGTCTCCATGGTCCAGCATTTGTAGCGCTCACCCATCTGTTGTCATGGCAGCCCACATGAATGTGTCCAGCTGTGTATTTTTAGCCTGTATTTAATCTGTACCCTGACCTTGTTTGGTTACCTCCCCCTACCTTGTTACCATGCTGTTGTTAACCTGCTGTCTGTCAGTGTCTCTGAGAGAAGCTTAGAGGCCACAATCTGGACAAGAACAGCAGGTTTAGATGGTTTAACTCACTGACCCACTGAACATCAGCCAACTGAACACACTGCTTCATCACAAGGAACTTTATGTGATTTGGCAGCAACTTAAAATAACTATAAATCTTAATGGTTTTGTTTGTTCTGTGTTTTCCCCGCACAGCACGGCTTAGCTAATATTCTTGAATACAGCAAACATGGCAAAACTATTAATTTATGCTTAAGAAAACCATTGTACAGTACAATGTATGTAATACATAAATAGTAAAAGAAATTTGTTCAATTACCCTGCAGGTGAATGTCTTAGCTTTGTCTATCTGTACCCGTGAGGCCTACAAATCAATGAAGGAGAGGAATGTGGACGACGGCCACATCATCAATATTAATAGGTAAGCCAAACAGGCAATACTGACAGCTAGGAACAAATATACAGGATGTTCAAGGCGGTTTTAATCGAGCAGACATTAAGTCAATTTTGAGATCAGCTGCTACCAGTTGGAAATAATTTATGAAATCGGCTTTTTGGTTTATTTTGGGTTCCTCATGCTGCATTTAACACTTCAAATTAGGTAGATTTGTAAGAATACTTAAGCTAAATCAGATGGACTGATTTGTGGTTGAAATGTGGTCTAATTTCTCACATCTTTCTGTCTCGTTGCCTTGTACAGTATGGGTGGGCACCGAGTAGTGCCAAGTGCTGATGAGCATTTCTACTGTGCCACTAAATATGCTGTGACTGCACTGACTGAGGGGATACGGCAAGAGCTTCGGGAAGCAAATACTCACATCAGAGCCACAGTGAGTAAGCAGCCACCTTGATGGCTCAGAGGTCTGCACTTTTGGTAGCAAATAGGGTTATTTAACGTCTTTCAGTGCAAAGAACTTTTACTCAGTCTGAGCAGCTATTACAGAAGGAGTGCAAGAGGTGTATTAACTGAATGTTGAGCAGGAAATGCCTTATGGATTGCCTGTCCCTGCAGTGTATATCACCTGGAATAGTGGAGACTGAGTTTGCCTTCCGGCACCACAACAGCGATCCAGAGAAAGCAGCTGCAGTGTATGAGAGTATGAAAGTAAGGGTTTGCATTTCATTGAATCATAAAAAAAAACCCTATTACATATAGTCACGTTCTGTTGCAGCAATAACTTTTCTCCATTTTTCAGTGTTTGAAAGCAGAGGACGTTGCCAGTGCAGTGACATTTGTCCTCAGTGCTCCTCCACATGTGCAGGTATATCTATCTGTCTTCAACTTGATCGTTTACTGTACATCAGAGTGTTTGAGTTCTAAATTAATTAGCCTTTTTTTGTTGATGTTTTTGTCATCAGATTGGAGATGTGCAGATGAGGCCAGTAGAGCAGGTATCATAGCAGTGACTGGAAACTGCAGGAAGACAACAGCTATGGTGACTCCTTAGCGACCTCTGTTGGGCATGTGGGTTGGGGGGGGGGTTTAAACAAATAAACTACAGTTGTTGGATCTGCAGAGGCCTGGCCAAGGAGAACTGGAGCCTTGAAGAGGCTGTACAAGAAAAAGACAGGAGTGGACTCTTGAAACCACTACAAAAAAAATACTACTGAATGCAGCAATCTTGTGGGTTGTCGGCTCCATCCTTACGCGAGTCCGACTCTAAACTGGAGTAGGAACAAATAAAGAGCATTGCTGCTGTGCTGTGTGGTCAGCTGCATGGCTTTCACCTAAGAGGGAAGAGTACGTCACTGATTGCACATTTAGTTTTTTTTTTGTTTTTCTAGGTTACACAACATATCTTTATAAAATTTAATTAAAAGAATAATTGCTGTTTATAAGGATGACAACTTTTTTATTTTTAATAAATATTTTAACTTTTAATTGCAGATAGTTATGGTCTCATATGAACTAATCCTAGATACTCACTGTATGTAACAGTCTGTCCATCCTACTTCATATTTCACTATAAGATTTTACAAATGTACAGTTCGCCCTTGTTTGGATGGGTAAACCCTTTTTGAGGAGTCAGGGAAAGCTTTAAAAGACACGCCCTTGTATGTTAAACATGAGGGTTTCTACAGTCCACCTTTTTTTGTCTATGTAATATAGCAGTTCTGCACTTTGGATTCATTTGTGAGGAGTTACCAGAAGGAAACACTTAACTTGTGTAGGGGAGGAAACTAACACACTGCACATGTATACTCTCAAACATGCATCCTTCTGTTGGAATTTTCTCATTTAATGAAAAAAAATAAATGTTTCCCAGATGTTACACAAGCTTTGTGCTATGTATACCAGCCTTTTCTGATAGTTGCAGAGATAACATACAAACTGTGGACTTTGACAGGTTATTATTAAACCTTACATGGCATTCAGTTGCATGACTCGTACTCATGTACCTGCTAGCATCTACCAGCTTTATCAGTAGTCTTGTTGCATTTGACCTAGAAAATGAGTCAGCATTGATAAATTGACAGTTGTTATTAAGATAGGTGGGTCAATAAAAGAAAAAAGAAAAGTCAGTGCCAACTGTAAATGTTAAAAGCATTACATTATTTTAATAGGGAAAAAATGCTGTATTAAATAGAAGGTATTTAACAGATGCTCCAACAGATGACACTCCTGGCATAATAAAGTCCACGCATGGAAGAAGTGAAATGTGAAAAGGCACACTTCAAGAATCTATTTTAAAGTCTTGTCTTTCCTAAACATGTTATTCAAGCACATGAAGAGAACAGATGCACTCCAAAATCTCAAATATTAAATCCACAGACTCTCAAAAAGGCATTTCAAGTTATCTGCATGGCAGATACAGTGCAACAGATTTTTTACAATCAGTGTAAATAATTTTTGTAACATACTTCTGTTTAATTTTCTGACCAGAAGTGTGCGCAAGATTGACTTAAAATTGCTTTGTGATTAACCTGAGTTCAACAGTTAATTTGCCACTGTGAGTGTCAAAGTGTGCAAAACACTTCAGTATCAAAACTTTGTCTCAGGAGGTTTTTCAGGTTGACCCATGTTTGAGCTGATAACAGTGATCCCCGATTGTCCGTCTGTCCCTCCCCTCTCGTAATATGGCAGCTTTGGCTTTTTATTCAGCGCATACGGAGTGATGGACAGTTTCAGTTTCTGTTGAAGTAGATACAGCCATAATATTAACACACATAGATTTGACATGTACATTATATTGTCTTCAAATTACACCTATGCATCACCTGCATCAATGATCCAGGCAGCACCCACAGTGTGTGAATGGCACCTAAAGGTATCCAAATTATGGAGGCCAATGCGATGACCCAGCCCACCCCCTGAGCCCAGTCAGGGAAGATGTAATTCTCATAGCGGGCTGGTTTGAACTGGATGATTGAGAAAATCAGGATGACCTGCCACAAGAAGAAACATTGAAAGTGAAGTGACACTGCTTGATAGATTTTTTTTGTTTGTTTTTTTCCTTGGAAAATCCAGGTAACTTACAGTGATGAGCACAGGATCAACAATTAACCAGCACACTCTGAAAAAGATGTTTGCTCCTCTGCCAGTCATCTCTTTTAGGTTGGCCGAAAGTCGTGTCGCCCCTGCACAAGGAAACGCATGTCGGAGCCCGAAAATGTCCAACTATGTGTCCATCCATAATAATGTTCGCTGACAATGAAGTGAACATGTTTGCCTCACCATAACTCCAACAGGTGGCAATAATCTCAAAGAATGCCAGAAACATGATGGACACTATGGCAGTGTAATGGTCCATCAGCTGGAACACATAGATTCCCACCTGTAAGGGGACACACACTTCAGGATCAGACAGTTTGCCCATTATTTGGGTTAAAGTTTATAATGTAAGTGAAAGCCTATACCTGCATGACACAAGGTATGCCTAACAGGAGGGCTACGCCACAAACTGCAAGAACAAATAGTTCTTTCCGCTTGAAAACATTAATCAGATTTTGATAGAATTCATCCATGAGGCTGGTCACCATCACTTCAACCATTGCAAACTGGAAGAAAAAAGAATTTTGGAGTTATACTGAAGCTCTTCATTAATATTACAAATTATTCGCTTTTTTTCCCTGCATGTGATCACTTAAATTTCTGTTTACTACCTCACTGTCCAGTCCGAGGCAAAGCAGCATAAAGAAGAACATCACGGCCCCAAGCTGAGCCACTGGCATGTTGGCAAAGGCTTGTGGGTAAACAATAAAAACCAATCCTGGACCTATATGGATACACAGATACTCAGGATGAAATTTTAATGATTACACTCAATTTGACCCATTTTAAGAAATGTCATTTAATGATTCCTTATGCTCTCACTTGTCGGTCAAACATTTACAACATTAGTCTTGTGTTTGATGCCAGATCAGGCATTTGTTATTGATCTAAAGATTAGACGTAGCATCGCAAAGTCAGGAAATATAATCACAGCTTGTCACTCATATAAGTTAGACTGTAGCTACATAAAATACCAGGAGTATGGTCTCACAAGAAAACAAATTTTAACTCTGTACAGGTCAGACAGACTATTGTAACTGCACTATAATTTATAAAAAATATAACATAATTTTTTTGCTTTCTTACCATCCACAGCTAGTTGGTTGACGGGAATACCCTGCAGATAAGACATGTATCCAAAAGCAGAGAAAATAACAAACCCTGCCAGGATGCTGGTGAGGGAATTGATAATTGATATGCTCAGTGTGTCCCTGTAGGGAGAGAAGATGCTCTTTACATTACTATAACCACACTAGAGGTCACCATTATTGCAGAATAAGGAGAGTAAATGAATTGTAATGTGAGTCTGATTACTTCAGAACGTTGTTGTTGAAGGAGTTGTAGCTGGACATGGCAAGGAGAGAACCAAATCCGATCCCGATGGAGTTGAAGATTTGAGCTGCAGCATTTACCCACACCTGCAAAAGAACTTTAATCATCAATCCCCATTCGAGCCTAATTTTAGTACTTTCTCTCCAGTCTGCAGTACTAAATGGGTACCAGTTTAGATAATGCATAGTTATTTCTGTCCTACCTCAACCGAGAGAAGCTTGTCCCATTCTGGCACAATGAAGAAGGTTATCCCCTCTACTGCACCAGGAAGCTGCACATTATTAATCAGCAGGGCAATAAGAACAACATATGGGAACAGTGCAGTGAAGTACACCACCTGTACACAGTCGAAAAAGATACACATTCACCGTCAGTTGGTCTATTCCTTCATCAACACATCTTCTACATGCTCTCGTTTTTTTTTGTTGTTTTTTTTCAACCTACTTTGCCTGTTGATTTCACACCCTTAAAGATGCAAAAGAAAATGATTATCCAACCCAAGATGAGGATGAGGAAAAGCTCCCACCGCAGCGTTCCTGCTTCCCCTACTCCGTTTGTCTGGTCAAGCATCTTATACCTTCAAAGATGCCAAAAATTAAACGCTTTAAGACAATAACTTTCCATACCAATACTATGTAATGCATTGAAGAAACCATCAAAACTACAATTAGCTGATTGCCCTTCTTTGTGCTTTGAACCAGTTATTGTCATTTTATTCTAGGACTTAACATATATTTTCTCACATTCTTTCACATTATTTGAGGCTTTTCAATGTCTCAGAGTGGCTGCAAACAATTTCTTGTCAATTTACAACTTAAATACTATTCTTTGGGCCTGGGAGTATTTAAAGCCATTTTAAAGCTGAGCCATATTGTGACTTCACATTGGAAAGTTTAGCATCTGAACTTAAAAAAAGATTTACTTTACATGAATATCTACATGTGTCTCTGTCTCAATATAGATTAGTATGAAATTCTGTGCAGACATATACAGCATTAGACAGATTTTGTTGGTGTATTTTGGACCAAAAACTAATGAGCATTTGCAATACAATGTGCCTGTTTTTTCTTAATGCCCACCTGTAACTATCAAAATTAATAGAGTACAGAAACTTAACCCATTTTAATCTTTGCCACACTAGGACACTTGTTCAGCTAATCTGTTATGCTTGGTAAACTCCAAAAGAAATGGAGGAAGGGTTAAAAGAAGTTAATCAATAAATCAGAAAACACGGAACAGTGTGTTGTGTTCGCAAAAAAAGGTTAAATTCAAAAGACCCATCTTTATCTTCATTAAATGTCATACAACCAACATCAGCATGTATGGTTCATAAAAGCACTGCATAAGGTATAACAATGTAGATAAACTAATAAGTGCTGTATGTGTGTGTGAATAGGTGAGTGCGGGCAGTGCTGTCCCTTTACCATTTGCTAAATCTTAATTAGCAGCCTATATAAGAAAACTAGAACATTTTCTCATTTTTTAAAATTAAACTAACATTAGTATTTGACTGACTGGAAGTAGAGGCTAAAAAGGACTCAATATTCCACGTACTTCCAGATATTATATCTGGGTTTTTTCCTTTATCACCGACCTTTACTTTGACTGATTTCCCTCTAATTACTGGTAATGTTTGGAAAAACTTTTTTGCTTTTGCAGGTTTCATGTAACTGCTGGAGTTAAACTTGTGTAACCAACTCAGCTTCCAGTAAACCTCTGGTTATTTAGTAACGCCGCTGTAAACAAATCATTATCTCGTCTAGTTCGAACATTCTGAGAACAAGTGCTGATATTCCCACACATTAAAACATACTTGAAGAACTCTTGGCTAGCTGTGGAGGAGTAGCTGCTGTTGTTGGCGTGATTAGTGCAGTTTGGTGTGTTCCAGGTGTTGTTGCAGCTCTGCCATGGCAGCGGTGCCTGGAAGGAGCTGAAGAGATAATACAGCGCCCAGGTGATGACTACATTGTAGTAGGTGCACATGATAAAAGAGATTGCCACTGAAGCCATGCCCACTCCTGTAGTCAGACAAAGATAACATGAATGTGTTTTTTTCTTGGGTTCTACTTTTTTAGTATGATCAGCATTCATTCAGTAGAAGCAAGACCGTGAACGAAATACCTTTTAACAGTGGGCAAACAGTAGCTAGGGCATGGACAGGCCCCCTCCTCGTGTACTGTCCCACAGTCAGCTCCATGTAGAGCAGGGGGATGCCTAACACCACCAGCATGAACAGGTATGGCACCAGAAAGGCACCTGAGAGAAAGTAGTAATGAGTCAACTCTCACTCACATAATGCTGGCTCTTAAAGTTAAGACCTTGCTCGTGCTGGGTTTATGGCACCCTTTAAACTTTAACTTTCATGAGTCATCCTACACTTGCATTACCTTCCTTATATCTTGGATAACAATCACGTTATATAACCCACCATAAAGTTTCATAGCTTAATTGCTAGAAATCAATTTTATTATCAATTGTACATCCACATACATATTCAATAAATAAAAAACACCAACAACAACAACAAAAAAACCTAACAAACAAACAAAGAAGCCTAAAACATTCTTGCAGGCTGGGGCACCAGAAATAAATACTGAAAATAACAGAGTCATAAAAATACAGGAATTTTGTTTAACAATATAAAACCCAGCCGGGAAGTATAAGTTACACTATATTATACTATCCCACTTCATTTCTACATATCATTGATAAGCTAGCAAGGTCTACAGTCACAGTCAAGTTTACAGAAACACACCACAGCTCTCAGTCTGTTAACATTATTCTGTTGGTTTCTTACCTCCTCCACTCCTGTAGCAGAGGTATGGGAACCTCCAAACATTGCCCAGGCCCACAGCACAGCCAATGCCGGCCAGCGTGAACTCTATCTGCCTGCTCCATAACGGTCTGCTGACCTGTTGATCCATGCCTGCTCCCTGTCTCATCACTGTCACAAACTCCATATACAGGTTGACTGTGATTTAAGTGACTCTGGGGTGATAAAACCAGCCCTTTTGTTACCATTAATGATTAGCTTAGCAGAAACACTCCTTTGTGTGACAGCTCTGAGCCTCACACATTGGGAAGTTTGTTTTATTTTATAGGTGCCATAAAATTAAACTTAGATCTGTGGTACTGGTGATAAAAGTTAAATCCATTTGCAGAAAGTATGTTATAAAAATCTAATTACAGATCCTAATTATTTGGGCACATGGAGCACAAAAAAAATGGGGGGGTGTTACAAGAAAAAAATTACACAGCAACTTTCTAAAGAACTTCTTTTTAGATTTCTTTATTTGTGTTTTTAGTTACAGTTAAGTCTTGTGTTGGATATAGAACAATGTGTTGGGATATCTGAAATAACTCACATGAGAAACATATTTCTCATGCTGGCAATTAAAAGTAAACGTTTACTCTATTTCTCAAAGCAATAAGTATAAAATCCCTTTATAAAACAAAATTAAGCCACTTCAAAAACTAATCTTACACTACTAAAACAGACTTCTATTCACAAGAAGTCAGCTGACTGAATATTAAGCATACATTTGGATTTCTACAGTATCAGCATAATGCATAAGATCATAGAAATTACTATAATAAATTGTGCAACGTATCCTTCAGAGCATTGGGTTGAAGGGAAAGAACTGTCAACAAAAAATAGGAAAAACCTTTGCAAAACGGATGCAGAGCTGAACATGCACATCCACAACCACGTATATGGTCTCTGTACCACCGTTACTGGAAGCAGAAACATGGAGCAAACTAGAGGATGGAGAAGAGGTAACAAGGATTAAAAGACATCATATAGGAACCTTACACTGCAGAGATTATTTACACTTAATGTCACTTTGCATCCTTTGTCCAAAAGGCAAATACAGATTAAAAAGCGTTAAAATACATGCATTAAAAAAACCTTTTCTCTAGTGTGTTTATACCTACCTACCTTGTTTATGAAAATCATAAAAAATAACATTACCAACACACCTTGTGATCATATTAGGCAAAATACTGATTCATGTTGTTCTCCAATTCGGTCCTACAAGGGCAGGTTTTCCATGTATCCCTGCTTCAACATACCTGCATCAAATTAAATGGATCTAACAGCCAATCAAGTATGATGACTAATTAATTTGAGTCAGGTGTGTTGAAGCAGGGATACATAGAAAACTTGCTGGATTGCGGCCCTCTTAGGACTGATTTGGAGAACCCTAGGACTCTGCAGAGGCTGGAGACCAATCAGGGAGACAGGAACTGGAGGAGGGACTGATTGGTAGCAGGTGTGACTGCAGGCTTTGACTGCTTAAATCCTTTGTGCAAACACCATTGTGGGTTTTGATGCCCTGTGCCTCTGGTGAGATGGCCTTTTAGGGTTTTTAGCATTGTTTTATGATCATGTCAACATTTGCATTGTGAGGACAATGTAGGGGTGCATGCACCCTGGGTCTGCCATAACTCGTGAAGTCAGAAAACTTTACTCTTTTATGTGCGTTAGGAGGGATACTTACTGTTTATTTTAGTTTAGTATAGCATAGCTTTGTTTTATTTTTGTTTTTATTGTAGTGTAGGATTTGAATTGGTTTTAGGGTTTTAACATTCTGTCTCCTGTTCTCTAGTGCTGCAGCTGGTGTAGTTCACTTTTAGATGGTGATATAGTTTGTAGTTGCACATAGTTATTATTGTGGTGTTTTTGCTTTGAAGTTGGATGGATTCATTTTTCCTTTGGATCCTTAGTATAACCTCAGTCCCTTCACAGTTGGTGGTTAGTTTCCCAGCCGAAACATGGCTTTCTATTGTCTTACCCATCCTTGTCTGTGTTCTTAAAGTTTAAGTTGGTGTAAAATAAATGGCACCCACATTGACTGTTGTGGCCTCTTCATTAAAGCCCCATGTGCTAGTTCTCCTCCAGGTTACATTAAGCAGCTAAATAGACTTATTCATAGGAGAGTTCTTCTTAATGTTAAAACTGAGATAGTAAAACTCTGCCATAATATTTTACGTAATCAAGGTGGCCCTGTAATGTAGATATTGATGTGATTTTTACCACAGCAGTGTTCAGGTTTGCATCAGATTTGCCAGAAGCTAAAGTGGAGGATGAGGATTTCCACGTGGTGTCTCTACAGTGCCACAGTAGTTTCTTTGGGCGAGTCCCAGGCTTCCCCTTTTATGTCTTTTTGTATTGAAATGGCAGCACTCTCACGAACCCATTTGTCATCCACATAGAAAACATGTGATTGGTCAGATGCTCTAAACGCACAATGAAAAGAAACTGGTTTCCGACGGTCTTCCTGCTAAACTAAGCTAGCAGATTGTACGGTATTTATTGACATGGACAGAAATAGGATAAGCGAACCGTGGTAAAGTCAGTTTGAATCTCACACTTCAAACTAACTAACTTCACCTCGGTGATAAGCGATGTGAACTTAATTAATTAAAAATTCTGTGTACTTTCATTTGCTCAAGTTAAGCCCAATCGTGGTATTTTACAAGTATATATATTTTTTTATTTAATGACAATTATATGATACTGTCGGCAAACTTGCGTCTGAGGAAAATTACAGGAATTCTTTCTTAAATTTACTTGCATGACAGGATATTTAAACTACCACGCCTACTTTGTATTATGGTCTAGTAATCCTGTTTGGGGGAGGTGGGGTTTTACACAGGGGAGGGGTAGATGTGTAAGTCAAGTGACAATGTAACAAGCACAAACTTACCGGAAGTTAAGGTTCGAAATAAGATTACACATCTTTTTTTAAACTTGCGTTCATAAATGCAGTTTTGTTTTGAAAATTCCAAACGGAAAAGGCTTCTCTTCCTTCTACGACCATGACGAACCATTAATCTCGACTCTCCATTTTGAATAAGAGAAAAAAATCTATAGACATTGACGGTAGGGGCGTGAGCAAATATTTCAGAGCTGGTGTTTAAAAGGAACTTTATAAACTAGGATAGTATTGTATGTTTTATTTAGGTGCGAAGACACGCTTCTTCTGTTGCTAAAATGGGAAACTGCCACACCGTTGGACCGAACGAGGCCCTTGTGGTTTCAGGTAATATAAACGTTTTTCGGCGCGTCAATCGACGACGTTCGCATTAAAAACAAAATTCTAAACGGCTGAATAGTTATAATTGAACGATGTCTTGCTTTTTATTGATAAAATAACCATTGGTCATCTTTAAATAGAAAGTAATACTACATATAATATAACAAACCATCGTTTGGACTACTCAGTCATTCGACAACGCCTCCTATCTTTGAGATGCGTTTCCATGTTTCTTTTCCCACGTATAGAAACGGATAGCGTCAGTATTTCCACATACTCGAATTACCATTTTATTTATATATATATATATATATATACACACACATTATTATATAATTAATGAGCTAAATAGTAAGTGTTATTTAAGTTTTACATAAGTAACCCCCCCTACACACACACACACATCTTGGTCACTGGCGAGGATATGGTGATGCTTTGCTGCAGATGCAAACTTAATTGAATTACAAGGGGTGGGCCTATAAACTGCTGGGTCCAGCACACAGCGTTTCCAATCAACTGTGGTTTCTTCTATCTATCTATCTATCTATCTATCTATCTATCTATCTATCTATCTATCTATCTATCTATCTATCTATCTATCT
>JBAMHW010000017.1:3386367-3406456 GCA_037177495.1 Rhadinocentrus ornatus
TCTATATCTAGATAGATAGATAGATAGATAGATAGATAGATAGATAGATAGATAGATAGATAGATAGATATAGATAGATCTATATCTATCTATCTACATCTATATATTTATATATCGTTTTCTGTGCTGCTGCATATTGCCAATTCTTGTATCATTATAATTACTATCATTGCAAGTCACTGCATTATAAACCTCAAGCCATTCACTTTTCTCTGTTTAGAAATCTTGCTGTACAATGCTGGTCAGGGCAGTTAAAAAAAAAAAAAAGAATAAAACATATTGAAGCTGTGGTTTATCAATATTGTACAGAACCTATTTCCAGCCTGCATCTGCAACTGAATTTGTAATTTCTTCCTGTCTGATACACTTGTGACTGGAAAGACAAAAATTAAAACAGCTTTGGGGGTTTTTCCACTGAGCCAACTTTTATGAATGTCTCAGTCACAAGGTTAAGAATGGTAGTCAGTGTTCCTAAGCTGCATGTCTGAAATCTAAGACTTTATTTCACTGTTTAAAAACATATTTTTCAGCTAAATCAGAATTTGCTGTAACTGGCCTAATGAGAAAGGTGAAATGTCATGTAATACCATCTTTTTGTTGCGAGTCCAAATTTGAGTGTTATAGCGCCCCTAAATTCTCTTTCATTCACTCCTTCCCCTTTTCTCTGTGGGATAAATACATTTAGGAATTTCAGTTATGCTGGTGGTTAAACTTGTCTGTGGCTAAATGTATACTATACGTCACATACTCAAGTTGGTTGTGGCATTTAGTTGGACACAGATGTGTTTTATATAGTGAAAACCTGTCTCACCCACATTCCTTCACTAAAATAAATGAGCCTTCCAATATGTAGATAAATATTTACTTATTTATTTGTTGTAGTTTTAGATTTGCATTTACACTTTGACATTTAGAGATTTTTATTTTTGACTTATCAAAAGTATATTGGTTAATTAGAGATGTTAAACACACACAAATGTGTATGAGATGTGGGCTATTGACATTATGTGTGCTTGGTGAGGAGTGCATGTTTTACTAGTGAAGATAGTCCAGAGACTCCCCCCCCCTGCTCCCTGTCAGTTAACATGTGACAGCTGAGAATGTAACACTAAACACTCCTGATTAAACTATCAAACTGGGGCCAGTGAGAGGAGGTGGTACGTGTTGCCTAACTCAAAAGATCCCACATTTAGTTCAGTTGTCTGTCACTAACATTTTTAAACATAGTATATATAATTCCCCTTTTGCTCTGCAACTTGTCAATGTCTCTCCGGAAGAATTGTATGAACAATGGCCATTTGTTTTCAGTTGTTGTTTCATTAGCTTTGTAAGGGTAGTTTCTTCAAAAGTATGAGTTGGATAAATGGATAGGATTAAAACTTGTTAACCTCCACAGTCAGATAAATCACATGCGCTGCACGTTTGCATGCAGAGAAGCAACATCAAATCATTAAAAGACTTTAATAAAGTAGAGCAGCGCTATTTACTCATTGTGCTACTAAGAATTACCTCTGTGGGGAATGTGCTTGGAGCATGTACTATGATTGTTTAAACTGCACATTATCCTCCATATCATTTGGAGAATATTAAAACTTGATCTGTTGATGTGTCGATATGTACTGCTTTGGAATCAAAAGGAGGCGTGCTTCTGGAGTTAGATGTTTATCTGTTTCAACCAGTGGCATGAAAGGTCTACACCAAGTCAAAGAGGCCGTATTGGCTATAACCATGTTTATTACATCTGTGTTGCTCTACAGGTGGCTGCTGTGGCTCAGATCAGAAGACTTATGTTGTGGGAGGCTGGGCTTGGGCATGGTGGCTCATCTCAGACATCCAGAGGTAAGACCTGTCTGCTCTGGCTTTGACCCAGAGAAAATACCTAAATGTGCTCAGAAACTCAGTCACTAAACTTTAGAGAAGGATATATATAGCTCTACATATATAAAGTTCTTTAAGGAAAATTTTATGTCTTATCTTTTTTTTAGTGTGGTTATGCTAAATACTTATAAGTAGATAGTGTCATACCTGAAGACGAGTGTTCTCAGCTCATTTTCAGTAAGGAGAGGGAGGATTTGTAATGGAGAACCAAATAATCCTGCTCTTCATAATAAAGACAACAGAAGACATTTTCATCAATAGGATAGTATAAATTAAATGTTGTTTTTTTATAGCTGTTTGAGGGAACTTGGGGATTTTATCATTGACAACACATTGCATGGTATTCAGGTTGCAACATGGAGATTCTTCAGCCCCAGTTAGTGAGTTAGTGACTGAAATGTTGCCCTTTAAGACTGCTTTTTCACCAACAGTCACAGATATTTTTTTTATTTATTTATTTTTTTTGCTGTGTTTACATGTGAAATTGGAGGAAACACTTTGGTCACATGTTTACTGTGGTTAAGTCAGCTGAATGTGCGCCTGTCAGCAGTGACAAATTGACTTCTAAGAAAACGCAAATCCTCACTCTGGTAGAGCTGTTTTTTGTTTAATGGATAGTAGCAACAGTGAGGCCAAAAAGATATTCATACCAATGTGCTTCTTTTACAAAAATTCTTTTGGTAAAGTTTTTAGGTTGAAAAAAATGAGTGAGGCTGGGAGGTCTGAGCTGTTTGGTGTGTTAGAGAACAAACACTGGCAAGGGTTCAAATAAAGGAACAAGTTACACATTAAACTATATAGTTAGCAAAACAAATTTATGCAAGTAATAAATAAATCTAACCTTTGTGAGATAAAAGCTTCTGAAATATTATGAAAATTAAAGTTTTAGTAGATTTGCATTTTATCATGCTGATTGGAGAATATCCTTTTTCTGAGAGAGAAAAAAGCCATTTGGAAATTGATCTACTGTTGCTTTCCTGACAAGACTGCCTGCAGTGCAGATGTGCACATGCTTATTTTTTTGTTTTTTCAGAACTGGCCAGCAACAGGATTTTTAAAGCAGCATGTTCAAATTATTGATTTGTTTTCTGAAAAATGTTTTAAAAAGTTGTAGTTATTTCTTTCTTTTTATACAATTAACTAAAAATAAATTATTTATGATAGATAAAGACAAACATCCTTACAAAAAAGTACTGTTTATTAAATGCGTAAACATAGCTGCTCAGTCTGTCTGCTTCCCCTAAAGGCAGGCCCAGTGAATTAGCTTCACTGATGCCATTGGAAAGATAAACAGACAGTACATAATGTTAACGAGAGAGAAGAGTACAGATACATGTACAAAACTACAACCATAAACCTTGTTGTGTGCTTACCTCCATTCTGAACCACTGAAACAAAGATAATATAATATGACAAGAAATTATATATATTTTTTATAATTATGAACCCGTCTATATTTGCCTTTTTGTCCGAGCTTAAAACCAGACTAATAGCGAGATATTTAGTTTAAAAGATCCTATTCAAGAAGCATATCCAGCTGCTTTATCTAGACTATGCTAAATGATTAGGATTATTTCTTAATCCTGTATCTTTGTTTACTAGTGGTTTAAAGACATTTAAAAGCATTTTAACCATGAAAAGCAGATTTATTCCTTTAAATCAACTATAGAAGACAGTAATACTAATAACAAAACCAAGACACCCAGACTCCATCTTATATGTTGATGAAACTCTTATTATTAAGTAATTTATTTGTTTGCCTGCCTCTTTTTTCTGCTTTGCAGCTTCTCTGCTTTGTCTGCTATTGATCTCACCAGTCTCCGCTCTGCAGCAGCACATTCAGGATAGTCATCTTACATTAAGTGCTGCTTTCTATCCTTAGTTGCTAGGACATGTCATATTAAACTTCAACAAAATGCTAATTTTGATGCAGTTTTCTCTGTTTAGAAAAAAACCTTCACAGTAATCCTTTCCTATTTTTTTATTATTTGTGTCACATGAAGTTTGGACAATATTTCAGATGCTTCCTTGACAGAGATGATCTGAGTCTTCCCAGAATAATAATGTGTGCTAAAAGCCTTGTGTGCTGGACAGCATTTTACTAGCAGTGGGAGTAAGTGTGGCCTCCTGCTTGTGATGCTGTAATCATCTTAATGTCCAGGCCTGTAACTCATTGATCCAGCTCTTCTGGAAAGCAAAGGAGGTGGAGCGTTTAGCAGAGAGAGTGTCCATTATTAGAAGCTTTATTCAGCCTCCTTTTTCTTTGACACTAAGCCCCTCCCCCTCCAAAGAAAACAAAACAAGTCAGTGCTTACAATAAGAAGAACGGCTCTGTCTCCTTTATCATCTCTGAAACATAATCTCATATAAAGCGTCCAGATGACTAGTCTTGAAGCAGTGGATATGATTACTTGGGATGGACTATGTGTAATCTTCATGCAAATTTAATCTTGGAGAGCTAGTGAGGATGAAGAATCTTGTCAACACTAACTCAAGTATTCATCTGTGAATGCTCCTGTCTGTCATAGAAACTTAAAACATTTATCAAGAAGCAAAATTAACTAACAAGTCACCAGCAGTACACCATTCACTGTTTTGCTGGTTTTGGGAATGAAACCAGCGTAACAGGAGGTCAGATTGTGTCTTTTGCCCTCTCTCTTCCCTCTTCCTCTTGACGTTGGTTACTGACATTCCTAACAGCTGTTGTCCATCTTACTGTTTTGCCTTTGCTATTCCCGCTGCCTGCCTGCCTGCGTAGAATGTCTCTGGAGGTTATGACCATCCTCTGTCGCTGTGAGAATATCGAAACCTCGGAGGGTGTTCCCCTGGATGTGACAGGGGTGGCTCAGGTAATGCACAAAAGATAAAAACAAGAAGTGGGTGGTGCTGAAGGCCAAAGGAGGAAGAAGGACAATTGTTGCACTAACAAGCTAACGGTGTCAATGTGTGCTCTCACTCATTTCTTTCTTCTTCTGCAGTCAAAGGAGGCAAGCGGCTTTCACTTTCAGGGCTTTTCTAAGTTTTTGAGCTCTGAGTCATCTTTGGCAACGGTGTCTTTGTCAGAAATGTGCAAATCTTTAATATGAAGATCTGCAGATTCCATTTACAAATAAGATCAAAAACCTGAATATTACCAATTTTATGACATTTCGATCATGGATAGCATCTCATGCTGCTCTGTTGCTAGTGATCTGGAGTCCTTGGGTGAAAGGTTTCACTTTGTCTTGTTTTTTTTTTTTTGTTTTCATTTTGTGTTCTTGTTTTCTGTTCCTTCCCTTCATTTGCTTTCCCTGCGAACATTTAAATTTTTATTTGATATTTTCCACATTCTTCACAGGATAACGCTTGAGATTATGACCCTGCAGCCCAAGTGTGAGGATGTAGAGACAGCGGAGGGTGTAGCTATTACTGTCACTGGGGTGGCTCAGGTAAATCATCACACTTTTCTGGGAATGCCAGTTCAGACTCCACTAACCCCCACCCCTTCTTCCTTTCTCTGGCATCACCCCATAATCAAAGCAGAGGTAGTGTTTTATACACCAGGCTCAAGATGCAAACACATATGTTGGATCAAATTGTTGATTGCATGATATATCGTCATATCTGAGCCAATTCATCTCATTGAACTCCATCAACCAAGCTGGGGCCAGTATTGTTTTTTCTGTTTTTTGTTTCAGGGTACATTTTTTGTTTGTTTTGTGCCACTATTTATTAAAAATTTAAACATTTGTTTTAATGTTTAGAAAAGTATCATGAATAGTTCATGAATAGTTCAAATGGTTAGACTTCGGGTACGTAAAACACCTGTTTGTGCGACAAAATTCACCTTAATTGCTGTCTAAAACTAATTTAATGGCCATTCAAGTTAATTGTGTCAGGATTTTTTTGTTCAGTGCCATAATAATTTTTTTGTACATTAAAAAGATATTAAAGAGAAAATCCTTCATTAGACAACCCTAGTTTTTATCCCCTTCTCCATCATTTGGTTGACTACACTTGGATAACGTTGACATTCTTTACACCCGATATAAAAAGTAAAAAAACATGTACCAGCAGATGAAAAGACCTGTGCTTGCCTTAAGAAGGTGTCTTTGTTCTGCATGAAGTTTGACATTATGTATCTTTAGAGTAATATGAAAACTACACATAGCCTTCTTTAACCCACTTGAATTAGGTGCTGATCCCGAGCTGGTGTTTATATTAGTTCCCCAGCCGGTTCAATGCAAGAACCTTCTGAAAAACGGTCTGATTTTGGGCCAGAGTGCCACCCAAAATTCATCCCCCCAAAAAAGCTCTTTAAGCTTCCTTCTCCTGTATTCTGCTTCCCCCCTCCCAGGCAGTTGTTAGCAGTAAAAACATTTGGGAAGTTTTAATGCAAACTATCTACTCCATGTGATATTCTCTATCAGGCATGGAAAAACAGTTTATTTTAGTGATGACACAAACAAAACCTTTTACCTCAATACTGTATAAGATTGTGTCTGGCAGATAGTAAACACATTTTTGAGGAGAATACATTCTAAAGCAGGTTAAGCCCTGATCTTGTGCAGTTGATCGGTCGCCACTGTATTGTCCGTACCGTATTTTCTGGAGTATAAGCTGCACTTTTTTTCAAAGTTTGGCTGCTCCTGCAACTTTAGTCAGGTTCGACATAGATATATAATTTAACATGTTTTTAAATGTTAATTAATATAACCTGACATGAACAAAGGACTCAACACTACCGTCTACAGCCATGAGAAAGTGCTCTATGCTTGTGATAACTACGGTATATGCTGTTCCTGTGCCACTGAAAAAATGAACTGAAACATTAACTTAAAGACAACTGAGAAAGACTGAACGCAAACAAAATGCCCCCGAAAAGAAAACCCTTTTCTGCAGATTACAAACTACAGGTAGTAAAATACGCAGCCGAAAATGGCAATCGCACATCAGTTGGCAACTAAGCAACACAGAGGATGAAGAATTCAGTGGATTCAGTGATGTGGAATGAGATCTGGAGCTTGGCGAAGTTGCTCGCCAGTAACTTGCTTGTTGGAGTCGCTGGGTTGTTATGTTAACTTAGCCTATTCAGCCTCCCAGGTATTTTCTTTATGCTATTATGAAGCTTAATAACTGTGAATGTGATAACACGATCGTGGCACACCATCATGGCAAAGTAAAAGCGGCCATGCCTTTAGAATTATGATTTTTTTTTTAGATGTTATAAATGTAAATTATACTGTGTGAATGGATCCATATGAAGATAAAGTGTATATTTGCACACATTTTCAGACCATAATAAAAGTGTAAAATTGGACTCAGGAAATGCAACACTGCTCACTGCAGATAATTCAATTTTGAAAACCGAACTCCACTTTCTCAGCACATCAATCAGCTGTTCGTTAAGTTTAATAAGGAGACTAGTTCTCTCACAGTTTAAAAAATTCCTGAAGGAAACCCTGGTGTTTCGTTAACATACTGGACACATATTCAGCCTTGTGTTCCGTGTGCTATTGTGTAGTTGAATAACTTGCCTTTATGGTGTGTTTGTTAACTTGTTATGGCAAGTCATCATGTCATAATGTTTTGATAACAGTCTGGACCCAGCTTCATATAAGCCTCTTAACATGTCTTGTCATGTGGAGCATGCTGTTTTTGACTCTGGTGGATTTTCTCTTTAAGAACTTGTTCTATACCACTGGTCTGTGCATTTCCATTTCAAATTAGATCATTCTCCCTGTTTCCCTTTTTCTTTCCTTTCTGTTTCATTTATCTGCACGGCAGTGCTGTTCATTATGAGTTGTCTGTTTTTGACCACAGCCTTGTCGATGTTCCTCTCCATGTATTCCTACATGTGTTGACAATGAGTCCACTGTCTGGAGCTAAACAAACCCCTCTCACTCTCACATAGTTTAACTCACAGAGAGGCTCATCATGGCCGCTATTTAATTGGTCCAACCGAAGTTAGAACCCTTGTGGAGTGTGTGTCCCATGGTAACAGGCATTTTATATCCCTTTTGAGCTAAAGAGACACTGGACTAAAGGGGATGTACCTAGCAGAATCCATTTAAAAGAAGCAAGAGCAGAATCTTAATTGAGGACAATATCCATTTATAGAACAGAATATTAAATCAAATTACATTCAAATCCCAGAGGGACGAATTCTGGGCTTAAATTTTATTTTGCCTCATGACTTTTTACACTATTTAAATCCATTTTGACAGCAATTAACATCACAATGGAGGGCCCTAATAAATCCATCATCTTGAGAAAATGTTGCTGCTGGAAATAGAGTTTTTTGTTGCTGTGTATTTTTAGGGGAATGTGGATCTTGAAGAGACATGAAAAAGGGTGATAGGTAGCACAATGTTTGAGAGGGTGTGGAAGCAGAACAGCAGTTAAGGTCAACGGATTACATTACACCCAAATCGTTGTTAAAGACTCAGCTATTGCTCGGCTCCACCTGCTGTCTGTCTGATCTAGTCAGTATGTGTTTTTTGTCACTGGCTTGCAGCCTTCTCTGTTATCAGACTGCATTTCCTCGGAATGAAAACCATCTTTCCTGACTTTGTTGCCCTCCTTTCTGGTTTGAATGCATGTTGCAAAACAAAACCATGTGCAGACCTCTCGCCTAAGGACCCAGCTCACTTTGTTTTTTTTTTCTTTTCTTTTCCTTTTTCTCTTCTTAAAGCTACCGTGGACTATAGTGTTAGTCCAACTGTTTTTAAATCCTTTTTTATTTCTTTTAAATGAGCTCTTAAAATCACTACTGCCCTTATTTGTGTTCTGTGAATCTCGGGTTATTGTTGCTATGTTGTTAATATTTCTTGGGTATATATTAATTCAAAGTGACAATATGTTTTTTTACCCTTGCATCATTCTTTAAAATAAATGATTACTTGTTATTATTGAATAAATTAATAATTTGATAGGGACTATGTCCTTTTAATGTTTCAGGCAGTTTATAAAAATGTAGAGTATATACTTTTGCTGGAAGTTACATTAGAAGCAGATTATCAACCACAGCCTGGCAGCAGATTAAAATCAAGAATGCCACTGACAGCACTATCAGGTTTAGGCACTAATATTTTCCTTTGAGTCAGTGCATGGTAAGAACTTGTATAAAAGAAAAAAAGTAGTCTTCAACAGCATACTGAAAATAGCAAAATGCAATATGTTTTCATTGTGAAATTGTCATTAGGAGAACCACATAGTTGGAAATAATTTGCAGAGTTACTCTAAAAGTTGCACCATTTCGCTATTTAATAAAAGTTTTAAACTGCACAGTAAATAAGGTGGATAGATTACAGACAAGTCTCAAACTACAGTGATCAATCATATGTTTTGCAGCACCAGATGTGAGGCGCCAGCCATGTCACAGATGTACTGTTGAATCAGAAAGATATGTTCACTGTTACCCAGCCTATATGTTCCTCTGTTACATCTTCCAGCGTTTATATTGTACAGTTCTGACAGTTTAACAGTGAAGATGGAAGATCAGTGTGTTTGTTGGGTGATGGCACAAAAACTGATATATGTTTTCATGTGTGCCGCACCTTTTTTGATGAATGTGTGTTCAGCTGAAGATCTGTGTCCATGTTGGCATTAGGTGAAGGTGATGACAGAAAAAGAACTGCTGGGTTATGCCTGTGAACAGTTCCTGGGGAAGTCTGTAATAGAGATCAAGAGTGTCATCCTGCAGACCCTGGAGGGTCACCTTCGTGCTATCCTTGGTACGTAGCTTCTCAGTCAGCTTGGTCACCATTTGGTGGTGACAGAGAGTACCAAAAATATGATTTTGATAGGTTGTGTGCATCTGTGATCATTTGAACATTTTGCCAGCCACATAACTGACAATTTAAATAAATATGTAGTAGAAGAGTTTGTTTGCCTGCGTAAAATGCATACAAAGTGTGTATTGTATGCAATTTTGGATGCAACACTTTGTGTTTGTGTGTATAACTTAGCAACCATAGCTGCATGAAAGAGCTCTTGTAATTTAGATCATGGGTACTTCCAGTGCCTGTGGACACAGAACCTGGTTGTAGAGGTAACTGTTTCAATTAGTGAGCAACAACCATCTTCTTCCATCTTTCAGGCACCCTGACTGTTGAACAGATTTACCAGGACCGAGACAAATTTGCTTCTCTGGTGCGAGAAGTGGCAGCACCGGATGTAGGACGCATGGGCATCGAGATCCTCAGCTTCACCATCAAAGTACGAGATTTCAAATTTGCTTTTTTATTATTTTCCAATCTTAATTTGTCGTTTTTGTTGTTTTTTTTTAACTTGCAATACTGGACCTTAATATTTATTTTCCCTTCTGACAGGATGTGTATGATAAAGTGGAGTATTTGAGCTCTCTGGGTAAAACTCAGACAGCTGCTGTACAACGGGATGCAGACATCGGAGTGGCAGAAGCAGAGAGAGATGCTGGCATTAGGGTAAGAGGAACATTATGAAGAATAGTAACTTAAAAGAAAAGCACTTTCATTGCTGATTTTAGCTGTTTCATAATGAAACCCATGGTCTCAACCCACATCCATCATATTTCTGCAACCTGTCCTCCTTAGGAAGCTGAGTGTAAAAAAGAAATGATGGATGTTAAGTTTGTTGCTGACACAAAAATGGCTGACTCTAAACGAGAGCTGGAAATGCAGAAAGCCTCCTTCAACCAAGAAGTGAACACAAAGGTATCAAGTTCAATCCATAGATTGTGTTTATTTTCTAATATGAAAGTTGAATATTTAAAAAAATCAAAACGATTCCTCTGCTGTTCTAGAAAGCAGAGGCTCAGCTGGCATATGAGCTGCAAGCAGCCAAAGAGCAGCAGAAGATTCGTCTAGAGGAGATTGAAATTGAGGTTGTACAGAGGAAGAAGCAGATCACAATTGAGGAAAAGGAGATTGACCGCACCGAAAAGGAGCTTATTGCTACCGTGAGGAGACCTGCTGAGGCTGAGGCCTACAAGATGCAGCAGCTGGCTGAGGGTCAGAAGTGAGTCCTTAACAATTATTTTAACTTATCCATTGTTGACTTTACCACAATCCTGAAATAAAATCAACAATGCAGCAATAGTAAACACTGGGTATAACGAGCCACACTGTTTACCATAATTAATGGTTTTTACTCATTTAGATACCCTGTTAAATTTAACAACACACCAGTATGTAATTATGTTTTATAACATCACTACTGTCTGAGAGAGTTTCTTTCACTTTTCTTTGTTCACCCTGAGAACCACTTTAATGTGTTTTAACCTGTTAAAACTAGGGGAGCAGCAGGAAATGAGTGAAAAACACCGAAACCACAGCTTTTGGTGTTCTAGAAAAATACATAAAAGTCTAATGTACCCAGAAGAATAGCTCTGGAATCAACATGCTCGAACAAGTAACAGTATAATTTAATATAGTAAAATATTGTATGTTTAGTTTTTATATAATAAAGGATATCATTGACCTGCAATGTACATTCCACTTGCTGCAGAAATATTTGTGATTTTTCTATTTGTTAATCATCACTGAGGATTTGTTTCTTGTCTTTTACCCCAGGCTGAAGAAGGTGCTAACAGCACAGGCTGAGGCTGAAAAGATCCGCTGCATCGGAGAGGCAGAAGCTTCCTCCATTGAAGCAGTGGGTAAGGCAGAGGCTGAGAAGATGAGGCTGAAAGCTGATGCCTACCAGCAGTACGGTGAGGCTGCAAAGACTGCCCTTGTCCTGGAGGCTCTACCCAAGGTCTGTGGTTTACTTTAAATTCACAGTCATTTTAAAAGGAAATGGGCAACACTTGTAAAGCTTAAATGCATCGATCTCATCGTACATTGTCCTCATTACAATAGCCTTTAGCACAAAACCTTCAGAGTTTCTTGTTTTTTGTAGTTTCTCTGTGTTAACACAACGGTTTTACATTGTGAGAACGGAGCAACCTTATCATATCATATCTCAGTGTTAATAACATAAAACAAAGAGCCAGAGGCTGTTGCAGTATGAACTGATAAAACAGCCAAATTGCATCTGTTGGAGAAGGTACGAGATTTTGTTTTGCTGCTGCCACGAGCAAGGCATCCATTGCTCAGAGTTGCCTGATGTGCGGGGGTGTTGTAAATTGTGTGTGCGAAAGCAAAATGATCTGTACATGTGGAAAGAGCAGTACTCTTTTTTTTTTTCAAGCTACAAAAACACCTTCAGCTCATCTCCCAACTCTCCTGCTTTTCAGTAGTAGCTAGCTAGTTTGTCTAATTCAGTTCACGTCTCAGAAACACAATAGACATGAAAACAAAAGGTTTAATGAATGGCAGCAATGGCTAAGATGGTCCCCCAGTAAACTTTACAATACCCCTGACAACTGTTTTAAATCCAGTTCAAAGTTAAGAACTGGTTTGGTTTTTTTCCACAGCAAGAGCGTTCTGTCACTTTAAACTTTCCGTACATGTTTGACTCTCCCACCAGTGTGTTCTTTGTGTAGAGGACTGCACTGCAGAGACAAGCAGCAACGCACTGATGTCTGCATATTAACACTTTATTCATTAAGATTGTTTAAAACAACCGTTGGTATTTGTGAAGGCTCTTTGCTGACTGGTGTTTCCCAAAATTTGTAATTGTAAATAGCAGAACAAAATAACAGGATTTACAAACACTGTCTTGAGCAAAAAATATTAAAGCACCCAGCAATGTTAATAGACAGAGGTCCAAACGCTGTTTCAATTTTAAGTTGCAAACCGTGATTGTGAATACTGCTCTATGCTGCATACCGGGCATCGTTAACAGACACAACTGGTAATATAGAACAACAGAAGTAAAATGAGAAAATCTCGGAGCTCATGTTTTATGTTTATCTTGTCTTGTTTTCTTTAATTTTTTTCTTGAAATAAGCAGACTAAAACATTACACTGGCTCTAGGTTTTTAAACATGGCAGTCATAAAAATCCACTTTAAACCAGAAACAAAAACAGACACTGTAGGACAAAATGCACAAACAGTAAATGAGTATTTTTCTGAGGCTTGGAAATAAATCAGTGCATAAAAGACCACAAAACAATAAAAGACCATTAAAAACTATCGAACCATTAAAACCGTCATTAAAAAAAACCCCGAACACTATACGTTATTATAAGATAGAAGGACAAAGATAGATAGAAATCAATCAATAAATAAAAAATATAAATATTTGACTTCGGTTAAAAGTCTTGTTTAAAAAAGAAAACAACAGCAGGAACAAAGCTGTTCCTGTGCGTGTGGTCCTTGACCTCGGCACTCTGATTCTCGGACCTGATGGCATGTGTGTCATCATTGTTTTATAGAGCAGCGTTTCCCAAACATTTTTTCAGGGGACCCACTTTTTAAAGTTAATAAATCCCTTTGACCCAATTTACATTAGGCCCATATGCTTAAAAATCCTGAAGATTTGTGCATTAACAAAACATTTCTGATTCATTTTATTGTTAGTTAAGCATCCTCTTAACACAACTATTTAAAATACATAGACATCTGATAAAATCACAACTTTTTTTATTCACCGTTGTTCACAACAATAAATAAAATGCAGTGAGGGGAAATAAAGGAAGAGTTGAAGAGTTATTATTTTGTAATGTAACATGTAAATGACTATATACTTAATTAATTTAGTTAGTTCATTTTCTCCCAATTTTCAATAAAGCCAAAACAGTTAATGCAAACCTTTCATGTAACATTCAGTGTTTTGCACATCAGAACATTATGAACAGTAAGTTCTATCTAAAATATGTTTCTAATTTAAATATTTTATCACAACTTTTATGCACCAACTCTTCACAACATATACTCAAGTATGATACTTTGAGGCTAAATACATGCATTAAGGAAGACTTAACAGGGTATTTCATTGTTTTTATGTTCATTAGCATATTATGTACATTTCATAAAAATAAGTGCAAATAATGGCAGGCTCTCATTTTCTCCCCTCGAGACAAAAATAATGTAAGCAAACCATTTTTATAACAGGTGTTTAGCACATCTATCAGGGCAATATAAACAGCCGGTGATGTCAAAAACATGCCTCTCTTGAAGTGTGTTTAAAAGCTGGTCTGACAGAAGAAAAAGTAATGTGGAAATGCAGCTGTCCTTATTTTTTAACCACATGATATCAAGTGTGTCTACCTGGCCAATGTGAGAGATGGGCCTTCTTTTTTTTTTTTTATTACATTCCAGTTTGGTGTAGATGAGGAGAGTGCAACACGCATCCACTGCTTCTGCTTGCTTCACATCCATCATCACTATGGCATCTCTCACTTGAAATAGCTTTGCTAACATAAGCTACAATCTTTTCTGTGGCTGAACCTCTTTTCGTTTTTTTTCCATTGAGAGGTCAGTTGTGTTTGATTTTCATGCTGGCTTCCCTCGAGGATGGTAGTTTGGCAAATGTCAGTGTTAACCTGGTCTTTAGCTTGGTTTGTCCTATTTATTAGACAAGCATCCATTTCTTTTGGCTGGTTGCTGACTCTTCTGACAGATGTGATGTATATTGAAAACCATGAAGAAAAGCTCCCTCGCGTGGTTGATAGGTGAACTGCACATATCCATTTTGCTCAAGAGTACAGCTTTAACTTTACTTGGCGCCCATAGAAAATCTCCCGCGACCCACTTGTGGGTCGGGACCCAGTCTTTGGGAATGACTGCTATAGAGGATAGAAAAAGGATGTAGATGGTTGTGAGGATTGTTTTGTCTTAATAATAACAAACAAATTGTTATGTTCTTTTGTTTTTCTCTTCAGATTGCTAATAAGGTGGCAGCACCTTTGTCTAAGACTAATGAGATCGTCATCCTGAGTGGAGAAGGCAGTCGTGTGACTGGAGAGTTGAACCGTCTACTTGCTGAACTGCCTGTCTCTGTCAACGCCCTCACTGGGGTGGATCTGACTAAGGTGAGAGTTACACCGCTCTCTGCTGAAGTTGATGATATTTAATTTCATTTTGATTGTCATGCTAGGCTTCTGATTGCTGAAGGTTTTGAGTGACCTGAACTAAAACAAGATACAGAGCAGCTTCAATGTACTGTGGTTACGTGTATATTATTTAGGATATAGAACTTCATTCCTTATTACTTGTGAATAAATTTTAAATCTGAGGTTGTTATTGAAACGATTGAATAGTTGTTTCAGTTTTAAAAGAATTAAATAATTTAATGTTATTTCTTCTTTTGACATTTAGTGCACTATTGGCATTGGACACCTGATTCTTTTGAGTAGTAAAACTAGTTTTTTTTTGCCAATGATTGTGGCATTATTTGTGAGTTAGAAGCTCTAATGGCAAAATTATCCCCATCTCCCCATAGTGAAGAATCCTTTAAAAAAAAATCCTGGATCCAGGCGGTGATCTGGTTTGACCCTAAAATCTAATCACTTTCTCATTTATGAGATTTCCTGAAAATGTCATTTAAATCTGTCCATAACTTTTTAAGTTAATCATTCATGCTTAGCAGAAATCCCATGAACCTTTTCTCGTTCTTGTAGCCTTGGATTTTATGTCTATGAGGTTAACTTCTGTTTTAGTGAGAAAAAAACTCTTGTTTTTTATTGCTCTCCATTCTAACCATTCTGTCCTGTAATCCCACAGATCCCTCTGCTCCAGAAGATGACCGGCACTCAGTACCCAGCAGCTGTGTGATAAAACAGGTCCAGGACTAGTTGTTCTGAATCTTGTTCTGTGTATCTGCCTCAAGCATGACAGATTCTTTTAGCCAGAGACCCCTTATGCAACTGCCTTTGACCAGAAACACTTGACACCAATAAACCAAGAGTTTATTTTCTTTTTGAAGAGGTTTTTAATTTTCTACAGGAGTAAAAAAAGAAGAAAAAAAAAAAGATTGTATGTATTCTGTGTTGTGTTTATTGTACCGCACTAGTTTGTCATGATTATATGCTATAGTGTTGTTTAGTCATACAAAGCAGAGCTGGAAATTTGAGAGCCAAATATCAGGCAGACGTTTGAAAGAATCAAAAAATATAAAGGAAAAAATCTGTTAGTGGTGGAAGTTCCCACCTGGGGGGAACCAGTATCCTCTCATGTGATGTGACATGTTCCCATTTAGATGTGGAGTAGAGTTCCAGCTTCTGCCTCTTTGTCACAGCCATTTGTTTAATGCCTGCTGCTTAACTAGCAAAGTAGCTAGCAGTACATGACGCACTTCTTGTTTTCCACACACTATTCTTAAAGTCTAGTTTGACATGTTTCTAACTCAGATCTTTTTGGATCTTCACTCAGAGTGATTGTAAAATTGAGTTTTTCAAAATATCAGTGATATTTGAATCAATAATCCTTACCTCGTAGTGGATTATCACGTTGCCTGTCTTCTTGTTCTGATGTGCAGTGCCTGTTGACCACTCAAGTGTCCAGAACCTTAGAACAGTGGTTTAGGTTGGATTTATATCGCTATGTTATAGATGGACTATGTTTTACAAATTGTTGGTAATGTTCATCATATCTGCTTATGCTGTTACTTGTGTTTGCTCATGTGTTTGGACATGTAGGTAATTGCTACTCAAACACAAACCCAACTTATGGTAGCCTTAAAAGAGACCGTGGATAGCTGCCAGGGCTGCTAACCCCTCATCTATTACCTCAAGTAGCTTGTGTTAGACTATCAGGATCTGACATTTAAATCCCTTTGTTACTCCTCTTTGTCTTCCTTCTGCTCACAAGCAATTGTGTCTCTCCCAGATGGCGTTGGAAATGCCATCTTCTGTCATTTTTTGACTACCCAGGTTTTTTCTTTACTTCATAGTCTACACTGATGTTTGTGCTGCAGAAAGTCTTGTTGCTCTGGCCGTTTAGGGAGTTTAAAGTTGCTACTGTGTTGCAAATTTAATTTACTCCAGTCAGTGAAGCAGAAATTTAAGGTTTTAAAATAGGCATGTGATCAGGCTGTAAACACTGTGTTTGGTGTTTGTGCTCAGTTTTCAGAAGGGTAGATGTAAATTGAAGAACATATGTGGGCTGAGCAGCTGGACCAATGACTTTTTCTGTTCCAATACACAAAAGCATTAACTAGTAAAGGCTGTAAATCCTACATGCTGTCTGTTAAAATGTGAGGAACTAAAACATTAGGATCATAATCTGTTGTTTTTCTCTGATTGGTTTTTGGTTTACAACCAAACCTGTATCAGGATTTCACTAAAATGTAATGGCTTTGATTTAGAGTTGACTGTAAGTTAATACATAAATGAATTAGTTTACAGCGTATCAAATACAACTTTTATTGTCTATTCTTTAAACAATGATTTAACATTGAAGTGACAGCTCATGACTTCTCGTGTGAACAGGCAGGTTTCAACCTCTAGATGGCAGAAGGATTTACTTTGATATAGGACTTCAGTTTGATATTTTTTTGCCTCTTGATCTAAATCTAGATTTTATATAAATATATCATTCTGTCATTTTGCCACGTTACCCTACGAGCTGACTGAACTGTTGGCCTGCCTCTTTTTAGTTCACGTAGTGCCTCTGGAAAACATTGTGAATAATCTTTAACCACTCCTCAGAATCTGTGATTTTTTGTTTGTTATATTTTGCCAGTGAGTCACGGTATCTTTTTTCCTGTCTGTGAAATAAACTCTTGCAAATTTCAGGTTTCTGTTTCTGATGCAAATGCCACAGTTATTTCCAGCTTCATTTATTTGTGCCTGACTCACCAAAACACAAGGATATTGTTAATCTGTTTGTATGTAATGTTCTTTTCTTTCATTTTAAATGGCCAGTGATTAAAACAGTGTAATCCAGCACAGCCATAGATAAAGTACGTGGATGCCATATTAATTTGGCCACACATTAAATGATTTGCAGTTTTGTCCTTTTACTCGGACATTAAAGATAGAAATTCATACTGGCTGGATGGTTGTTTTTACCGATTTAAACTATGTTAAACTACATTATTATTTTACCTACATTGTCTAAACCTAAATTTAGTTCCACATTGCAAATTATCTTCTAATTTCAAACATTCACATATTGCAATCTGACCAAGATTTGTCAACTAGCTGTGGACGGTTTTTACTAAACTGAGTTTACAAAGTGCAGTTTCTCTGAACAAAATGTTTGACAGCCTATTTTACAATGCTCCATACTTTGGTGCCTTTGTTAAAAAATAAAGTCAATTATGTCAGTGTGCAGACTGTTGACTGTAACTATCAAACAATCGAATGCACTAATGCAATGTTCTTAATGACTGTGTTATAGGAAGCAGATCAACTAGTAGGTTTTATGAATGTGATTATATATGGTGTTCAACTTTTTTCTTTATTTTATGTGCTTTATGACATTCTGTCCTACAAATGTATAAGGGAATATAAGCAAACATATAGATGAATATATAAACATGGTTATGTAGGTAAATATATAATTTTATGGCTTTTCCATAGAAACATGGAACTTATTAATTCTTTTTGGCCATTATATTTGTGTCTAGGAATAAAAAGCCTATATTGGCATTGACTAATCAGAATAGTCTTGTTACTCTGTGTAACATTTGAATGACCAAACATTTTAAACCTATGCCTTAACTCTCATCTTCATCTGAAACATGTTAATCTGTTGCCTAACATAGACATTTTTTTTCTTCTTTTGATTACACATTGAAGATTTATCTTGTGGCTTCTCATGTAACACTGGTCAGTAGTGAAGTGATCCAGCATGGCAACGTTAGCATGTGTTCATGTTACTCTGTGTTGTGTACCACCTTCTAATAAATGTTACATCACCTTCTGTCAGCCTGCATGTCTGAAAGATTCGTAATGGTTCAAGGGTTAGTTTATGGTAAAAACAATGATTGCAGGGAGAAAGCACCATCATCATCATCATGATGCATCTGTAGATGCATGTAATGGGATATATTCAGCAGGTAGGAGACGTTCTCCAGCTGCTGACATCCGTTAAGTTGGACAAACTTGCACTGTCAGAGTTCCGGATTTAGTGATTGAAACACAAACAAAACTGTAGCCGTGGTTACTCAGAACAATTTGAGTTAATGATGGGATTTCTCATTTTATTTATGGTCATCTGTTATATATTATTATGTCCTGAAGGGGGCAGTCGTAGCCACCTAACATCAGAGGTAACCACAGCAACAGTTGCCAACCAAATTGACATCCTTGTCAGGGCATTTTTACATTTAAAGAAGCTAAAAGAAAATGAAGTAAAATCTTGTAAATTGTAATTATTTCAAACAAAGAAACTCATACTTGGAAACCTGAAAACACTGATGTTCATTTCCAGTTATTTTAACATGTATAAACATAAATAAGTGGAAGTTTTATACAGCTTAACATATTAAACTAATTATTTTAAAGCTTGTTGAGAGGCATTGGTTCCAGAAATTGACATCTATGCCTTTCAGTCTAGCAACAGTCAGTGTAATTATTTCTAATAAAAAGTGGGCTGTTAGCTTTACAATCCCTTTACTACACAAAAGTTAAAAGTTGAAACAACCAGCAGCCACCACACCTTCACAGATGGAGTCAGTTGTGCCAATTAGGACTATTACCCATGCAAGTTGCAGACATTACAGGTCAAATAAACATTTTTAATCAATTTTTCTTAATGAAAAAGAAACAGATTCCAAATTTTAAAAGTAGAGTTCTCACTTTTATTGTTAATTTTGATGAGATTTGAGCTGTAACTGGTTTTAATGCAAGTGAGCAGGAAATCTACAGCAGTCCTCCTTGGATTTTATTGTTTCTAACTAAATTTTGACCCATGCTCACCATCAGAAGTGAGTGCTCCTGATGTAATCATAAAAGTTTGATGTCCCAAAGAGCATGTCTTTTCTTCTTAGAAAAATATGCAACCAGATTTAAACTATCAAAAGTTTAAGTGAAGTATCCAGAACTCTGAATATGTATGTGAAAATCTAGTTGTAACATCCACTAAGTCTTGCAGAGTCATACTTATTGGGCCTTGTTTATCACATTTCTCACTTTGAAAACAGGACTGGTCTCAGGATGGCCTTCAAGACTCAGTTTTCATTAAAGAAAAAACCTTATCTTGAGTGCAAGATGAGGTCTATTAAAAGTAGAAAAGTAAAAATATCTAATGTAATCAGTCTGGAGTAGAGGGTGTCCATCCTCTGCTGCATTTTAAGCTTCTTCACGATGTGTTTTGTATGTTTGTTTGTTTGTAATGAATTTATTTGGTAAAATTGTAAATACATGCATTAAACCTGTACAGAACTTACAATACTTAATTAAAAACATTTCAGAAT
>JBAMHW010000017.1:3406556-3419301 GCA_037177495.1 Rhadinocentrus ornatus
TAATCAGTCTGGAGTAGAGGGTGTCCATCCTCTGCTGCATTTTAAGCTTCTTCACGATGTGTTTTGTATGTTTGTTTATTTGGTAAAATTGTAAATACATGCATTAAACCTGTACAGAACTTACAATACTTAATTAAAAACATTTCAGAATTCATGCCAAATTTAAATTGAATTTAGTAGATGCTAATAAACATGAACAAATGAATACTGGTCATGTCTTTTACTCATTTCTCTGTAATGGCGTAGCTGCGTCCTGCCCTTTTGTCCTCATAAACATTTAAAATTTATCTATGAATGCAAATGGAAATTGTGGAAAGAGCAGAAGCATTTCTGCTGCAGATAACGCTGCTGGAGGCACAGCACACCACCCAGATAGTCTTACCTCCATCTTTATCTACACTGACAGGAGAACCCCTCACCCCAAACCAGATCCCACACCCTTGTCCAGGATTGTGTTGTCATGGCAACTCTTATGTCCTACCCAGGCACTTCCTGAAGCGCATGTTAAGGGTCACACATGGGTTATGGAGCTGAAATAATGGAATTAAGAAACACTAAGAATTAGAGTTGCTGTCTTTGCAAGCACATATATGTAAGTGTGATAAATGGCGCTGACCTTAAAGTAACGCATAAAGATCTGAGTATACCGTGACCATTTCTATATTAATGACTTGGTGTTGGAGCAGGAGCATTCATCAGAGCTGTTTGAGAAGTCCCTATACCTGGAAAAGATGTGGCTATAATGGGTATTCTTGTTTGTTCACAGCTCCATAAGCTTCTGCAACAAATACGGGTGTGGCAAACATCTCCAAAAACAAAGAAAAGGACGTCCAGCTGCCTTTATTCAAACTTAAACTTCTGATCACTTTGACCTCTACACCTACATAATTATGTAATATGAAAACTGAGTTTCTAGTGGATGTCAAAGCTAAACCCACCCCAGCAACCCTCCATTCCTGCATAAAACTATTCTATTAAAAAAAAAATATATATATATATAAATATACTGTCAGGGATTAAAGACAAACAACATCAGGAAACACCGTCTATCACAGTCCTGCCATAATTTGACGCTGCGAAAGTAATGTGCAGCATCAATGTGACTAGTCTAATACAAAAATACATCTCAGCCTTCAATATCCTGGAACCTAGTTGAGCATATGAAAAAGAAATACGCTGCCTTTAATAAGTCAGATAACATGACATCAGCTGACATATTGTGGTATTAAATTCAAATCCATGAAGCCGTAGCACATAAATCCAAAAGCTATGAGATGCAGAGGGCTGAGGAGACTCTGAACATTGGATTTATTACCTCATTGTAAGATAAACTTTCCAGCATCTTTATAAAACTGAAACTGTTTTAGCTTATTGCTGGATTCTTTTAATTACACTGAAAAGCTTGTTAATATTAAGACATGTTTAAAAAAACTTGCTGATTATCATGTCTTAAACTGAGGTAAATGCATCTTAGATGAGGAAGAGCACGTGGCGTATTACACTGTATCATTAATTGAATTAATACTAAGTCAAAATTAAGAAATAATTTGTGAAAAAAAAAGTTTCTATAAATCCTTCCATATTATTGTATACAAATTTGGCCCACTCTTCTTTACTATGTTGTTTCAGATCATTGAGGTTTGCAGACACCCAGCTGTCTTTAACCTCTTCCTGAAGAGAGCCCTCTTTACAGGGGGTAGCATAAGATACATGCAGTACATAAGATCTTTTCACATACTAAGACGTTCCAATCCTAACATAGCAAAATGATTCGGTACCATGCAGTGGCATCCAAACGAAACACAGTTTATACCCCATATGAAGGAATTATGTGAAAATAAAAACTTGAGAACAGCACTGTCTCTCTACTGCTTCTGCTCATTTTTCCCCTTTAAGCTAACCACACATACAAGTCATTTAAAAAGGAAATAATGTGAAGATCAGGAATCACATCTTACTTTTGCTGTTTTGTGGTCAAACGTTTTATTCCACCTCAGAAAAAAAGACTCTGCTAATGTGTTCTACAATGACTTTGTTTGAAATGAATCATGAAGGTCATGGTAGTTTCCATGAAACAGGTTTCATAGTGAAATATTCACGTTTCCTGTAATATATACCATCTCTGGCTCCTTTATTTCTGGATCCTCATGGTGTTTCTGAGATGAAAATAGGGGGCATCCGTTGATTCTCCTGGTGATAGAGGTGCCCATCATCAATGTTGGCTAATGGCTTCCTGATAGACTTACCTGTGTAACATCGCTATTATAACATCTGTAAAACTGTTCAGGTAAAAATTTTTGCTTCTTTATTTGCACAGTACCTCATCAGACTTTACTAAATTCTAAATGACTTATGCTGCTATTCTGTGGTTTTCACTGACAGTAACGTGGGTTTCTTTAAGAAGAGATACCTTTTTACATTTTCTACTGTTTCAGGTAAATTTACACTGACGATGTAACATATCTTGATTCAGACACTTCTGCAGTAACCACACGTCTCCATTTTCTTTTAAGAACAAGATTTTACATACAGCCCTTGAAATTATGAAAATATACTTTGGGTATGGCATTCAGTTAGGACGCAGAAAAATTAGGCCCTGTCAAGAAGAGGTAAAGTCCCAGCACAGCATTTTAATCAAATTGAGGTCAAACGTTGAATTGACAGTTGCAACAGTTGGATCATTTTCTCTTTCAGCTGTTGGATTGTCGTGGATTCACTGCTGTCCTTGGGATCATCTTCCTGTCGCAATTTATAAACAGGAGGTATACAGAAGAGTTAATGGTCCATTCACACTGCAAGGCGTCCAGGTCCTCTGGCCTCCACTATTTTGATTGACAGTTGGTATGGGGTGTTTGCACTGATATGCTAACGCGTGGCATTGTGCACCTCAACCAAATATCGTCACTTCATTCTCTTCTGCCTGAGCGTCATTGCTTTTGAAGTCTTAACACACACCTCAATGCTCCAGACCAGCAAACTGACTAAACTTGAGCATTCAATCAGGACATTTAATTAGCAGCACCTAGCTTCTACTAGCTATTAATTCCTATGGAAGCAGTAATGGTAAACATAGTTTTTCACACTGCTTCTGCATTTTGGTTTAATTTTTGTTAAAGGTTCCATATTATACATTTTTTCAACAATTTCGTATGGGTGTTAGAGGTTCAACAACATTGTTTTCAAAGTATATTACCCCAAATTTAGCTTTGGTCCTTCATTTCAACCATTTCAAAAGTAGCTCTAGTGAGCTCTACTGAGAACGGGCTGTTTCTGTGTCTGAACCTTAAAATTTTAATAAGTGGTGCCTGTTCACCCCCCCTAAATAGGAAAGGATCTGGCTTTCGCTGGCGCCCACTTTGTGATTTTAGAGGGTAAGCTCAGCTAGCCGGGGGGGACGGGTTAATGATAGTATCCACTGCCAGGGGGAATGTTTTTCTTCCCTTTGTGATGTCACAAGGGGAAAGATCCCAGATTCACCTGTTTGAGCACACATTCACTAAAAAGTGGAGTGAGCAAGTGAGAGAAGACACAGAATTTTCTAAATCTTGGGCCTCATACACAGGCAATAAGGACACATAAGACTGTTAGAAAACCTTTAGAAAGTGAATTTTGCGCAATATGAGACCTTTAAATACATTATTAAATAGTATAATATATCCACACATAAAACAATCACAGCTGAAACAACTAAATACTAAAAATAATGAAAAACTAAAAGAAACAGATAAAAACAGACATATATAGAAACAAAAGAATTAGAATTAATCATATCATGTGATATTGCCCATTTGTGGTTGTTTTCATATCATTTTAAGACCTTTTAGAATTGAAAGAGAATTAATAACTTTTTATTTACAGGACTGAATAAGATGTGCATGAAGTTACCAAATAAACTCAGTAAAGTGGAAAAAATATGAGAAACATTAAGTCCATCTAAAAATGACTTTCTGTGACTAAAATATCACCTTTAATACTTCTTCATTTCTTTTCCATTAAATTAATAAAAAAGGGACCGGCCAATAAAGAGGTAAAATATAAAAAAGAATTGTGTCATTTGTCATTTGAAAAGTCCAGCCGGGTGTAGTAAGGGCGGGGGCCATCACATGGACTGAGGCAATCAGGTTGGGAACAGATAAGAAAGGAGAAAAATACTGTCTGGTCCACCCTAGATGTCATCACGGTATGCTAATGAGCCAAGGCGGCCTTTAAGTGTTGGAGCCCGACGGCCAAAGCAGCTAGAAGTCAGCCAGACATGGACGCCATGAAGCAGCCATAAAACATTAACATGCTGTGAAGGAAAGAGGTAACAAACAGGTGAGTAGACGACAAGAGATAAGGCTAATTGGGGCCTTTCTAACACTAAAAACCTAAAAACTAAAAACCACTAGTTTAATTTGCTGATGTTCTGTGTACGCATCACTAATAAATTGTCTCAACTTTTCTTGCAGATTAGAAACAAGCATGGCAGAAACTGGCTGCTCTCTGTTATGTCTTGTGCCCTGGACAGGATATCATCTTATACTGTAAGTTTATTAAAGAGACACTACAGTATAGATGATGTACTATCCAGGGTTTCATTCCACCTCCAGCACCATCGTCACAGAATTGGGGCCCGACTGACCGAAGCCTGAACACACTGCAGAGGAGGGCTGTGAAACCGTTACCATTACTGAGTTTTAGTAATGGTAAGGGTTCTACAGACTTCGCTCAATTACATCTAAATGAGGACAGAAGAAAGGAAACCTTTGTGACTGATGTGTAATAAATGTCCAGCTTTGAGATGCAAACTAAATAAAGTTGGAGCTCTCTCAAATTAATACTTTGTTTTTTATTGTCAAATTTTATTTCAAGTCGAGCATCATATTCTAAATATTTTGTGCTTGAAGGCCAACTTGTATGCACCCACTGACAGACACCAGCTTTAATATATCCAAACTGCAGTTAGCTTGTCTAAGTAGTGATCTCTGCTTTGCAACTGGCCTGTCTTAATCACTGGGTAGCAGGCATTGAAGAGCAGGAAGAGCTTGAGGGGCTGACACAGCTTCTCTGACTCCCTCCTTACCTCACTTTAGGCCACTAACTGGTTATTCATCAAGATGCCCTGGACAGTAACTGTCAAGTTAACTCACAGGCAGCAGGAATGAATCTAATCGCCATTATCTGACCCATTTTAGCATCAGGTTAGTGTTCCACTTTGCCATCCATTAGGCAGACAATTCAACCCTCGGGGGCAGAGCCAGGCTTTATAAGAGCCAAAAGAGCAAAGAAGGAGATGGTAGGAAGAGAAAAAAAAGGAAGAAAGCACTAGGAAAAAAAAAAGATAGTTGCAGGCATGGATGGACACACTTCAAAGGCAGTGGAGTAGGCTAAAGTGATGTGGGAATGGAGGGAAAAAGGGTTGGATGGTACATCAGGGGCATTTGAGTGAATATGACTGTGCAGGTCTCACTTCAGTTTATCTAGAGCGCATGTTTGCACAGGGCGCCCGCCAAATAAAAAGCTCAAAGCGTAAGATAAAGAATCTGCCTTTTTACAGCTTGCCAAACCTGCTCAGCCATAAACTCGTGTTGTTTGTTACCAAAAGCGTATCTTTGAATAAAAATGAGCCAGATAACTTAAAAGGGTTTATTCTGCAGCATCCCATAGGTAACATCTCTGTATCCAAGTGTTAAATAAAGTCTCCTGGGACTGTGTGAACTGGTGTTGCTGCTACATAAAGACAAAATTATGTAAAAGTCATAACTTGGATAACAAAAGCGTCCTTTCATCAAGGAGGTGGCATGTCAGCAGGAGTTCTTGGACTGTGGCTAATCAGATCCATGTCAGATTCATGGAAAAATCATATCCATTGTTCACTTTAAGCTCCTTCCTTGACTGAGATCAATTTGGAATCGTCACAAATCCAGCTGGATCGGCTCCACCTTTACAGGATTTTCCCGTGAAAGTCCCTCTGTCTACTTCACTTGCTCAGCTTGACAGTGAGCGTCAGCCTCACATCCCTCAGGTACACTTGGCTGAGGTCGTCTCCTGCCTCTCGGGCGATCCGTCCCACCATCTGGCCGGCAGTGCCGATTACCATCCTCTATGGGCACAGGAGATAAAACAACATGAGAAGCCACCAAATAAATTTTATTGTATAACAGAGAACACTTGTAAGCAGAGATAACAGAGGATTTAAGGTCAAGCCTGAGTGTATATTATAAGAAAAACTAGAAACAAAACCAGGAATAGTTAAAATATTTTCCTTTGAGTTGTTGGTCCATCTTTTATATATAATAATACTGATTATACCTTTATTTAAAAATAACTGGTTTAAATACAAAATCTAAAAAAGCCTGTGTTCCTCTTCACTGAGGGGCATTGGCCTTGAAATATTTTAACACCAAATGTAGCTTCAAATATTCTTTGTCATCAAATATGCATAGTTTAGAAAGGCTGCTCAAATATTTACAAGTTAAAAACACAAGGCAGATGGGATTTGGGGATATGGAGGAATGGCAAAGGAAGCCCAATTCAGATGCCATCAGGAAGGCTACAGGTGTCAGTAACATAGGGAAAGAGTTCACTCCCTTCAGTTATGTTCAACTTCCTGAGTTAGACGGAAATAGTTAACAATCTGGGGAAAATTTTAAGGAAATGGACAAAATGCTAAAAAAAAAAAAAAAAAAAAATGGAGATAGAAATATAGAGACGTTTTAAAAAGAAAATAGATGGTCCTACTTACAAAATACCATGTAGGCTATTTTTAATCATTTAATTCAATGTAAACCCCAAAAAACTTATTAGGAAGCTAAAGCTAAGCTAATGACTTAACAGTGTTTTCAGATATTTACTAACATATAAGATACATGTATATAGTTGAGATATAACCAAACTCATTGCAGGTCATGCTAGCAGTCACATAAAACTCTGAATCCTTTTAACAACTGAACAGCTGGGACGAAGCTGAACGGTACAAAATAAATCTTTATCCTGGAACAGGCTACAATGCAACCTGAACCTACAATACAGGTAAGTTATCTGAGTTTAAGTCTGTGGTAACTGCTCTGTTAAAGGACCTATTTCCTGTTTGTTCATGTTATGTTTAATGCTAACTGATACGTGCTTAATTGTTTTTATTGTTTAATGTTCCTTGTCCTAATTCTTATCTTCTGTTTTATAGTAATTTCTCTGTTTTGTCTGTTTTTTTTATCTGGTTGTTACTTGTGCTGCCATCTTGGCCAGGGCACCATTGTAAAAGAGGTTTTCATCTCACCTGGTTTGAATCCCTAATTAAATAAAGGTGAAAAATTGGACATACAATATTTTTTAAATCCTTTGAGTCACATTTAGAACTCGAGCTAAAAAAAATATGAAGTCTGAATGTACTCACCATGTGAGTTTCTTTCTTGGTGTACAGTTTTACAGAAATATTGAGCTCTCCGTTTTCTCCATCTTGCCAGAGTTCAAGAGACTGAAAAAAAGGACATCGTTAGAGTAGAAAAACAAAAAATTGAAAGCTATGACATATAGTGAAGAGCTGTTGAGTTGAGGCAGGAAAGGTTAGCTGTTATCACAGAGCAGCGGCTGTTACAGTTACTGTAAAAACAACTGCAGTGCTGCAGAGTGTTAAAAAGGAAATAATATGAAGTTTTGAAATGACTAACAAAAAATGACCCAATAAAAGCACAAGTGAAGTAGTCTGGGACTAGCAGATGCATCAATCTCAAATGTCAGAACAACTATTAGGTGTTTATGATCGGTGGAGTGATATGTGACGTGTAATGAGTTTGCTGTCAGCTTGTGACAAGAGTGCCCCTTTGGAGGTGGTTCATTAGTCACCTGTGTCATTGAATAGGGCACCTCCTGGGGCAAATACTCCAGCAGCTTTTCTCTGATGATGTTGGTGCAGATTTCCTCTGGACTCTGGTCAGTCAGGACCTCACTGTGGTACTGCCACAATCCTGGCTTTGCAGCAGCCTTCAAGTAGCTCTTCAAGAACAGAGACATCCCATGGATGAAACCTGCTAATGTGTTTATAATCTTTTCAGATAGAGGTGAAGTTCAGATAAACTTTTCTTCCCCTTAGTTATGTTTTATTCGGTTTCTCTTATAATTTAACGTAACAACAGCAGCATTGAATGTTTTTTCACAGTGGTGCAAAGTGCTAAAAGCCTCCTCAGGTCTGACCTGTCAGCAGGCTCCACCCATCTATGCTGTTTTTATGTTTTCTCGACCCCTTTTTTATGTAACATAATCATCAATTGTATTTAATCATTTTCCATTTAATTACAAATTCTAAAATACAATAAATGCTGAACAACTTTTATTTCTCACTGTTGGGCTAGAAATTCAAAAACACAGAGTATCATTTTATGGAGACCACGAGTTAGTAGTTTTATGGGTTTTATTCTATTATGTTACAATTGTTACTTTTGGTTATACAGGTGTTGTATCAACAGTATAACTGTTTACCTTCAGTGTCTCCACGTCCTCTTTGTCCACAGACGACAGCATGAAGACATCCTTGAAGTGAGACCAGCCCCGCTGGCTACTCAAAGCCATCAGTTGCTCTTTGCTCAGCACACAGTTTGTCTCAGGTGCTGCAGCGTCCTCAGCAAGAAATAACTCTGAATCCCTCTCCAGCATCTTTTTAGCCCACGGAGGCTTGATCACTGGCCTGACCCGTATTTTTCGCCCATTCACCACTCCACATGTCAGCTGAGCTGTGACATCCAGCAGTCTGTTCTTGGCTTTCACCTGGTCCACCTTGAAAATCAAACAAACATAGGTAAAAAAATTTGTAACTCTACCATGCAGATGAGGCCATAAACATATTTCACTGGAAAATAGTTTGGCTAAAATGACAAAAATGACTGAATATTGGCTCAAGATTTTTTCTTCACCATCATTTCACTTGATTGTTACCTGAGGGAGGATAATACTGTATAGCGTAATATAGCTAACCTGCTACACTGTATATTAGTAACATCATTTAATGACACAGTGTAGTTAGAGTATAGTGAACTGTATGTGTTTATCTTTGATCCCAGTTTATACCATTTTCTTTTATATTTCTGATTTTACAGCTAATAAATCACATATCAGAAAACTGATTAGTGTATTGATCTGCAAAATCAAATTGAAGTTTAATTTGTGCAGAAATTTGCTATTTCTGCATGTGTTGAGTATATGTGTTGAAAAAAATGCATATAATTCAAATGTACAAATCATTAATGTCGATTTGTCACATTAGAAATAAATACAGGCAGTGAGGCTAAGTGTTAAATTAAATCACCTATTTTAAATCGAACAATCAATCTGTGTGCATTTCCCTCTTGCCTTATTTGTGCCATAGATGTTTAGGTTTTGCACACCTCTCCATTTAAACAGCTGGCTCCACTTGAATTAATTTAGCAGATTGTTATGGCACCCTGCACAGAGCTTAAAGAGGTAAGCTGAGGTTAACAGAGAAAGCTAATGAGTGAAGTTAAAGAGGTTTTGAGAAATGGAACACAGTTATAATGCAGTAATGTTCATTATTCTAGGTAAGAATACCTTATTGAGGACCAGAATTGCTGGAATATGGGGGTGCTGGACCAGACATTTCAGCACCTCAAAGTCAAGTTGGCTGCACATCCATCTGTCTGCCACATCTACCATGACTACCACTGAAAATGGACGCAAATCCAATTACAAGTCTTCGAAATCCGCCCACTTATTCCACTGTTCACATCAAAAAGAAAACTGCAGCTCAGTTCTAGATGGTTAATGGGTTGGAGAAAAATATATCATACTTAGGTCAGCTTCTTTGACAGTGTTCCAGGGATCCACAAGTAAAGACTTCTCCAGCTGGTGCCTGTGAAGACAAAGGATCCATTCATATATTTCACTGGACATTAAAACCGCATCGAGACTACAGACTTTGGATAACACCAAATAACTAAAAAGGAAAGGCACCTTTTGACCTTTGATGGGGTGGTGAGACCAGGAGTGTCCAGCAAAATCTGCAAAATATATGCTCAAAGTGACCACAAAGGCCTTTTCTTAAAACTTTCATTATTCATTTATATAGGAGGAATGTGAAGAAGCTCTTACAATCTGTGTGTCGTTTTCTGTTAGAATGCCCAGTGCTCTTGATCGCGTAGTGTGCACTTTCTTGGACACAGCAAACACCTTTAAAAAATGAGTTATTAACTTGTGAGCATCAGCTCCTCCGCAGTAACAATGATATGTTGCTGCATGCAGGTTTAGAAGACAGATGGTGACCTTTCTGCCAAGAAGCTGATTGGACAACGTGGATTTCCCAGCATTCGGAGCACCAATTATTGCCACTTTCAAAACCTTTGAGTCATGGGGCTGATCAGGATGTCTCAGTAACAAAGATAACTGCTCACCTATAAAAACAATTAACAATCAGACAATCTGCATCTAAAAAAAGATTACTACGAATGTTACATTGATGGCGAGATGACATCTATATTTTCTGAATGATCAGACCAGCTAAGAGGCATAAATCTTAGAGAAAGCTGCCTGTTTACCACTATCTGACGGGACTGAGGCTGGAAGGCGATAAATGCTGCTGTCTGCCTGAGCTGCTTTGCCTTTCATCAGTCTGCTGAGAAATGCCTCTGATGTAATAAAACAAGCAGGAGTGAAGATGAATCCATTCCTCCCTCCTCGGCTGCACGCAGCACTTCCTGTAAAGACACCAACATCTCCATCACTTTGATGCTTGCAGCACTGCGAGGTGACTGATTATGCTTACTTTGATGTTGATATGACACAATAAAGGGATGGATTCAGATTCTTCTTGTGAAGAAAATAATTTTTTTATAATTTTAATCCCAGTAACATTTTATTCTAAGCAAATAGGCCTTTGTGAATTCCATAAAGTTTTGCTGTGTTTTACTGAGCTCTACCCTAAAATGGCTCTCATTAAATACATAATGATGAATCTTTGAATACTTAAAGACATACAAAAACACTACCTTAAACATTCATATTAAATCTTATAATTTGTTCTCAGTGAAAACAGAAATGGATTATGCTGCTGGACACAAGATGTAACCTAATTCAGTTTATTCTCCATGGACACACACTTGAAGCTGCAGTTTTTCTAAAGGTTACATTTCTTAACTCTAATTAACTTCTAAATAAGTTGTGATGTCAAGACATATTGATTAATAATATGTGTAGATTCTTCTTTCAGCAGTTAAATGGAAACAAAACCTAGTATCAAACTGAACATACTGCATACAACGCTTTGTAATGTGATCAAACATTCACTTTAAACAACCAAAGACAGAGCGTCTTTTGTTTTGTGTGGAGATGACAGAGATTGTCCTCATTCTCCAGGCAGCCTGTCCAGTACATGATTTTTTTTTCTGCTAAAGACATGCTTTAATGGTCTTATACCATCTTATCTGTCTGGTCTGTTGCTGCCTTATCCTCCAAGTCACACTCTAGGTCTAAGGTATTGGATCAGCAGCTTTTAGTTAGTTGTTTAAGATCTAGATCTGTATCCTGGTCTGATTGTGGATTACATTAGTGCAGTAGCTTTTCCAAACTAGACTTTCTTTTGTCTTCCTTTTTAATTTTTATTTGTATTAATATTATTTTATGAGTAATAACAGTATTGCAGTTGTTTATTTTAATGACTTACCTACTTAAACGATTTTATTAGCTGGCTCTTATATTCACATGTATTGTTATTTATTTCTTCTATACTGCTTTCTATTTAAACCTTTTTTGTTTTCATCAATCAAGCAGTCTATTGATAGATAACTGTGACGTACTTTAATGATCAGGTAGAGAACTTTTCTAACGTTTTTAAACAAACTCAATCAATAAAGAAATTATTAAAACAATCAAATTGATTAACAATAAATAGATTGGCTAATTGCGGTAATACACACAACCTCAACCATAGATTCAATTAAAATATTATACGCTTTTGCACATGCTTATGCTTACTAACATCAATATAATCACAGTACTCATGCTCTTAATGCAGCAAGCTTCTGCACGCGACACACACATGACGCCACGCCCTCTGAACGTCATGGTCCGTTTGCCAAGGGGCAGTACACATTTTCCTTACTTTAAATCATTATATAATATATAACTTGCTTCTCCTCCTACAAATAAAAGACAACACCTGATAATAATCACAAATTAACATTATTTTTGGTGACTGACCCGCGGTGAGAAACCATGACGCACTTTCGTCCCGAGGAGACACGACGAACCGTCTGGAAAAGATGGTACAGTCTCTTAAAACCCGAGAGCAAACCCTGAATGCCATTCAGCTCTGAAAACGAGGGGCTGTTGTATTTCAGATCATATCACTGTAATTATCGTTGAAAGTGCGAGCCGCTTGTTTGCATTCGCATTGCCTACAGGGTGACACCATGTTGTTTTGACCAAAGACAAGCATCTTCCGCTTTGAAGAGCTTTTCTGCAAGTATTGTGTGTAAACTACACCGCCCCCTACCGACTGTTATGTTAACTGCAACATTTCATTCGAGTTTAAATATGGTTCTCCTCGGATCTTTTAAAGTCAAATAGCAAGTCCAGTCTGTAGGTCCAAGTCCAATTACTTATTTGAAAAAGAATCAAAAGTGAAAAATGTCAAACTACAAGTAACTATGTAAAGACTGCCCCAGCTGAATGAGATTCCCTTCCTTAATTAAAATAAAATAAAATAAAATAAAATAAAATAAAATAAAATAAAATAAAATAAAATAAAATAAAATAAAATAAA
>JBAMHW010000017.1:3422641-3459220 GCA_037177495.1 Rhadinocentrus ornatus
GATAGATAGATAGATAGATAGATAGATAGATAGATAGATAGATAGATAGATAGATAGATAGATAGATGTGTGTGTGTTAATTTATGTATGAATTATGCAATTTATATTGTCAGATAATTTTACAATAAAATAATAATTGGTTTATTATAAGAAAATACCCCCACACACATACACACACACACACACGCCCAAAACAGAGAAGAAGAAGAATTCCCTGCATTTGAAAATATTGTACAAATATTTGGACGTCGCACGTTGCACGCGGACTGTACCTTTAAACCACTCCACAGTCCAACGTAGCGCACGGCGCAGTCTGGAGTGTTACCAGTTAACAGCGCATGCGCCGGAAGTTGCTGCCGCAGACAGCAGTAGGAGCAGTGATTCGGCCAGCGCAGGGCAACGGGAGAAAATCTGTCCGTTTTTAAACCATGGCGACGTACTAAACTATGCCTTTCGCCGAGGTAAACGGAGAGTAAGTAGTTGCATCTTTACGACATGCTTGCTGCCCGATACTATGTGGCATCCTTAAAAAACGTGGCATAAATATTAGGTGAGGCTGAGAAGGCAACAATGGGACTGTGTATGTTACAGACTGTCTGGCTAGCCTAGCAAGCCAGCAGCCTGAGCAGTCAGCTGGCACTCTGACTGGCAACCTGCAGCTTTATTGCTTTGCACTGGTCCCCTTTATTGTCTGTTTATATATGGTAAAGCCTCTACCTACGACTTAACTGTCCCTGATAAGATACTTTATATCTTAACTTACAAAAAGAGCCTTAAAAATCTTGTTATTGGCTGGTGTTTACTGATCGAACATGGATTGTATTGAGCTTTTTAGCTAGCTGTGTTTTGCAATTTCTCAGTCATTAGTTATTACGTGGGGTTCGTTTTAATGCTAAATGATTGCCACAAGTTGACCAATACGATTTGTATGAATATAAGCTTGGTAGTTTTGATGAAATCTCTCATAAGAATTTGTAGACTGGATTAAATGGATGAAGCTAACTCAAAATTGAAATAAAGGTTATCTGATTGTGCGGTTTTCAAAGTCTGCATTTAATTCCACTTCGTGGTCTCTGCTGCTTCCGTATAATCAATGAGACTTGCATACATATATCCAAATATAAAATGTCAGCCGCTTTGAGTGAATGTTCAGACCTTGCTTCCCATTGTGACTGTAAATAGCACCTCCTCATGTAGCGACAGAGAAAAGTGTTTGCACCTGCAAAAGCAAGTGTTAAAGGTGATAACAAAAGGTTGACGTCACCGGGCTCATCCTGATCCTGCCGCACAACCTCGACCACTGAGGAGCTGGAGGAGGAGTGCATGAGTAGTTTAAGAGGAGGATAGCAGCTGTTTTTTTGTTTGTTTTTTGTAACGTCTAATGGTTCGTGTCTGGAAGGAGAAGGTCTATCTCTGATCAAATTTCGGGTATCCTAAGGGCGCACTTAACTAATGGGATCCTATCGATATTTCTCCCCCCCTAAGCCTGATCTTTACACGGCGGAATGTTAATGTTGCCACAGCCTGTCGGTGTTGTCTTTGGCTGTTCTGAGTCTGGCTTTATTGATGTAATCGGTCTGTAATGTCATGGAGCTTGAAGGATTTTTATTAAAGCATACCGCAGTAGAGCAACTCCTCAGTGACTGACGGGACAATGGAAGTTATTGCTATTACTCTGCACATGGTAAGATGATCTAATTGATATATTGTGGAGAAATGTCAGATAAGAGCTGTTTTGTCACATTTGCATTATCATTTTGATGCTTTATAAAATCTGTTATGTAAAAAGGCTTTATCTTTCTTTTCCATAACAAAGGTGAGACTGTTTTATTTAAGGGAGCAAGGAGGATGTGCTCAGTGATATCCTGCGCTTACTCAAACAAGACCCTGATATTACTTGCCCCAAAGGGCAGTTTTGCAATGTAGCTTTCTCCCCCTACATTTTCCAAAGAGCAGATAATTAAATTTCAGACCTTGTTGTTAGGGGAAACTCAGGCCCCTAGACTCCCTGCAATTATCGTGCAGAAGGAGCCTTCTTTGCATTTGGGTGCTATGTTTCCCAGCACAATGAAGATTAATTAGGTCTTAGCAGCAAATTACTGTAAGGCCTCTTCCCATCTGTAAAATGCAGTTCACCTCTAATGACAGCAGCCTGGCAAATGCATGGAAGGATCTGTGTAAAATGCCTTAGATTTTTTTGTAGTGCACAAGTTTTCAGTCTCTTATAATGCATGAATTCATTTTGCACTGTGCAGTGATTAAGTGTTTGACGCAGATGTTTGGTTTTAGTGAGTTTTTTTCTGTGTGCTCATGGACATACCCTTGCTCCTATTTAAGCCTGAAATGACATTTGTGTTTGCTCTTAGTTATAAAGCCAGGCAATCAGCTTGAGTGTCAGGAGCACCTGGTTCATTTGTTCATGTCATGCTGGTCAGCAATGCAGAAAATTACTGCGTTCCACCAAATTGAAACACCACTTGAATGCATGTGTTAATTAGATCTCTGCGTAGCTTTTCAAAGTGTCTTGTCCTCCTCTGCTCATGAGTCATGTGCTGACTCTTTGACCTGTCACCGCAAATCCACAGTCTTTGCTGAGGGCAAACTGACAGAAAAGCAAGCTTGTCTTGTTTTTTTGTTGTTGTTTTTTTCTCCTAGCAAGCCACTGACAAATATATTTGAACATATTGATTTAGACTGTGGGTAGTGGAGGGTAATTTTTTTCAAGAATACTTGCATTGCATCGGGGCTGCTATGGCTTCTTAGTTTACAGTTGCTTGTAGATGATGAAAAAGCATATACTGCTTGTTTAAGGTGAGTTGAATGGGGGCAATAAAAACAGAGGAGTGAGTTGAGTGCAGTATGAATGTAATGCACACCTACGCAGTTTTCTGGACACTATTATTTCTGCATCTAACTCTTTTTTTTTTTGGAAGCAAATGGCAGTAATGTTAGTGATTTGTTGTGTCTTACAGTAAAGCCCAGATGTTTTGTATAGAAGAAGGTTATCCACGTGACAGCCAAAAGATCTGAACCCCAACATTAGTCTTGTTTCAGACAGCAGTAATAAGAGGATAACATCAAAGCTCTGCTTTATTTCTCAGAGACTTCAGAGCAAAACTATGAATAACAAATCACAAGGTACAAAGACTGAACTAGAGAACTTGAGTAGCTTTTATGTTTTAACTGTTGGGTTTCACTGGGAGCTCATTAAAATACATTGATTAGTAACAGCTCTGATTCTGTGATTGTTGACAGTGAAATCACTTGGCTAACCAATATATTTTTGAAGTGCTGATTTTCTGTGCTGGAATGAGCCACTTGGCTGATGCTCATTTTGGGTTATTCAAAGCCAGTGATTTGATGGAACATTTTAGTGACAGTACTTGAAATGGAAATGTGTAACCGCATGCTCTCTCCCAGTGCAATACATTTAGCTTCTTTCATATTCCAGCAGGAGCATGTGGATGCTAAATCTCTCCCAGGTGTTGTTGGACCATTTCATGCACCATAGCAGGTTTTAATTTTCCTCAACTAGTCATTTTAAAAGTGGCACATTTGTTGAATACCATCCATTTGCTAAATGAGGCTTCCCCCTGTTTTTTTGGCTGCGGGGTAGAGATTTCCCAGGTACCGATGATTTGCCAGCCAGCTCCACCTTTCAGTCCTCAAGTCACCAGCGCAGCTGTTAGCCCACACTCTCTCACTGAGCCACCCACCACTCTGAGAAACTCACTGTTAGGCCATCTGATGTCTTCAAGTGAGACACAGAGCAGATGTTTGGTAGCACAAATGTCAGGCTCAGAAATGATAACTGCAACCTCATAATGCATATTAGATCAGGTGTCTAGGATATGATGGGCATCTTATGGATAGCTCAGAGACAAAGAACTGACTTGTGGGGCTGAGACTGCAGGTCAGCTGCTACATGTTATTAACATTGTTTCATGTGGGTTATTTTATTTTGTTTACAGTGACAAAAAGTGATAGGCCTGATTTTAAGATACACCTTGTATTTTATTAGTCATATTATTGTTTTCTTTGTGGCTTTTTTTGTGCATAGATTTGCATATTAGCTGGCAGGCCCAATTAGATATAAAAGCTGTGCTCTTGCTGGGTAGTTTGTACAATCAGCAAACCTGAGGCTTTAAGCCAAAGAGTGACGTTACAAACACTAGGACCAAAGGGATTTCTGAAATAGTTGTGTTCTTAGCTTAAGAGTAATCATGGAGGAATCTAAGCCCCCTGGTGACATTTTCAGGAGTAGGAGCAGTCGGTGCACCATGATGACTCGGTCTAAGACAGAATCTGTCTGATCAGGATTGTCGGAGACACTGCAGATGACAAGGTTGTTTATCCACCTCCATCTCACAGGAACAGCAGAGGAGCAGGGCAGATACTGTTATCTGTTTATGGCACGAGATAAGGTTGTCTCAATCGGATCACTAACCCTCCACTGACGTTCTCCACCCGAAATACCAAATGCTCTGTAATAAGAGGTTGCCAGGCAAGTCCCGTGTCACTCTTAAGTAATCCTAATAGATGCCATTAGCATGTCCTCAGTTATTGCTGCAGTTTTCCAATGTCCATGCCAACTGTACACATCAGGACATCATTAGCTACCATCAGAGAAGCTCAGAGTCTGACCCTGTCTGTGAGGTCAGAAAGAAAGCCACAAGAAAGCAGCAGTAAAGCTGCAAGGGATATCAAGTGGAAGAAATAGAGGCAGAGTGAGCTCAAAGTGACATTGCTGGCACAGATATTAGATAAGGCTCAACTACAAAAGGATTAGAGAGAGAGGAGATGTAAAATGCTGTCAGCTAATTGGGTTTTATTTTGAATATTTCAGATAGTTCATTAGAGACTAAGTTGGTAACGTGTTTGGCCTCAGTCTGTAGTGCAAGTGGCTTTGTGGGACAAGTTCTACAACCCGAGTGATAGCAGATCAGTTTAATCTATGCTGCATGGTTAGATTTTAGTCATTTCCTAGCTGTAGACAAAGTTATCTTACAGTACTATAAACACTGAAACAATGTTTTCAAAGTATTTGAAATCACAGTTTTTTATTTTCTTACCAAAAGAGTAGCTATGTGGATTTTTTCTTTTTTAATTCTTTCTCTCCTTAATGATAAACAGGAACCTAAATGGTTGAGAAATCGTATAGTTATCCTCTCTAAAATGACTTAAAATCAGATGCCTCCAGAGGCCTGACAAAACCGTTTGAGCTCAGAGGTTTCATCCGGGTGGATCTCTGTTGGGGAGGGATGAAGGCTGAGCTGAGAGAGCTGTTGTGGAGAGCGGTCAGTGCAAGGCACTTTGCCATGACCCTCTTATCATGGGTTACACCACTTCTCCAGGCCTCAGTGTGTGGGTGTGTTTTTCTGTGTGCGTGCAGTGTACTGGAGAGCAAGCTAGCAGTGCTTAGAATGGGGTCCTTTATAACCTTCTAACCCTCTGGTCCTGTTTGCAGCCATTGTTGGACTCAGTGAATGGTATCTCCGTGCCTTGAAAAGTAACCAGATGACATTCTTCCTGTTGTTCAAAAGGGCCTGAGGTTCTGTTGTGAAAAGCGGCTGAAAGCATAGGCTAAGACTGTGACCTTCAGAGGCTAATCTCTGGCATGTCATTCAGTGCCTGTTTGAAACAAATGCAGAAAATCTCTCTCCCTGATAGCAAAGCACCAATTCAAACAATGTCCAAATTCTTCTGAGGTTTTCAGCAGTTATGTTTAAAAAACCTTCAAGTTAGTTTTTCATTGGACTACCTAAGGGACTAGAGGGTGTTTTGTAGCAGCTGAGCAGAATCGTTATTCCAGACAGGCAGTGTGTCTGACACCTACATTGTCCAAACATTCTCTCCAGCCTGTGACTGAGTCCTCTGTGCACAGACCTGTGGCATCATCCACCCCTATGTACTGCATGCTAAAATATCACTGCTGCTGTGAAAGCAGTGGGGATGAAATGCACTTAGTGAGACAGTAACATCGTTGCAGCTTTCAAACTAGCTTACGTTGTTTATATCTCCTCCTCTCTGGTGTATTTGCTGTATTCAGCTGGCTGTGCTTCCTGGAATGTGCAGAGATGCGGTTGTCACTCTGCAGGGGGATGTTGGCTGTAATCACAGTACATAGTTCAGCTGTGTAGCAGTTCAGCTCTGCAACAGTCAGACAGGAGTCATGTTTTTTTCCTGTGTATTGAGATTAAGAGCAAAGATTAACAATATATTAACACAAATATACAGAATTAACTTTTTTTTTAAATAGTTCATGTGTGTATATATATATATATATATATATTTTTTTTTTGCATTCCTTTTTGTCACTGAGAAGTTTGAAGAGGCTATTTAATCTTTTAAAGATGCTAGAAGAACAGAAAATCCCACATCAACACATTTTGTTGCTACAAATACAGTATGTTCAGTTCAAGATTGTGGCTCTCAAACCATTAGATGCTTGTAGTCTAGGCTAAGAACTGGGCTTCATCTAAATGTTCAAGAAAAATACACTTTGATGACATAAATGTGTCTCTTCCAGTCCAAATTATCTATGATAGCTGGTTTAAAGACACTTTCTTTTCTTCTTGCCTCCTGTGTTAGAGCTGCACCACCTGTGTGGGGTTAAGATTGGGGTCAGTTCTCTTGCAGGTGTCCGTTGTCCAGGGCCTCTTTTTCAGGAGCTTGTTGTGCTGTGGATTGACATGGAAAAGAAAAGCTGTCAGGTTTTTAGGGCCTCTTTTTTATCAGGCATCTTTCAGCAATAAATGATTGGCATATCTCCCGCCATTTCCCCCTTTTGTTTCCAGCCATTGAGTTCGAGAGCAAATAATGACATTGACCATTATGTGTGATGTATTTTCGGCTCGCCTTCATGCGCACACATTAAAAAGGAAAGGTTGTTTACAAAGGAAGCGTTGGATTAGAAAAGAAAAATGTCAACTTTTACCGCACAACCATTTCACATTAGTCAGAAATTGTCCCCTGAAGAAGTGTAACATCCGCAGAATATGATTGAGAAAGAAGCAAAGGAGGAAGGGTGGGCCACAATATAAAACACATACTTGAAAGTACTTGTGTGTAAAGAGTCCTGAGGCAGGTCATGTTTTTTTGTGACAGAGAAGCATTCGTCTTGCTGTGTATCTGACATCTCAGGGTCTCATTGCGAGAGTTTGCCCAAGCTGCGTGTCAGCTTTCTGTAATTAATAGCCAGTACCCCCCCTCACCCCATCAAGGGACCAGGTGCTGTTTAGATCTGCTTTGCCACTGAAGTACAGCAGATAACACCGGTTGGGAGTTTCACTATTATAGGTGATAAAGCTCACAGCTCAACATCTCTCTTACTGCACACAACTCTGCTGACTATGTACATGTAAACACACCATCACACACCCAAAACAAAGAGATGAATTTTAATGATGCACCGTTGATGGATCGCTTGTTGGTAAAGGATGTGGTTCATTTAGCCCACTTTGCGTCAAACCCCATTGTATTCATGTCCTGTGCTGTTTAGCAGGGCTTGCTGCCCTGACAGATTGCCATCCCGATGGGGAGATTTACCCAGCCAGCTCTGCCAATGGCACTGACACCATCATTAGGCTTTGATCAGCTGCAGTCTGCAAGGGGAAGAAGAGAGAGTAATATTCTTGATCTAATTACTAGGAGACATTTCAGGCAGCGTAATGTGTGATTTAACCTCTTGTCAGAGGCTATAAAAGGAAGCTGGGTTAATCTTCCTGGCAACCTCTTTTCCACACAGGGGACAGTGCCTTTAAATTTCCTTTTTCCATGAACCTAGTAAAAACCAGAATGTTGGTGGGGTATGCCTACTCACTGCAGCATTTCTACTTGAAATCTCTTAAGCCAAGAGTTCTGTGACCTTTTGAATGTTGGCAACAGCTTGTTCGCGGGAATTCAGGTGCTGACAATTGCAAGTCGAACAAAAAATCTTTCCTTTTGACTTTTATATTCCTCAGCTGAATGCATTGGTTTGCTGCCCCTTTTGTTTCTCTCCATCTTCTTCTGTCTTTTTTCTTTCTCTCCCTCGCCATCACCACCCACACACTGCAGCATGATGAGTGCAGGGGACTTGATTGAACAAATAGATTGTAAGTGGAATCGAGGGGTTTGGGTTAATCAGTCAAACATAGTTAAACAATTCTTTAGACATGAAGGGATTAGTCTTGCTTGCGTTGAGCTCATCAGAGCCCATTCTCCTCAGTGCTGGCTGGGTTTTTAGGGCCAAGGGCCACGGCCTCTCTGGCTCCATGGAGAACCACACACGCACCCCTCAGCATGCTCCATTGCCTCTGAATGCCCCACCACTCTCCTTTCCCTTTGTTACAGAGTACAATTGGAATGATGGATTAGCAAATTAAATGCAGACCTTTCTATTCATGGTCATTCCCGCTCAAAGTCTCATTCACTGGATCTATCACAATCCTGCTTTAAAATGGTTACCAGGTTCACAGCATGTCCTCTAATTCCTCCAGAAAGTGTTTTACCCTCAACGCATTCTGGTGGGAAATAAAAGAAAAAACAAACAGAAGTGATTCAGTAACTCTTTCCCTATATGAAGACTCTCCATATCTTGTTTTTCCAGGATGACTTCCTGAACATTCCCGTCCCCCCGTCAGCCCCCCCCCTTTTTTTTTCTTCACTGAGTGCTGATCACACTGATAGGAAGTGGCCCTGATATGATGATGTGTTGGCAAAGGCAAAGTGTACAGCTGCAGCCAGCCTGAACCTGCTCTAAATTAACTGTGTCACTGTCTATCCACATTCCTGAGAGCAGAGCGTCGACCCTCTTGGCCAAGAAATAAAACTTGTACTTAATTGCATAAATATCACCATGTTATTTACCAGTTTTCATTTAATAATTGGCGTTCAGATGCTAAAATAACTTGTACTAGTCTCTTCTTCAGACCTAAGTAATATTTTCTATATTTGTATCAACATTTTACCTCATAACTGTTTGTTTTTGGCAAAGAAAGCTTTGAAAGCCTCTAATTACTTGTAACAACATGTAAAAGCGGACATGACTCTTTGATTTGATTTTGATTAAATACATATAGTTGTTTTTTTTACTTTAAGCTACATCTTATTTGTGAGTTTTCTGCTGTCAGCTATGGATTGATTGGATGTTATGCATCTGTATGTTTGTATTAAGATTTTTGTTATTTAAAGCTGTTGCCTGACATCTATCATTTAAACCATGTAGTAAGGTCGTACACAATATTATGCATATTTGGATTCAGTGTTACTCCATCTTGTTCAATTTGACAACTTTTTAAATTCTTTTTAAAGAATTCTCTTTGTTAATGATTATTTAACTATTATTTGCAGTGTTAAAATGGACTCTGCTATCATTTTTGTTGTTTTCTGCATATTAAAGCTCAGGTTTTATGTTTTCTTTTGTCTGTTTTACCACCAAGCAGATAACATAGTCTGTGATTTATTTTTTTTTTTGCTCCCTCTGCCCAACAGTCCTGTTTCCAGCGCAGTGTGGGGGGTGGATTGTTGTGCTCTGTAGAGACCCCAATTAGCAGGACCAGCAGGCCTGCTGAAGGTCACTCCCTGAGCTTTGGTATGGGAAAAGAGAAGGGCTGTGCCGGTCAAGACTAGCGCTGACAGTGATGAGGTTCTCAGCTGGACACTGAAGTTCTCACACAAATAACCACACTTTTTTTTTACCTCAACACCTCCTCTTTTTTGTGTTTGTGTTTTTTTCTTCCAGCATTGCACAGTGCTTCCAAAAAAGTGGCTGGGATTTTGTTAAAGGTCAGGTGTTCTCAGCAGATTGTCATAGTATACTGTGACCATATCTGAGAGATCCATTTGTCATTAGCTCCAAAGTCCCCTACTTCATCAACCCGTGTCTGGTGTCGGCTATCTCAGCCTGATTGATGGCTGTGTCTTTATTGCAGGGAACCGGGGTCGATGGCAAAAAATTTGCTGCTGGGTGCATTAATGCTGTGTTCAATGGCATAGACCTTTTGAGCAATCCTCATCAGTCTTGAATCATTGGACAGCCACAGGAGATCTGTATAAGCGGGCATGATGCAAGAGGAAAAAAAAGAAGGATCGACAGGAAAGAGTTTTTATCAGCAGAGTTAACTCTATTACCCATCTGAGTTTGTCTCACTGGTGCAGGCAAGAAGTAAATATTGAAGATTTCGAGTTAATCTAAAATTTCTAAAGTTCTGCAGCCACACAAATCTTGGTGTTTATTCAGACATCTTCAGAAGCAGGCAGAATTTGATTACCCCCAAATCACAGTTAAATGTGGTCTTCAGTATTTCTCTAGGGTTGTACCACAAAAATATTTTCAACAACACAATTTTTTTGTTTTTGTTTGATGGTTCAATTGTGGTTTAAAATTATTTTTAAAGTTTTCAAACATTTTCAGATTTTTCTCAGATTTTTAAAATTGGTAAAAATTTACAACTGTTGATAAAGAAAATGCAGATCTAACTGGGCAGATTGGTGGCTTTTAGTATTAATTTTCAAATAGTTTTCTGTCCTAGAAAGTTTGCAATAATAATCAGGCTGTGGCTAAATACCAAAATGAAACTACTAAATCAGTCATTTAATTTTTTTAAGCGGGTCTTGCTCTTGTTTGCAGAATTTTTGGCTTCCTCGCTTGCCTTGAAATTGTAGTGACTGTTTTGGTATATACCTGCGTAGGAGTAAAAAAAAAAAAAAAAAATCCATGGTGCCATGACTACAACAGGATACACCTACATTGTGTGTAGGTTCACATTTAGACAGACAGATGGCCCTTTGAGCCTGGGAGGGCCAGATGTTCCCATGCAGACACAGAGGTGAAATGTTTGCCATGCCGAGACTGTGTTTGCCTGGCTCTCCACAAAGTCACCGCCTGGCTGCCTGGAACCCTGAGCTGTTGTCTGATGGGGAAAGAACTGGGGGTGTACATGCACTCACGTATACTTGGGAGACGAAAGATAGACCGCAAATGTCTTGTGTGTTGCCAGAGGCGAAAGAAACGCATCTCACACAGCCCTGTCCAGTGCAGAAAGATCTTTTTCCTGGGCTAGTCTGCAGATATGTAGGAGTTTTGTTTGGTTTTGCTGGAAGCCACACTACCATGGAGTTGGCTTACCTTGGTATTTTATAAACGGCACAGTTATATTAGCATGTAAGGATTTGTTTTTAACTATTATGTATTAAATTAGTAATAATGGGAAGAAAGTACTGTTTTTCTGGCACTTTTCTTAACAATCCGGCAAAGTACTTTTCAAGAAAGGGAGTTAGATGGAATGGAAATCCACAAAAGCAGAATAATATAATGTGTGATAAATTTATTGGACACTGTCCAAAGGCTTTCTCCAAGTAAGAGCGATGCATCACCACCAGACCCGTGCCTTAGTAATCCACTACTGCAGATTGAGCCAGTGCACCTCATTGAAGATTAGGAGCTTTTTCTTTGGTTTGCATTTTCCACCATAAAAATTGAAAAATTATCCCTGTCACTGGAAGATTTTAAGATAAAACTTTATTATACATACCAGAGTTAAAGATGAGGCTCGGGTTTTTTAATATTCTTTTTAGATGGCAATATTAATGAATGTGCCTCTGATTAATTCAAGTCTTTAAATTCTTAAAATTGCTGAAACTCTAACATCCCTGGCATTTTTATCTCTCATGTCACAGTTAAGACTTCGAGGTAACTGAAGTATAGCAAGTAAGCAATATGTCACATTGTTTTATTTAGTGTTGAATATTTAAAGGTTGAATAGTATGTGAATTTTCACTATATGTATTGTGTGTACAGCTGGTATGGGAGAGAGGCCAGTTAGTATAATGGCACAGTGGATAAATCTCTCACAACAGCCCTGTGTAGCACTGGAAGCGGTTTTTGTGTGTTAAGCCCTTTTAGGATGATTTGTGAGAGTCAGCGTTAGCACAGTTCTGCCTAGAAGAGCTGCTCTGCTCTCTCCCTCATCTAAATCAGCCCAGTGCTAGCAAACAGGCCAGGACTGGTTAATGCTGGGTCAATAAAATAGGTCTAAGTGGGACAAACACAGCCTTAACTTTTTTTTTTTCCTGAACACAGTGTATATGTCAATAAGAGGAAACTGAAAATACTAGATGAGGTCATTATTCCTAAAGGGGAAAATCACCAGTGTATATGAATTTGTGTGTGTGTGGTTTTCGATATATGTGTGTAAGTGAGAGGGGAAGAGACGGGCGAACAGCTGCATTGATTCATTTTGTTTGCCGAGTACTCAGAGCAGAAATGTAAGCCGTGGGAACACCTGGAAAATGGGAGAGGAGGTGGCGGCTCTGTGCTGCTCCTGGCTCTGTACCAGGCATGCATACATGCATGCACAAACACACATTTCACATGTGTGAGGGCAGCCTGGGATCCCAATCAGCAGCACTTAACAAAGCTTTCCTCTTTCTCCCTTTAATCGCAGGCTCAATTTGTCACTGGGGTGTCGAATTTCTGATAAGCGCTTTGACTGAGAGAGGCGAGATGGGTATGGGGGAGAACACAAAATGGATGCACCTGCTAACAAATGAAATCAAACCACTCCATCTTCATTTCCCCTTTTTCCGCCAGCTGGAACAATGCTACCTCACTTTGGTTCCAAGCACATTGAGTTATTTCCCACTAACCAGAGAGAAGGCCTGGGACTTAGTGTAAAATCCTGAGAAGGAACTCAGAAGTCTGATTTTTAAGCCTCTGATACACAGCAGGGCCCAATTTCAGAACTTAATATGAGCTTAATGTAAAATGTTAACAATTACAATAACAATGACTTTTTTTAGTGGATGAGATACAGTTTTTATGTAATTTAAGTACATTAAGAATCTCTTAGCAAGTTAGGCATCCACCCATCTACTTTCTTAGCTTTCTAAGTCCTGTTTGAACCTTGAGATTAAAATTTTCAAAACTTTACATAAAGCAAACACCTTATAACACAACCTCTATATTACGTCAGGTGATTTCTGTCACTGCACATACCACACAGTTAATGGATATATAGTAATCCAGTGTCTGTGTCTAACCACGCTATTCCAGTCTTGCACCAAACTGGGCAGTCTGACATGTGACTCAGCACGTTGATAAGATGGATAAGATGAATAACACAGATGGTGTAGTGGCACCAAGGAGATGAAAGGATTCATGTTTATCTCGTTACTAAGAGCACTCTCTTGGGTTGTGTGATGAAGTGGTACCACTGAGGTTGGATTGCCATAAGATGAGGTACATACTGGTTTGTTCCTGACTGGCACCTATCCAGGGTGTAACCTGCCTCTCGCCTATTAACAGCTGGAATAGGCCACCAGATCTCCAGCAGTCCTGCATTTGAACAGGGAGGGATGGATAGTTCCCTTTTAACTGAATTCTAATGACCTAGATGATCCTGAAACTTTATATTTACAAACCATCTGGTCAAAACTGTCTTTATTTAAATGGAATATAACAAAATATGTTCCCATTAGCTTCAGCTGGGTAGACAGCATTTAGTTTAGCTACAGATCTCATATGTAGATTTCTAGACTCCTTTGTCCCTGTAACATTTGCAGACTGCACTGATTGATCATTTGGCAGGTTTTCACCTTGATCAGCAATGAGCCAAAACAATACTGTTTATTCATTTACTTACTAACGTCCAATTTAACTTCCAATCTCCAGTCAGTGAAGCACTTTGCTTGAAGATGAAAAGGGTTAGGATCTTATATCTGCTTTATAAAGGAGTTTTAAAAAAATCTGAACTTCCTTGTTTTGTTTTTTTATGACAAAATTTACTTTTTTATGTAGTTCAACGTAGTTCCTAGACAGAAAATTTGAATCTGAAGGTAATTTCTATTTAATAAAACAAATTTAAGGGGGATGCTTAAAAAGATGGAAGGAGAAATCTAATGTGTTTTTTTTTTATTAAACAAGCAAAAATAAAATTTGGATAAGCAATATTACTGTCACATATTAAAGTGTGAACAATGTGATGAGGGGGTCCGAAGAGCTATGGGGCAGATTTTGAGATGTAGCTTTCATAATGACTCCCGGTTTATATATCTTGGACTGATACCAGAAGATATAATAAAGAAATATATAAATGAAGGAGATGTATACCTTTTTAGACTTTTATCTCTTGCAGTTAGGAACGCCATTACAAGAAACTGGGTGAAAACGGACCCACATGGAATGAATATCCGGGTGGACATTATTGAAGAAATATTCTTACGTGAAGAAGTAGTGTTCTAAAAACATTAATGTTTTTAGAACAGACTCATTAATTAAATTAATTAAATGTGCTTATCAGAACTCATGAGTTGTATTAAGTACTTAAGTAAATCAAATCCAATCTCCAGAATTGCTTCATGGGATCTTTTTATTTCACATCAGCATTTTTTTACTCTCTCAACTAGTTTAAGTCTTGTCATGTCTGAGAGAGACTGTCTCCTCGCTGAGGCATACCCAGCTTCTGGCTGTGCTCTCGATGGATTTGCAGCAGATAAATAAATAACTAGGCTGGCACCCCTCACTTTAAATCGCCTCTGTTTTGGCAGGCCATCCACACTGCATTTTCTATCAGGTGTAAACATGTCTGTCAAACGGCACAGTCAGGGGCCCGGCATCTTGGCATTCGTGACGCCATACTCGCTGCACTGCCAGCTCTTTCTGTCTGCCCATCTGATCTTGGCTGGCCTTGACACAACTGAGCACACTTGACCGTACTCTTCACATTTGTAGGGTTCTTTGGGAAGCAGAGCTGGCTTAAATTGCTATGAGTGAAACTGACCCCAAGTTGAAGAATGGACCTTTGCTGGCTGTCCTTACAGCGCTGACGTGGTAGATGGGTAATGACCATAGCCTAGCTGCGGTGGAGATAGGAAACTCACTGCTTAATATCCTCTCATCTCGCCAGCATTCCTGTCATCTTCTACTGTGAGAAGTCAGGGTCATCATCCAAAAGACTCCACAAACTACTGATGCAAAGACAAGAGAGAAGGAATGAGGTCAGTTTGATAAGAAGTCCCATACTTTCCAAGTGTTTCCTTTTACTTTCACAGCGCTGCATTCTGACTGTGAAACCAACTTTCCGTGTCTGACACGTATGCAAAGATGTAGCCGATTCAGTTGTGGACTACGCAGTATTCTAAGGGCATGCTGTCTCTCTCTGCTCCATATCCACTACCTCACCTCAGGGAACTGTCACTTTTTCATCAGTCAGTTACGAAGCGTTCACACTGTCTCCTAGTTCCTTCACAGGCGCCTCCCTCCCACCAAAGAAGAGCAGTTTGAAGTAGCTGTCTTCTTCTCTCCCACACTACCGCAGAGGTTTTCTTGCTTGACAGTTTTATCCCTGACACAGTTTTTTGCAACTTGGAAATCACTATTTTACTGACTTAATTTAGATGATAGTTTGGCTTGGTTGTCTTCTCCCACTTTCACCCTTTCTCTTCCGGTCTGAGATAACAGCCCGTGTTGACAAGGGTCTCTGCTCTTGAAAAAGCAAATGGACCGACCTCCCCTAAACATATCGGGATGTGCTGGAGTCATCAAGATCCATTGTGTGAACCAGCCTAACATGCCCACAGCTCTCTGCAATTCTTTTCTACCTCTGTTGTTTGAAAAGCCTAATGGGCTAATGAAGGCCATACCAAACTATTATTTCTTTTTGACGTGCTCAAGAGCAAAGGCTTTTTTCCCCATTTTCTTTTGACAGAATACTGTGGCTTGGTATTCAAGGGTAAAAAGCCGTTCTCATCTTCCTGCTCCTTTTCTTTCTTTACCTTCTATTCAGAGACTAGGCTTGCAAAGGAAAGTAATTTCTCTCTCTGTCCCTGAGAGAATCAACACAGTGAAGTTGCATTGAATTTCTACTGCAACATTTTTTTCTTGGCTCTATTTTAGACCCATAACCTGGGGGTAAACATGCAATTAAAATAACAGCAGCCTGCTTTCTCCTCTATTCTCCTCCTTCAGCCATACACTCAAGTCATATGCAACATGGTGACTTGCCTTTCCTAATTGCCTTTGCTCATAATTGGTACACAAAAACTTCTGATATTCAACCAGTAACCAAACATACTTTCTCACTTTAAAAAAAAATTCCTTCATTGTTTTTCTCTATTATTGTTATTTGTGTCTTCCTCTAATGAGCTCATCTCTTGTGTACAGTACTTGCTTTGTCCTCATGCATTACTGTTTGTGGATAATTTAATAGATGATTTCCTAAGCAATTAAATTCATGCTGCAAATTTCTAACTATTACAGATTATAGTTCATGGAGGATTTTGATTAAAACATTTCTACAAAGAAATGCAGTCGGTTGGTCTAATTTTCTAAATGGTCTCCGTCTCCTGTTCCTCCTTCTATTCTTCTCATTTTTTCCTTTTTTTTTTTTACGTTCAAATGGCTTTCTTTTTCTTGTAACCCACTAAGAAATGAAAAGAAAATGTAGGTCATCTTTTATAAGAGCAATTTGACACATGACACAAGCCATGCACATCACTTCCTCAAGTCTTGCTTTATCTCACTTTTATTTGTCTATAATGAAAGCCACACAGTTATTCACACACTTTATTGCAGCTCTATAAGTAGCTGGTGGAGACTTGCCGAGTCACGGGGCCCCCGCTAATACTTTGAGAACCCTGTGGTGTCTGTCTGCATGGGGCTGATAGTGTGAGATGCCTGGCTTAACTCCATCAAGCCCAATCCCTGCTCCACAGGCCTGCCCGGCCGGCTCTGCTCGGCCTCCACAGATCCAACCCTGTCTCCACTCGTGCCAATAAGGGCTTGTCTCTATATCACAAAAGCTACTAAGCCGCAGGGGTAGACACTTATTTCCCTGGATAGTTGGGGAAGCTGCAGGGTCAAACCCCATGCTCAGACCAAGGTAAAGCCCCTGCCTGGTGTTCAGGGGGCAATTAGTAGTCCAGCAACCGAACCAGTCAGTTGCAGTGTCCCTGTCTGGATTTGACACGGTCAGGTATAACTTCTGATACAAATAGTCAGTGCGTTAAAAATGCTTCTGCGTGGGTGTGAGCCTTTGAAGAAAGTAGCAGTGTTTGGTCTGTGACTATATTTGAAAATGCTGTGGCAGTGCTGCTGATGGGCAAGTTGGTAGACGTCAGGCTGCTGTCTGTTGTGTTTCATCTCCTGCTGCTCTGAGCTGTAAAGCAGTGTCAGCTTGGGCATTACCATAGGCTGACCTTTGCCGCTGCACTCCCCACTGCACAGTTTTCTGACATTCAGGGGCACTGTGGGGGAAGCGGGAGGGGTCTGGCCTGTGTGCTGTTTCTGCCTGTAGTGTGTTGATGTGTGTGTTCTTATAACAGATGATCTGACAGTATACATGGGTGTTTTGTTTCCTTTCCCCACATCATTTCACTCTTTTGTCATTGTTTTTTGCTTTTGAAAGCTTTTGTAAAGACACGGTTCTTTCTGATATTTAGTTTTCCTCCACCCCATACCTGCATGTTGTCAAAGAGATTGCTCTTATCTTCATGTGAAATCTTGGCAACCTCATAAATGAAAGAGAGCTGGAAATCGTGCCTGCTGACATCAAGGCTCCATGTACCTAAAATCCTTCCAAGGCCAGAGGGAAAAGAATAACATATCAGGCCAATTAAAGTTAATGCATGGTGACACGCTGAATCGAGGGCAGGGATTGCTGCCATATGGCAGTCCAGGCTGTAAATCAGAAAGCAGGGGGAAAAGAGATGAGGATGAGGGGAGTGGGAGGGCTGGTAATAGAAAAGGTGAATCTGCATCAACAGCACAGAACACCTCCAAAATTATCAGATTCATCTCAGCGCTGCATCACCAGCACCAACCAATTCCTTCCCTCCTCCTTTCCTCTTGCCACCCTGCCTCCTTGCAGCACCCCAAGGTGCAATACCCTCAGGTATCTATGCATTACCGAGGGCTTCATTAAGCCTTGTTTTTTCTTCTCGCACTGGGAGGATTTAAATGAGCTGTCATCCTGACCTTTTTGAGCTCCTGCTTTTTAAGCAAGTTCAACCCCCCCGCCACTCGTCTTTCTCTTATTCCACCTTTCCCTCCCCCTTTGTCACTCTTTCCTCCACTTGTGTATTCACCCTGCAGGGGGTAAGATACTTTTAAGCCATCACCCTGCGGTAGACAGGCATGCCAAGGTTGTTTTGTGGGTAATTGCTTCTCTCATAGAAGCTGTTTGTGCACACTTGCCGGCCTCCTCTGATGCCACGTAGCAAATGGGGAGGGCACGGACTCTATAGACTTAATTTGCTCCCTGACTGTTCTTCGGTGCTGATTAAGCAAGCATCTGTGGTGTTTTGAATACAGCAGCAAACCAAGTGGAGCATGGCAAACTATTGTTCATCGCTGTTTTATCAAGGCATTGCACAAAGTGGTCAGGGGTTATGGTTCTGTAGCTGTGTTTGTTCATTTCTTGACACGCAGTTGTTTTTGTGTCCCAAAAATATAAAGTCCTAGATGCCGCATTGATTTGACACTCAACCAGCATCAGACCTCAGCAATGTGGTTCTTTTTGGTTATACAAGTCATGAAATGTAAAAATGTGTGACACTTTTTTTTTCTTTTTCTGGACAGCCCCAACAATTAGACTGTGAGACTACAATGTAGTAAAATTTATGTATTTGATATAACACCATTTAGGCAAATAAAGAACAAAAAACAAAACTAAGTTTATTACTAACAGTACTTGTAGGAAAAGAACAGGTCAATAGCGACCAAGCCTTTTCTGCTCTGCATATCATTCTCTCAAGTCTTGGCTTTCAGGAGAAAAAATACTGGCATTGAAAAAAGCACCAGTCCTCACAACTCTAATTTAGCCCTGAGGCCCAGACTGTCCGTTTTACTTCAGCTGTTTGATGTTTAATTGAAGATGTTATTGGTATCAAATGTCACCTTACCTGATGCTCCAGGTCTGAATCGGTTTCTAATTGAAAACTAACTATGTCTCCCACAGCCCTGCGCCTCTAGGGAGCTCCAGAGTTCTTAGTCCAGACCCAGCCTCTGTATCACCACGCACCATATGCTGCCTTGCAGTTATACCTGACCTCTCCCTCTTTCTCTTTTTTATTTTTTATTTATTTAAAAAAAAGTTTTCTCTCTTTCTGTCTGCAGTGTGAGGAGAAGTGTGTGTCCCATGTTGCATTAGTGTCTGTGTGAAATGCTGGCCTGTCTGCCAGGGCCAGGTGATCTCCCCCTCCAGCTTCTCCCCCACACGCAGATGAACACTGGACTTCAGAAATGTAAGTAGTGACATCAGGACACACACAACCACCCACACACAACAACCCAAGCTGTTAAAATTCTACCTGCCGCCCCACGTTTAGATCTGTATGCCAACCCTGCTCTATTTTTTTTCTGCAGTCTTGTGTTAAAACCAGAGAGAATATATCTGTGCATCAAAACCACAGATCAGTGTTCAGGGGAAAATTAAGATGAACTGTGCCATTAATTTGCTGATGAATGGTAAAGTGGCTCCCTGTGAGGATCTGTCTGCAGCGACAGTGTTGTCCTATGTGCTTACTGAAACACCACCATTTTGGCTGCGTGTTAAACAGAACCATCTCTCGCCTAATTTTCACCATCAGGAAGAGTCAGTTACTGTCAGACTTGCAGACAGATTGCGGCTGAGTGGTTTTGCCCTGCTGATCTTGTAATGCGAGTGATTTTTAAGATGCAATCTGCTGCCCCGGTTTTAACAGCAGACTTGTCAGAGCTTGCCAAATTCAATGCGTTTGAATTTTACAACTCAACTGCTGACAAACTTGGGCGCTCTGTAGTGTGAGACCCAGCAGCACCAATGGAAAGTTGAAATCAGCAAGCAAGAGCTGAGTCCGACTATAAGAGTGGTAGAGATGAATGCATAATGAATCTAAATGATAACAACTGTTAATGTCTTTTCTCTTGTGCGAACATTTATAATTATGTATTTGGTCCAACTTATGCTTGATGATAATAGAATATTGTCTTGTAATTGCCTTTCATATATACTTCCAGAAATCAGTCGCTTCTCAGATCCATTCTGTTTGTCGATTGCTAATCGATCACAAAAATTCTACGTCTACTTTTCCTCCTTCCTCAGTCTTTCTGAGTGGAAACTCAGCTCTTGCCTGACCCATTTTTACTGCAGTTTTTTTTTTTTTTTTTTTTTGTGAAATGTTGCCGCTCATCAAGACTGTAATTTCAGAATCACAGTAATCAGCCAACCCCCAGGAGATCAGCGAGCATGAGGGAGTCTGCTAAGTGCCAGCGTCTGTTGCCTCACTCAGGCAGGCTTGTGACATGGCACAGCCATCAGCTACACCCTTTCTCTGTACTTCTTTTACGTGACACACAAAGATGCATCAGAGCACAGGGTGCAACTGGAGTTCAATTTTTTTGCATCCAACACTATAATCCATTTAGGTGATGGAGCGTGCTCACTACTGCATGCAGATTCCTGGAAGTGTAATTTTATTCAATTTTTTTCTCATAATCATTCTCTCATAATTGCTTTTCCTTTTTCGTTTGTTCTTCTAATAGAAACTATCACATCAAAACCACAGATCTTTAGTTTAGGGGTTAATCATTTTATCAAAGAGTCGGTGGAAGTTTGCACATGATCAGGTTGTTCATGTTAAACATAATCCAGCACCTGTAGATCATTTACTGCATGCTCGCAGGAGGTGATCTCTGTTCACATAGCTCGTCTTTCCTCCAGTGCCCAATCTTTTACCCAGTAAAAAAGATCTGACAGCTTGACTCCATGAGAGGCTGCTTTTAGAAAAAAACTCACAAGCAAGTTGTCACTTAAAATCTTTATTCTGTGCACTGCAAAACGTACAATACTGTGTTTAAATCATGAGCCAACTCTCATTTCTATGTATTTATATCTTCAAGGAGCCAGACTATCTTGATTCTTAAAAGTTGTCATTAGTTCTCCAGGATTTCTTAAGACCTTTCGCAGTTTTCTTAGGACATTGGCTGCTTTTTCATTTATTTACAGTCCAGTTGTTGTATCTATTTTTAGATAAATGTATTTGTTTTATTTACACTAAACTATTTAATAATAAAAGATTCCTAACTCAAGTCATCCAGTAAATATCTGAAACAAGACCTGAGAGATGCATCTAGACCTTCAGTTAATCCATCTACTGTTCACTGAAGCATAGAGGAGGGACTGATGAATCCTCCTCAATGCCCGGACTCCACATCCACCAAGTATTCGTGACGCTGGTTCTGAGGTTGCAGGTTGCTGTCAGAGACAAGGCCAGAGCAAAGGCTCTATTTATCATCAGGGACTGGTTTTTAACAGATGATGGCTGTGGAGTGTAAAGGCTCTTGGAGGAGACAGAGGAGTAGATCAGGTGGGCCATGGAGAACACAGCTCCACTCAGGCCGACTCAAGTGACTCAAAGTGGCTCTTGTTCCTTAGTTCTCACAGGCAACACAAACCGAGAACAGCTGGGCCACTTCTTAGTCACAGATCATAAGTATCTATTTTTCTCCCTCCATGTATTAGTATTAATTTTTTGGAGGTTATATTTCATCACCCTATCATCACTGGCTCACTCAAAAATCTGTTAAAAAAAAAAAAAAAAGGCTTCTTCAAGCAAAAAGCCAAAAATGTCTAACGTGATGCTGAGGCTTCAGAGCTAATTTCCGTCTCATCCACAAAAACTGCAATTTACAGCAGCAGGAGCTCCTGCTCCCCGTCGCTTAAACCTTGTTCAATAAAAACAGTAGTTTGAATAAAAGAAACCCTAATTAGCGCCTGCTGACTGTGCACTTGTGCTCCAATCAACTCACTAGCAATGGGATAATTAGCGCTCGGCCAGAGTGGCCCCTTTCCCCACGTTTCCTCCTTGGGGACGTGCTAAGCCGGAGATCTGAGAGATATGCTCCTTGCCACCAACCGCCGCCTACAAACTTCACTTATATTCCTCATTAACCCTGCCTTGATGCTTTAAACTCTTGAGCTAATCCAGGTTTCAAGGTTGAAATACTAATAAGCTACACTTGCTTACCAAAACACACGATCAAGAGCAGATAGGAGTTTTTAATGGACCTAAACAGAGAGGTAAATTCATCCACTGGTCAGGGAAACTTATTTAACCAGTAATTTGCTGATTTCATTTTACATTTCATAGCAGTCATTTGCTTTTTCCTCTGAAAAATCTTTAAGAGTTTATAATCCCTTCATTTCCCTTTACAGTCATTATTTTGCTGTTTGTCTGAATCTAATTGATATAGAATTAAAAATTATCCTTAGTGTCATCAAAGATAGAATTATACTGTACACACAATAACATGGCTGCTATTACTCCTAATCTAAAAGCATAGAAAAGTTATACAAATCTGAAACTTTATATTTAGTTTTAAGTCAGTATTTATTATCTATTTAAGCTCTTTAATTAGACATGTCTTTATCACTCACTCTTACATGTTTGTATTAAGACCATTCTGGTTAAACACCTATCTGTAGCACACTTAGAGCATTTATAGTTGTAGAACCATTTTTTTTTTTTAAGCTAACACTAACTTTTTCCTCATTCCCTTTTAGTGTTTTTGAGACTTAGTTACAGATGTTTGAAGACACACATTTTCAGCTATTTGCTGGAAAACCTAATCATATCACAGCCAATGCCAATTTTGATTACAGAGGTTTTTTTTCTAAAATTTTGACCTGGTGCTCTGTCGTCACAAATATAACTCTCTTAGTCTGCTATTTCCTCCCCTCGACTCTTCATGTCTACATATCCACAACTCTTAAAGTGCACGTTTTGTTTGTTGTGTCGGTCATGCCACGTTTTAGCCTCAGAAATGTATCAAAACTTACCACAACACAGTTTATGATTCTTGTGAAAGGAAACACACAGGACATGCAAAGGAATTGCTGAAGTTTTGTTGCTTTATGCAGAACTGCACATCTTCTTTTGCAGTATATCATTTGATGCATTTGTTCTCAACAAGATCATGGCTAGAGGTATAAACATCACAAAAAATAGCCAACACCGTCTCTCGTTGTGTATTGTAGCTTGGAGGCTAAATTTGTCTCTTTTTTTTTTTTTTTTAGAGTAACAGCAAAAGTTAATTAGAAGCTAAAGAGACTATATTGTAAAATCATGACATCAAGAATATTTGCGTACCAGCTAGACTTACAAAAGATATTATGTGACAGATTAGTCATGGCTATTGGATCATTGGACATGATGCAACAGCAAACAATGGGGTGCTAAAAGTTTTTAAACAGAATTGGATTGTCAGGACTTTTAGGAGAAATAGTTTTTGTTGAGAAAACAACAATGAGTGGATGACCAAGGAGCTTTTCTGTTGAGTTGCATCGGTGTTCTAATTTTTGTTCAGATTGCTGTTAGCACTGACATTACTCCTGCAAAACACTTGTACACCGCAACGTTGTTTAAAAAGCAGCTGAAGGACCATTGGTCTTAAAAAGAAGTTAATTACTTAAACCACACTGGCTCGGTATGTGAAGCTGGTTTGTACCATGAATTATAATACATTAAGGGCTGTCCTCTCTTCCCTCCTTCCCTCATGTCACCTTTACAGAAATATATATGAATATAGTGTTATTGATGTTTGTATTTATTCAGTTTATTTCTACCACTATGAGACATCTTTTCCTACAAGATCCTAAATCATTTCTGCTGTTTGACAGGTGAACCCTATCCTCCGCATGTCTTTTTGCTTGTCTGAAAGCATTCATTTATCTATGTTTGCTTACCCTGCCATTTATTCAGTGCCAGACATTGGGCCTCAATGATTGTGGGTGTCAGGCTCCAGCTCTTTGGCCCAGACCCCTGCATTAAAAAGACTGCCATCAGCAGGCTGAACACTTAGTTACAGCAGCCCCCTGTGTGCCGCCCCATACCAGCCCCTGCTCATCACTGCTCATCACTGCTCATTGTTTCCTGTTCACAAATAAAGCAAGAATTAATTAGCCAGTTGGCACAACTGTTGGTGCTGCCCTCAGTGCAGCTCTCTGCCTCATCCCACAAGCCCCGGTCTGCCTGCTGTGAGACTGAGCACAACGGCCAGAGACCTCTGCCAAAATCTTTGGCATGTCAAATGACTTGTTCACTCCACAACACAGAGAGGTAACCAGTATGCTGCGAAGACATCTGTTTTACCTGATCTGAAAAGCCCCTTTGTCAAGCAGAGAGCGCAAATTAAATGCAGCTCGGTGGCCTGTCAGACCAGCGTTTCCTCGCTTCACATCAGCCCCACAGATGTCCATCAGTACAAAAGCTTAAGTGCAAGTAGGTCAGATGGGAAAGTGAGATGGAGACAAGCATAGCATTCTCTAAAACAATTATCACTGACTTATAATGTGTAATTAAGCATGCTGCATGAATGTAGCGCAATGAAACCACTCAGTTTGAAAATGGAACCATTAAATGCATGATTCAGACACATGAACCAACACCTCAGATTCTTGTACATTTTAAAATGAAACGCTACCTCACATATAAACAAACCGGTAGTCTTGTTCATGTTGTCATTTCTGCATTGCTAAATTTAGCCACAGTGCTTAGCAGGTGTAACAAATGTCTGCGAGCTGAGGCCTGGGAGGTGTTCCTACAGATCAGAGATGCCGCTTCTGTGTCTGATTACTTGTCTGCTGTCATGGAGCTGTGCTTTCTCTGTCTATCTCTCTCTTTTTTTCTAGAGCCAAAGAGGACATCCACATCTTTTCTTATTCATAGTTCAGTTTATGATACAGTTGCAGCATCGCAGCCCAGCTTTAGATATGCACTTATTTTTTACTTGTGCGTATTAATTAAGGCCAGTAAAACCACTTGACCTTAATAGCCACCATTTAACTAATTTAAATTCTTTTTCTTTTTTTTTTATCTGGAAATGTGTCGGCTACAATTATTTTGCTGAGATTGCAGTAGAAAGCTTCTTTCCAGTCTCATGAGATGGGACCTGTGGGAGTTTTAGGTGGAAATATGGAATTTGAGAGCTCTTTCCAATTCAGCTTCCACCCAGCTGCTCAGATTTCAACTGATGTGTTTTCTGTGCCATATATACTTCTAACTACATTAATTTGTCTTGTTCTTTGTGCCCTCTCTCATCTCACTCTTGACCTTCCCAACTCTGTGCCTTATTGCTTCCTCTGTCTCAATCTGTCCTGTTCTCCACTACAGGGGACACCATACAAAGGATGAGATCTGCTCCGTTTCCAACCCCTGCAGAATTGGATGCATATGCTAAGAAAGTTGCCAACAACCCCCTCACCATCAAGATCTTCCCTAACAGCGTCAAGGTCCCTCAGCGAAACCACGTGCGTCGTACGGTCAACGGCCTGGATACATCAGGCCAACGCTACAGCCCTTACCCTTCTACTCAGGCCAGTGCTAAGACGGGACTCCTCGCCATAGTTAAGGGGCCCACAGTCAAAGGTATCCTGAAAGATTTTGACGGCAGCCGGGCTCGATTGCACCCTGAAGTTATCATGAACCCTCCTTGTGGACCTTATCAAGTGGCTTCAACCAGCACTTTAAACCACCACCCACCTCTGCCGAATCTGCCACGGCCCCAGCAGAACTTATCCCTTCAACCGCAGGATCTGCCTCAGACTTTGCACATGCCCCTTCCCCAACAGCAGTCTCTCACCCAGAGTCTCAGACACCCTCCTACTTTGGGCCAGCATCCCCAGGGCCCACCCAGACTCCAGACTCTGTCTCAGCACCCAGCCCTAGGACACCCACAGGGCCCTACTACAGTCATGCTTCAGCAGCAGCACCTTCAGCAGCAGCCGCCACCTGGCCTGCAGGGGAGCAGAAAGCTGCCGGATGGCGACGTGCCGCCTAACGTTACCGTCTCTACCTCAACCATTCCGCTCTCCATGGCTGCCGGACTGCACCAGGGCCGCCAGGCTGACCTGAGCACCATTGTGCATCAGCTCAACCAATTCTGCCAAGCTCGGGCCCAAGGTGCAGGAGCCACCTCCATGTGCGAGGGCCAGATCGCCAACCCCAGCCCCATCAGTCGCAACCTGCTTATCAGTGCATGCTCCAGGGTGTCCATGCACAGTAACCCTGCTACCCCTGGCTTCCCCCCACCTAACTGCATCATTGGCCCTCAAGAAAAAGCCACAGCTCCAATGGGAGCCCACCCCCAACCAAGTGTGGCTGCTATGAACCACTTGCCTTCCAACCACACTGATCTCAAGCAGCAGCACCTCCAGCATCAACAACAGCTACAACACAACGTACAGCAGCAGCAGAAGATCCGCTCCTGGAGTCAGCATCAGTTGGCTCACATGCCCCATATTCAAAACGGTGGGACGCACCTCTGCAAGCAGCCTGCCAGGGACCCATCCTTCCACTTTAAGGGCATGGGCTACCCTGCAGAGGTGTGTTTGGGTCAGCCTTACTCCCTGAAACCTCCTGTGGAGAGGCCCACCCCCTCCCCTCCTGTCAACAACAACAGCATGCCTGGCCCCATGAACCACTACAGTAATGGTCACTACTTTCAGTCCCACATTTGGAACAGCAGCATACTACCCACCCCCAACAGTGATAGCTCTGGGTCTCAGGACGTAGCCATGTCATTCCACGGTGCAGGTCCAGGAGGGTGTACCACACTGGACTGTGGTCCCCCTGGGACTCCCCATTACAGGCTAGGAACAAGCTCCTCCACCTCCTCCTCCGCCCAGACTAATCTGATGCAAACGACAGATTACTTGGGTGGGGACTTCCAGACGCCCTATTTCCGTGATCAGAATCTAGGGTTAATGGGCAAGATGCACAGGCCTCCTCTCAGCAGGATAGGTCCAGAGGTTGGAGATGGCAGAACTGCTCTCATCCAGCATCCAGGGTACAGATAAGCTATGGCCTTGTCTCCATAACCGTTACAACTCCCTTTGTTTAGTCTTAAAAAAGGAAACATATTAATTAAATCCAACTGATAACTTAAAGGACTACTAGTATTAAAGAGGTTAAAATAATATATTTAAAGCAGAACAGTAGTTTTTCTGTTTTGTTTTTTTCTTTTGTTTGTTTTGTTTTTCATCTTGCAAGTGATCAATTGCTACTTCTAGTTTTGCTAATGAGTGCTATTACCTTAAGGTAATCTTTTTGAATGTGTGAGTGTGTACACATCTGTACGGTTTCCCTGCTTCTTCCTTAATCATCTATTAGTGTGCCTGGATCTGAACAGATCCTGTGTTAATCTTACGTCAAGACCAGTTCGTAAAGTTTTCTTATGCATGTAAGAAAGAAGGAAAAGTGATCCCTTGGGAGGGAGACAGCAAAAAGTACTGATTCATTCTTTTTTTTTTTCTTCTTTTTTTTTTTTGTATTTCACAGGACCATGTCTGGCTTTTCTTTATGGTTTTACGAGACTAGTCTTTCTTTTGGTGGTAACGCAAAGATTTTAAAACAATCACTAAGGATAAAACGAGTGATAATCTTGTTTCAGTGTAAAGCCATCAGACAGCACATGTCAAGAGGTTTTAATCTGTTCATGTGTATTTATTTATTTGTATAATAAGACTTAAAAAGATTCATTCCTCACGGTTATTAAAGGAAGCATGTAATCAGGTTCTTTCTACATTGTAAAGTTTTAGCAGGAACAAAAGGTAATGCTCTGTTCTGCTTAAAAATGCTGCAATTAATTCAGGTGTTTTAAAACAACTTTTTGTCGGTTCCACATTTGGCAACGAGATTGTGAAACGTTTAAGGTCAGAAAAAAAGAAAGAATAAAAAGGTTAACTTTCCTACCTTAAAATGGCCAAAGTCAGGATAACAATGACATGCTGGTATGAAGTCGTGCCATTTGATGTTTGCGTGCTTTTCAGATCTTGTTTTTTTCTGTGTGTGTGTCAATGACAAAATGTATTACTTGAATGTTGAGACTGTTTGTTTTGCAGGTATTGAAAGGGACTTTTGGGCTATGTGGACAAAGCTCCGGAGTAGAAGAAATAAGTGTTACTCGTGTTGAACTGAAATCAAAGCCTAGCCAATGAGAATTTTGGTAAATTGAGTTGTGTGTACTTGCTACTGATTCTGATATAAAATCTGCTTGAAAGACCAAATTGATCACTTGCAAGATAAACAGCAGAGGAAAATTTAAAAGATGTTTGAGTTTAACGTGAAACAGCAAATGCATTGTTTATTTTATTGTACACTGGCTTACCTACTAGACTACTGTAACTTTAAAAGTTAATGATTGTGTGTGAATGTGGCCTGCTGATGTGGGCAGATTTAAGAGTATGAGTGTGTGTGTGTAAGTGTAATAACACAGTGACACCCATGTTTTGTTCACTTAACTCCCTAAGAGCCCTTAAAAAGCCTTAAGTGTTTGGTCCTTGGACTTTCCTTTAAAACTGCGCATGGTTTTAATGAAAACCCAGAATAATGAGAAATAAGATGACAAGGATAAACAGAAACAGCAATTTTTTTTAATTGGTTATTTAATTTTGTTTGCTATTTTTATTTTAATGAAGTTTGGTTTCATAGAGAGCAATTCCTTAGAGATTCTTAATAATGGAAAGCAAGACGAGTAATATTTTGTAATTATATATTTTTAGCAGTGTGTAGTTACTGAGCTGTAACTTCTTTTTTTCAGTTTCAAAGTTTCAGTTTGCAGTTGTGACTATTTATGATACTTGATTTGCTTGTTATTTAAAATTTTCTTCTGTTTCTTGTACTATTGCTGTGAAAATGGAAGAAGGTCCACAAGCCTTTCTTTTGTGTCATTCTGTACGACAGATAAGAGGCAAGAGCGTGAGAGTTGTGTTACTCTTTTTGTAATATTGTAATAATAAAATAAAATTCTAATTTATGCTTTGAAATGGGTCTGAATTAAGTCTTAATGGTATTTTTTCTGAATGTGTAGCTCACTATTCACACTACTGTTAGATTAACCACATAAGTGTCTCACTAGTTGAAAAGGCCCAACTAAACCATGTATAATTTGTAACTGCAACCACTTGGAGCAGCATTTGCTGTGCTTTCGTGTCATCTATCCAGGCCTGCCTCTGCCAAATGGCAAGAGGAAGTCCAGTAGAGTAGATAAAGCAAGCTGTGAAATACGCAGAACTATCTGGATGCAGTCGATTTAGTTTGCCTGGCCATGATTAAAATGGAGTCTTGTATAAAGGGTACTCAGCGGGAGAGCTGGATCAGCACCTTAGTGATCAGAATTACTCCACGAGAGGTTTAGAGGCAGGTGTCTGCAGAGGGTGTACATCCTGTTCATGTGCAGAAACGGCCTGTGGACAAGCTTCTGGATGAATTGTTTAATTTGCCACAGCCTTTATGAAGTCTTCTTTTTCATATAATTATGTCAAAAATACCAAAGCATTTAGTCATTACTGCTCATTCTAGTGAAAAACCGCCTTGAAGACCAAATATGAAATGAAGCTGACATACTGGAGCATCTGTTGGTAAGAGAATGAGTTCATTCATTTGGCAGTTAAATGTCTTGGGGAGTGAAAAAAACAGTATTTAGCTTCAGGTGCCTGGCTGCTCATCCAGTCAAGCTGAGCAGCCATGGTGAACCTCTTTAAATGGCTCTTCAAACGGGCAAGACGCTCATCTCTGTGGACTGATAAGTCTGCACCCGCCTACTGCTGGCAAAAAGGCCTCTCCAGCTCCTCCCTGTGGGTAAAGGAGAAAATGTTACAAGATGTGAATGACTCCTTGCTTAAAATGCATATGTCCACATTTCTGAACCTCTGTTTGGTCTTCTTGGAGGGGACTCTGAGTCAGAAGTCTGGGTGCAGTCCCAATATCCCGGATCCTCATCGATTTTGCCCAGGTTGGTGTTCCATTTGTTCCAGTTGACTTCTTCCACTCTAAGACGACAAGAGGACACGTGCTCCAATTACTGTCTTCTGTGTGACACATCAATCAGCCGTCAGCAGAGGCAAATGAGTGCAGCCCTCAGCGAAGTGCACATCAATTTATTCTTCTCACACAGCTGCAGCCTCAATCTTGGCCTCTACTTTCAAATTACCACTTGCTAAAGTTTGCTTATTTAGCTGCTCAAGTGCTGGTTCAAGTGCTTTTTACTCCTCAGAGTAAAAATAAATCCAAATTAGATGAAACATCAGACCAAGTCTCTCACTCAAATCCACAATTTAGCATGAAAGTCAGACAGGTTATGGTCCTTTTAGTGCTTCCTTATCACCACCTTGATGACAAACCTACTGACATTTGTAAATACAGAAACAAGTGCAGATATAGTGTTTTTGAAATTTAAAAAAAATGGGATAGTGGTGATTAAATTGATAACATTGATAGTTATTTATCTATCACAACTAGTAGCAAATATATCTTTTCTCCAGGTCTATTGATGGATGAAATAATCTGTATAGTAGCAGAAAATTAGGGACTTCAATGTTGGGGCAATTAGGACATTTCTTAAAAAATATTTCCCCTCATAATTCAGACTATTTGAATTCTAATATTTTTATATAAGACAAATATATATATAAACTATTTTTAAATAAAGTTAATACTGGATATTTCTGTTAATAAATATATTCTTAAATCTAATATTACAACAAAAATCCCCTAGTTGGGGTGCAATTTTTAAGTATTTGTTCCATTACTGCTATAGTATCAAATAACAGTGCTTAAGTTTGTTTATGTAATTTAAATATCAGGCAACATGCATATATTCTGATTTACTGTACAGAGAAACTGACCAATTGATCCAATAGTAAAAATGTGTACTTTTTAAGAATTAAGTTGACCACCAGCGAAACATGTCTACACAGGACCTTGCGGTTCAGGGTCCAATCATGATAGCCATCATTTTTACAATAAATATAAACATCAATAAGGCTCCTTCTTTACCTTTAAAGAATTGGATGCCATGTTGATGCCATTATTTCATGTCAAAATGGCTGCTTTTATATCCCATCAAGCAAGCATATTTATTGCTGGCTGCTGTAGCAGTGACTTTATTAGCATAGTTTCTATGTTCTCTTCTAGTTGATATCTCACAGTTGAATTAGTTTTAACTTAAAACCATCTAAACTTTAGACAGCAGAAGAAAAATATTTCTTTTTCATAAAGTTTCTTCTGATGACATGTGAAACACCAAGACCCTACATCAAAACCCAGAGGAACTATTGCATGTTCTGGTACCAAATACCCTGAAAACACTTAAGATGTTTGTTTGTTTGTTGGTTTTTAAATAGCTTGACTAGTCAAAGCTGTTTTGACTGTTTAAGGAAGTCTTGCATTTAATTTCTTCAAAATCCTTGTCTTGGTTGGTAATGCCTGCAACCATGTCTTCCCTAATGTATCACTGTTGACAAAGCTGTGAAGATTTATTTTATTTTATGCAGACTCTCAGACATCTGACTTCAAACCATAAATGTCAACTTCATGTCTCAACACAACAAAATAAAAAATAAAAAACTTATCCAACAAGGTTCAGGCATGAACGACTGCACTAAGCTTCACTGTAATCATCCAGTCATTTTATCTCCAACATAAACTATATTGACACAAACTGAGGAAGGCAAACCTGAAACACCACCGGTGATCATCTCCAATATCAGTGCCAAGATTTTTCTTCACCCCACATCGAAACCTCTTCTTCAGACAGCAAGGCAATCTTCTCTCCATGTCCAGGATAGTAACAGCTCTCTGAGGACAATGGTAGCAACTCATGAAACCATCATTCCCATGAGGAAACACACATAATCTCTTAACTCACCTGTAGCTTCCAGATGCTGGCGCTCTCCATGGTGATCTTTTCCACGGTGCGGTTCATAAGCGCTATGAGCATGTTTAGCAGCAGGATGTAGGTGAGAACAATGTAGCCGATGAGGAGAATGTAGAAGATCTCCTTGTACTGGTAGTCCTGAGTAAATTCCATATCGCCCATGCCTATGGTGAACTTAAAGAGCTGTAGTGTGGTGTAGGAGATGTTTCTATACGAGACTTTAACACAGTCCTCATTAGGACCAGTGTGCTCAAAAAAGCGACTTGCTCGATTTGCAGTGGTGTTTTTCTCAGGAGGCTCTATAAGCAGGGTAACCACCGCTGTGACAAAAAACAAGAAGCTGTTTACAAGCAGAACATCCGCCTCATGGTGCAACAGTAATATTTTTTTTCTTTCTATTTTCACAAGATAAGATAAAATACCTGCTGAAAATCCAAAGAGGAAGACTAAGTAGACAAAAAGAAAGCGCAGAATATCACTGAGAATCATCTGCAATAGAGAAAGAAGACACATGACTCCTGATCAGAGGGTGCAGTGAGATGTTCACAGAGGTGCAGAGAATCCCATGTTGACTACCTTCTGTATCATGACACTGTAGATGCCCATGTGTTTGTCACCCCTGGAGTAGTAGAGGACGTTCACCCAGCTGAAAGCAAGACACATCACCAGGAAGCCGAGGTACTCCTGTCGCCCCCCCAGATACAGCCCGGTGGAGATCAGGAAGAGAATGCCCTGCACAAAACTACCAACAGAAGCTGCACTGAGAGACAAACAACCACTCACACTTACTTCTCAGGAGTGAGTGGAGGTCATGCTAATAAATTACTAAATGATAATTATGAGAAAGTCGTTTTTTATAAAATGATATGTTTCACAATTTAAGCATTTGATCCCTTAAGCCAGAGCTATTTAACTCCAGTCCTCAAGGGCTGTTATCCTGCAGGTTTTAGATGTTTCTCGACTACAATAAGCCTGATTCAAATTAAATAGATCCAACTGCTTGTTGTCAAGTTCTGCACAATGATCCATTCATTTTAGTAAGGAGCAGTAAAGCAGGTAAACACCTAAAACCTGCAGGATAGTGGCCCTTAAGAGGCCTGCCTTATGCCCTGGCCAAATTTGCGGAAGAAACACCTAAAAAGACATACCCACAGTAAGTGAAGAATTGCTCCAAAACAATAAGATTCATATGGATGTTCTTGGTGTTTAGAGACTTCAAAGAATGTAATCACCAAACATTTGCACCTGAGTAAATTGCAATAAAATAGAGGAGAAATGTGAGATTCTTTCTGTGCCTGTGTGTGTTTCTGTGCTCTTTGAGCAACAATTGAAAATAACCATTGTCCTGTTTTATTATGTTTTCATAGTAAATTATCACAAGGGCTGATAGGGCTTATGAAAAACATGTAGTATACACTGTATCCCATAAAGGTGGAATAATTCTGTTTTCAGAAACATTCCTCTTTTAATTACTATTTAGGCCAATAATCTTCTTGACCAGATGTAATGAGAAAATATATACTTTATCTATCAAGAATGGCTGAATTTCACACAATCATTTAATGAGAAGAGGTAAAAAAAAAAAAAAAAGTTTGATTCCAACTTTAATAGTGTAATATTCCTGACACCATTTCACTAGTATAGAATGACATGACATTTGTAGCCTGTATTTTTTTCCCTGCCTTAAAAAAAGCACGTGCTACCATGTTTCCACAGTAGCCAAGAACAAAAAAGTTTATTTATTTATTTATGCATTTATTTATTCATTCATTCTCACATTAAAATGGATTTTTTTTCTGCTTATTTATTTACTTTTTGACCACCCAGCTGTTTGACCAACAGGAGTAATGAATAGATCCTACCTAAGTGTTGTTGTCAATTTCTATTACTATAATTTTCAGTTTTTCTAGTTTTGTGGTTGATTGATTGACCAGCGGTTGATAACTCACATATATTACTGAATTTTGATTGGCTGTTAGACTGAAATCATCAGCAAATTAGATCAGAAGCCACTGGACCTCGGAGCAACACAGTCTTTTAACCTATACTCTTTAAGTTTGATTTATAGCAAAGTCTAGATTTAGATTCTTTTTTTGTGTAATTTTCGTTTTCAGTTTTACAATTAAACTGATAAAAGAAGAATTTGGTTTCAAGACTTTCAGAGAAGACAGAGGGAATAAATCATGGCTGTTTCGCAAGCATTTTCAAATTTTTTATTTATTGTCTAAAACTCTCAGACATTTTTTAAAAGGTATCAAATCCGACATTTTTACTGACAGTATTGACTTAAGAGTATTGATGTCACTTACAAGAGAATCTCATAGTACCCATCAACCAGCAGGGTTTGCAGTTTTGGGCGTTTCCTCCTCATGTCTACAATCTAGAGAGTCAGACATTGTTGAAGCATTTAGTCTGCCAAAGTACTGGATAAAAATTTGTACAAGGTTGTAATTTGGTAGCTGGATATAAGTGCCTACATACCCCCAAAATAAAGAAATAGCAGTTTGCCACAAGTATCAGCAGCTGGCCTGCAAAATACAGGTAACCTATTGTGTTGTACTCAATTGGAAATGGTGGCTGTGGAAGACAGAGGAGACATCAGGACAGGACTCAGGGGGAGACACAGATTAGATCACAGATCAGATTACCCGGTTTACCTTATCATCTTTCTTATTGTAGCCTACTACAGTGAAGATAGCCAAGTACAGCAAGTAGACCAAGAACTGGAAGAAAAACATTCGACCTGCAAACCTCTTCCACTTGTCCTCCAGCAGTCGGCTCAGTAGCTCCGTCTGGAGCATTTCATGGCGGTTCTGAGAGGAGATAGGAAGAGGAGATACATGACTGAGTCAAGGATTGCAGCTTCTGCTGCTCCGATTGGGCTCTCAATGCTGGTACTTACTGGAATGCCACTGCCGTAGACCAGTATCTCCACAACAGAGTTGCTCTCATATGAGTCCACAGAGGCCAAGTCAAACAGAGAGCACTGGACGGGTCCATAAACCCACTCAGTGAATTTACGAGACAAATGTTTGGTGTGACTCTTGTGGAATTCCCGTTTTAAAATGTGTGAAAAAATCTGGAGGTAACAGATGAAGAACTATTACAAAATAATATCTGTGAGGGTTAAAAATGGACAGAACTGAAGAGACCAACACAGAAGGTCAGAGCTGTCATGACTAAAAGGGAACCTGTGGTACATGGTATCTGGGTTTTTTTGTACTCTTAAAATCAATCTGAAATATTTTACCCCAATCTTGCCAGTCTTGGCTGCCATTTTGAGAGGTGTCAGCCCCTTGTTGTTCTCAATGTCTTCCAGCTTCACTTTAGGATGCAGTCTAGCAGTGGTCGTGAGGACGCGGTCATACATGCTGGTGATAAAGTCTGTGTTCTCCTTTGAATTGTCGGCCACCACCACCAGGGCGTGCAGCACTGTGTTGCCCCGAGAGTCCCTCAACTCAGCATCTGCTTGCTGATACTCGTTCTCCATGAGGTAGTCTACCATCTCAGGCTGGTTTGTGCACGCTGCTAGAGACAGTGGAAGCTCACCTGGAGACAAAATGTATCTGTAAAAGTTCTGTCAACATTTTAAACTTTCACTGAGACTAGTTTAACAGACAACTTTGTACTGTGTTTAAAGTCCCCCCCCAAAACCCCTCAAATGTCAGCCACACTTTTGAAAAGTTAGGCCTGGTCCAGCAGTGACTGACAGATAAAAAAAAACTTTTGCTGCCTTTGGATCAGCAGCCAACAACAAGATGTAGGGATGGAGCAACAGGGGTGGCCCCTGATTGGTAACGCCAAGTAGCATCTCAGGCTACTGACAGGTCACTGAGGGAAGCAGACAGAAATGTCTTTCCAGAACTACATAAATCACCAGTGTCACCACACCAGTTAGAAGTACATTTTAACATGGTTTCCTAATTAGTCCTCCTTTAAAAATATTAAATTTAACTGCACATTTCCAGAGGCGATATTGTCTGTGTAAGTACAACTTCCTATGTCATGAAAGGCTGTTAACCTAATGTTAGCCTGAAGCTACTAAGCAGTGCTAATCTAGTTATAGGGTAGCAATAGATTAGTTTTAAGACAATGTTGGGTAACCATGGTTTTTTGTTTTGTTTTTTTCAGTGTATTTCGGAACTACATATTAACTCAGTTAATCAATATTTTTACATAGGAGCTGAAAATCAACAAAAAATGCTCAGAGTACCCCAGTTAGCACATTACTTAGCGCTGACTAAGCTAGAGCTACATCATCCAGTTTAATTTAAACAGGAGACTAGCAAGGCTGCTAGTTGAATTTAATGTAAGGTACAACATGAAAATGTAGAGAAATATTGTCTGTAACCAGTCCTATTTAGTATAGAAACATGTAAGAATCAGACTTTTTGGTAAAGAGGAAAGACAAATCAGGCAGAGACAGCCCCCAGCCCCAACGTTAGTAGCCCGACAGGCCACCACCACCCCCAATCATGTATAAAAACCTAGCTCAATCACTGAGCAAGAGATGAACTGAGGATGGATAATATAAATATCTGGTTCAGTTTTAACACTTGGACAGGAGGTGGTGTGCCAGAGCTAATGTCGGGGGATCATTTATACCATATTTGGGTCATTTATTTCCTTTAGCCTGTTAGTTTTAAGCCCTTTTAGCACCAAGCCATTTGTACTACAAGGGATTAGTCTATTACTTTTACTTCACTTGCTACTTAGTACACTGCTCAAAAAAATAAAGGGAACACTTAAACAACACAGTGTAACTCCAAGTCAATCACACTTCTGTGAAATCAAACTGTCCACTTAGGAAGCAACACTGATTGACAGTAAATTTCACATGCTGTTGTGCAAATAGAATAGACAACAGGTGGAAATTATAGGCAATTAGCAAGACACCCCCAATA